>CAOKZL010001203.1:0-402219 GCA_948472985.1 Iguana delicatissima | reverse complement strand
TGCTACACACAGCAAAACTCAGTAACATAAAATATCCCAGTGACCAGCAAGTGAAACTATCAAAAAGTTATGTTTTTAATTTGGCAAAGAACACAGTCACGGAGTTAATCTCTCTGCTGAGGCACAATATGGGGACCAAAAGGCAAAATGAAAGAAATGGCCTATTTTCCCAGCATTTGCATAAGCTTTTGAGTCTCCTGTCCAATCCACAGCCTATTGATCCACAAGAGGGCAAATTAGACATCTTCACAGAAGCTCTGGTCTCCTGCTGCCTGCTGTTAGCTGATTCATCAAGACCAGCTCAAAAGCTAAAGTTGGTCAAACTCTGTCATCATCTCCTGAAATCCAGAAAGGCAATTGCCACAGAGGTGTGCATGCCTGACGGGTTCACAGTGGAAAATCAGACAGAAGAAAACATGAAAGAGAAAGGTTTTGCCATGAAAGCTATTCTGGAAAATCTTAATCAAGCAGTACATACTGCTGTTCTCTATCAAATCCTGGACAATTTTGCTGAAACTAAAGAGCCACTGCAGAGATTGGTAGAAGCTGCTTTAGAATCATATTCTTTTGGGAAGGGGGAGCTGTTAAGGAAACTGAAACTTCTTACTACTGAATTCTTCAATCATTCTAATCAGATGCTCAAAGGAGCCAACTTTGTCCTTGCCACATGCACAGAAATTGAAACCATACAAGAGATTGAAGATTGCATTGGCTGTTTGGGAAGACTTCTTGCCACAGTGCCTACCCTCCTCAGTGAAATGAGCCAGCACCCTGGCGATGAGAGTATGGCTGAAAAGTTACACTTCTTGTGTCAATCATGGTCAAGCAGAACAGAAAGTCTGCTGATGTGTTTTGATAAAGTGGTTGACCTACATGAATTTCTGGACCTAGGAATTCAGGAGATGGTGGGACACAAAGAGGAGAGCGAGAAAGCTTTAGAGGGACAGCACACTGGAAAATTTTCTTGTCATGCCTCTAGTCTTTTCAAACAAGCTACACAAGCAGTTGAGTTTGTTATCAGACATGTAAATAGGGCTACGGATCCCATTTTCCGAAATGGGCTGCTTGTTTTAGTCAAACACCTGGAAAGGGCCATACTGCAAGTGAAGATTGCTACCCATCAGTGTATGACAAGGATTTGTAGTCAGCAAGCCAAAGAAGAATATTCAAAGAAGGCAAAAGAACTGATTGAATCCATTTCCAGTGTCAGAATGGGGCTAGATGAATGCAGTCAGCCAGATATTCTCAGTCCACTTCGGTTAGGTGTTCGGAATCTCAAAATTTCCAAAGACTTTCCCAGTGACTTCACTCTACAGGATCTTGCAGAGCATGACAAACAATGCACTATGGAACAAAGTAGTTCAAACAATTCAGAATTAATAGCAGAATCGTCAAGCAACTCTCTTTCAGGCTCTTGTCCTTCACAGAGAATTCCTAGAAGCAATATTTTATTCTCTGAAAGCATAGCTGGAAAAGTGGATTTACATCCTCTGATCACTGAGCTTGTAATAGCAATGGAAACATGCAACACCACCAGGCTGAACAGTGCCTGTTCTGATTTATTGAAGTTTTCCAATTGTTGTGTTGATGCAGCTAAAGAGGCCTTAAAAATTGTCAAGTCACCTGAGTCAGAAAAACTACTGCATTACAGAGAAATCATGGGATTAATCCCTTGTCTTATCAGTTTAGTCAAAGATGTTGGTCCAAACCATTCTCCTAACTCAGAGCAACTTCTGCAAACAGCAGTTTTGCTCTCTGAGAAATTTGATGAAGCTAAGCAGTGTCTGATCATTGTTGCAAACTCTTGGTACCCCCTGGCTAAACAGTTATTTTGCAATACCTCTGCATCTGATTTTGTGGAGAGCAGACAAATGTTAGATGAGATTATTGAGACTTTAGGGAATATTGTTCAACTGGCTGGCAAAGCCGCTCGTACAAGCTGTGAGAATGAGCTCTCAGAGTTTCCCAGACTTCATGAATGTTTCCTGCGTGTTCAAGATAAATTTACCTGTGTACAAGCCAGAACAAAACACTTGCTTGAAAAGGCGCCAGTGGTGAGTAAAGCTCATTCTGACACAGCTCACCTGGAAGGCTTTGATGCAAGCTGCATTCTCTGGTCTGTCACCATCCAAATTTTCCTAAACTGCTTGGATCAGTTTATAGGAAGAGATGCATTGTCCTTAAGTGATTTACAAACCAAGACAGAACACCAGCTTTCTTTGCAGAGCACCATGGCAGTACTGTCAGAGACTACTCTGAGAATACAAGAAGCCATCAGATTGTCACTTCTGCCTTGTTCTTTACATGGTGATAAGAATGAAATTGCAGTGCTAAAGGAACAGATGAAAATATTGATGGAATCTCTGCTTCAAATTGCAGATGCCCTTTATGCCTCTCCACTGCCTGCCCCAAATTTTTCAGTTCGTTTTCAGCTTCTCCAAAGACAACTTGCTATAACAACCAAAATCCTTCTGCTTCAGCTGAATGTGGTCAATGGAGAATACCTCAGCAACATCCAAAACATCATCAGACTAACCCAGGTTGTGCCTTGCGACAGTGAAAGTGACTCTGGTATAATCAACAAGGAGGACTTTGAAGAGGAGGCAGGACAGCTTGTGGAAAATATCCGGATGGTCAAAGATATAATCAGAGATGCTCCAGAGAACCCTTCTTCCTTGAAGGAGAAAGAGAATTTACTTTCCACTGTTGACCATCTCCTGGTACTCACTGATGAGGTGGTAAGAAGAACTGGGAAATTTCGAAGTCAGCTAGACAAAGAGCATCTCCTGGGAGACAGTATTCTATATGAGTGGTCTGCTAAAGCTAGTTATCTTGTGAGACAGCTTCAGTCCACAAAAAGCATCAGTGAAAGTGGTGTTGAACATGTTAGGAGGTGTTTACAAAACAGTAAAGAACACATTCCTTCAAATCAACCTTTCTGTGAAACACAGTCTCTCCTACATCAGGACAGGTATCGCAAAATGCATCAAGATCTTGAAACTCCAACACACAAGGCCTCTAAAACCAGCCAAGGAGCTTCATTTGTCAGGGACACTGATACAATGGTAACATTATCTCTTCTTGTACAGCTATGTAGTAGGAATCTGTGCCAATTTATATTTTTGCTGCTTTTTAGTTGATATTTTTCAGATGCACAGTGAAGATGAGGAGGAGATACACTCCTATTCCTAGATCCTTTCTGTAAAATCTCACTTGGGATGTTGCACTCTGACATACTATTTTACATGGTACTCTTTCATGGAGAAAAGCAAATTTATATATAAACTTACTCTTAGTATATTCTGCAAATGCAAGAAAATGCTTGAAGAATTTGGCCTGGTCCCACTGACAGTCAGTGAAACCTGATTGCATTTAGGATTTTGATTCTATTTCTGTCAGTTTTTACTTTTGCTTCTTATCTGTCCTTCTTAACTGCTTGAAGAGTTTCATCTGTCATCCATTGAGGCTTCTCTTTCTTTTTGGCTGTAGATATTGTCTTTTTTGCATTCTCACTATGACTTCTACCCCATTTCTTCTTATATGTTCATTTCTTGAGTAAAATATTGTTCAATTATCTGACTCAGAATGTCCCATTCCTGTCCACCTTAGCTCTCTCCCCCTAAGTATTGCAGTGTTTATACATTCCATTTCTTGCTTTACTAGGTCTAGCTTTCTCTGGTTCATGCTTCACACATTCCATGATGTGATTCATGCTTCTCACATTCTATGCTCCTATAATACATGTTGAGCAGCTTTGGACTTTCCTTTCACCTCTGGGTATGGCAAACAGTTGAATGTCCTTTTGGTCTGAATCCAGTTGCATCATTAGCCACAGCACTACTCATAGTTGTTTTCTGCTGTACTCCAGTAACTTGTTGAGTGCCATACATCCTGGGGGTGTCATCCTCTGGCACTATCTCTTGTTTCATTTTAGATTGTCTCATCATAGGGTTTTTGTGGTAAAACATATTCAAAAGGGATTTACTGTGTCTCCTTCTGCACAGTATTAACAGGTTTTAGCTATGGTGTCACTGTCATTGTCTCTGAGAGATCTTCTGCCTGTGTCACTCCCTGCCCCCTGTACTGCTGCTGTCTGATACCTGCTTGACAGCTCAGCAAAAGTGGGCATGAGAGACACATCTGCTACTCTCAGCATAGACTCTTGACTTAATAGGAGTAAGCAGTCCCACCACGGTGGAAAGTTAGTGCCATTGCACCCAGAGAATTATTTAAATAATTTTTTTTACCTGGTGTTCTAGAATATTGGAGAGCGAACATAGTGTAATGGTTTGAGTTTTGGACTGGGACGTTGGGAGCACAGGATTTGTGGAAAGAAGCAAGCTATTTATCCAGGGGTGAACAACAAGTCTGTGAGCCTTGTATTGATTCTATACCACCTAAAGCCCACTCCCCATATTTTTTCCATAAAAAGGGGAAATCACCCACAAGTACCAAATAGTTTGTGTCTTTTTCAGATAAGCCATGTTCTCTTGCAAGCTTTTTATGAAGCTGAAACTAGACTACCAATCTTCTCTGGTGGGTTTTCTGGGGAGGGGATAATTAGCCCCTAGGCATGCTGAATTCGCCCAGCCCTGGATTTAATCAATCAGTTGCAGTTCATTTGATTGATTGAATAGTATTTAATAAATTGTATGACACTGCGTCACCTAAATCCTATTGTTAGCCCCAGCTAGAGTCAACCCATTGAATTAATTAGATTTACCTATATGTTGAGTCACTGTTCAACAATTGAATTAGAAGGTTTACTCTAGTTGGGACTAGTCAACAGGATTCCAGCATGTATCCTTGAGGAAGATTTGAATTGAGTTCTACAGCTGAATATATTAAGCAACTTAATGTAACAATAATTTTTTACCTTTTGAAGATTTACTTTTCTTTTTCTCCTACTCTTGGCTTTCTGGTACTTTTCCTCTTTGTAGAAATCCTACCAATGTATTAGTTATGGATCTCCAGCAGAGACATCTATCAAGAAGGAGCAGGTTGGAGCTACTGGAGAAAAAAACATAGACCAGGTCAGTAGCTTTTGATTGGTTTTGCCAAAGGCAATCTTTTTAGTTTGCATTATGGGTAAACCAAAGCTTAATCAAATAAACAATAGTGCATCAAGTGGCACCTGGAAGACAAATACATTTATTTCATCATGAGCTTTCATGGATTGTAGCCTGCTTCATAAGTTGCTAATTGTTAATCAAAATTAATTAATTCATACACACATACGCGTACACACACACAGATATTATAACGCGTACTTCAATATTTTCTTCTTTTAGATGATTCTTTTAGGTCAGCCTTCCCATAGGAGAAACATGTCATTATCTACTTACATGGGGGCTGGAAAAACTCTGATCCTCCTGGAAGTCATTTCTAGCTGTTGGAAGCTGCCCAGATGGTCATGCTTCCTTTCTCATGACACCTATGTGACACAAACATTTGTTTGGTGGCTTCCCAGCTTTTGTATGAATTTTTGCTCCATTCTAAAAGGTTGAAGCATCTCTTCTAAGGCTTAATCATTGACAGTAAGAGCTTTAAGTAACACCTTTCTGAAATTCAGCAGATGATGACAGTGCTTGATCAACTTCAACTCTGAAGCTGCCTTTGATGAATCAACAACCAGTGTGGAGTAGTGGTTTGAGTGTTTGACTATGCATCTGGGAGAGCAGGCTTTGAATCCCTACTCACCCCTGCAAAAACCCATTGGGTGACTTTGGGCAAGTCATAGGCAATTTCCACACTAACCTGTTATAGTGCTATTATTCCACTTTGAACATCCTATGGAATCCTGGGGTTTGCAGTTTAGGGAGGGTCCCAAGGATTCCATGGGATGTTCAAAGTGGAATAATAGCACTATAACAGGCTAGTGTGGAAATGACCATATTCTCTTTGCTTCAGAGAGAGTCAAAAACAATACCCCCTTGAGCAAATCTTGCCAAGATAATGCCATGATAGATTTGCCATAAGTCATAAACAACTTGAAGGTACACAGCAACAAATGATTGTCTTAAGGAGGAGTCAACTTGAAGGTACTTCACAACAACAACAATGAGCTTTAAATTAAAATATGCTGATATTTTTAGTTCCACGCATTTGCCTTTGTCCCTGCATACCACACTGGTGTGCAGCCCACAAAAACTTATCTGAAATTGTATTATGCCAGAGGTTCTTAGCCTGTGGTCCATGGATCCCTGGGGTCTGTGATGTCCTTACAGGAAGACCTGAAGAAATGTTATGAGCTTTTACAGTTAGAGAAAGAAAGAAAGAAATGCAAATGGCCATACATTGATCTCAAAGAGGAGTCTTTTGCCAGTGATAAACAATCTGTACAAAGTTTCATTACAATATCTCACACCATTCAAAAGTTATGAAATTAACTGATAGCAAAAAATATACTGAGCACTTGCTTCTTCTGTACGTGGTAAGAACATGTAGGTGAGTAATGCTGAATGGCTAAGAAAAAGCAGGTAACATTTCTTGCTACTGTGCTTACAGCAAGATGCTGTGTGAGTAGCTGCGCCTAATTCTAGCATTGTCCACTAGAGTCCACAGTAAAAATATGGTAATGGTGTGTGTGCGCATTTGCTTATTTCTCCCTTCTCTCCAAATTTGAAAACACTTGATGAGAAATTTTAAATTAATATTTGATGCACTTCAGAGTTGTAAATATTAAGTCTTGATAGTCTGTGCCAACAAAAGATCTTTAAAAGGACTCTGTGGTAAAAAAAAGGTTGAGAACCACTGAATTAGGCCATTGAGCTGAAAGTTCTGGACCCTATTTGTCACCATATGAAAGATGGAGAGACTGAGAAGAGAGTGATCCCCTCTTATTATCTTTGCAGTACTGTGGAGATCTTCAAAGTGGGTTCCAGCCCAGCCACACTATGAAAAACTCAAGAACCAGTCCTACCTCCTTGCTAGGAGATTCCAAAAAGTGGCAACACAATGGCTGCCCAGTTTCGCAAGTCGTCAAGCAAATGACAACTCAGATGTCCTACATGGCTGAGTTCCTAAAAAGGAGGGGACCAGTTACGGTATTCCTTCTCTGCCTGTTTCTTCTAACAAGGGTGGGTGGGAGAAAGTGGTTATAACATGTCCGTTGCAAGGAAAACCACCATGTTTTATTATTATTATTTGTTTGTTTATTTAGAGTAGAAGTAGGCAGCTTCCAGGGGGATGGGGCTGCATCATTCCTCTGCAGGACCATGTGGTGCAGCACCACATATTCCCCCCCAACTATGGAATTCAAATTTTTGCCTCATAAAGCCTCTTTTGGGATGTTGTTGGTCAATATTCTTCGTTTGGAGACTCTTTTTGTACCCATCATCTGTTCCAGGACTGGAGGAAGCCTTTTTTCCTCAAACAGTTTTTTAAAAGCCCCTTTTGGCCTTAAAATAGGAGGTGGGGGTACAAAAAGGGCTCCCAAAACAGTGAAATGGTCAACAGCTGTCCCCAGAAGCTTTTGAGGGTGCTGTTTTCCATTTTTGATGAAATATTTTGACCCCGAAGTTATGGGAGGTGCAGGTAAGGAGGCACTTTGGGAGACTGTAAAAATGTCATTGGATGCCACATCTGTTTCATTGTCTATACTTTCCCTACCCTTGCTTTAGAGCATTTTCACCTTTCTCTGCAGCTGAAAAAAGCTACCAGGATCAGTAATAAGATAAGTTCTTGTTCTCAGCTTTAAACGATACAAAAGATCCAATTGAAGAATCCAGTTGAAGATGGAGGAGGGAGAACGGAAAAAAACCCTAAGGCATTCGTTCTGGGGTTCAGGGGTGAGAGAGCTCTTAGCCCTCTTGGTGTTTGGAATTGCAGCACCCAGATGTCCCAGCCAGCATGACTCACGATAAAAGGTTATGGGAGTTACATCCAGAACAACTGCAGAGCAGAAGCTTTTCTCACCTTTGTGCTAGTTCATAGTTACAAAGCTCATATATCAACCAGCTGGAAGAGAAGATGGTTACCTCTCCATAGAGTGACCTTTTCTTCTTCAGATCTCTGCCTTCTCTCTTACTCCTTAGTGAAATCTTTTGAAGAGGCTGCACTAATTAAATAGGATAAATAGCGACCTAAGTTTCAGGGTCTCCAACACCCACATACTTCTGCTGCTGCTTTTCTCTCCCATCTTTCTTTCTGCTGGTTTGTCCTTTCAATTGCCTTGTACCTTCTCACTTGGCTTTCTGAACTGGTTGGGTACCATTGTTGTCAACTGCAGTCTTAAGATAACATGTTTCCTGCCAGCATGAATGCTGGGCCAGGAATTCTTTTGGAAATTCTGCTTCTCCTAATCAAGAAGACAGAAGAATGAGCTGCCCCTAACATAACCAGGACAAAGCAAAGGAAATTTTTTTGCTGCTTTCCCCTTTGTCCTCAGTTCAGTGAGCTAATCCAAAGAAAATGGGGTGAATGGGACCCACAAGGACTCCAGAGTAATTTAAGATTCTTGAGGAACCCAACTTTGTGAACTAAATTGGAGCTGACCTACAAAAAGGTAATGCAGCAGAATGAAGCAGTAAGCATAAAGGAACTTTACCTCTTCATTACCTCATATGTGAACTGGCACAGAAATAGCACTCTTGAGTTCTTTGGACAAATGGTAGGGGAAAATATATGAGTGGAGATGATGACTGATGACTCACTCTGTGTTTGTTTGGTTTTATTTGAAATGGCTATGGATTTTTAGACCAAGGAGCAGCTCATTGCCTGTGCTGCAGAAATAAATGCTGGAGGACAAGTGCTGGTGAAGTTTGCCAGCATCATTGCAAAGAAATGCCGAGATGAAAGATGTGCAACTGAACTTCTGTATGCTGTGGAGCAAACCAAGACAATCAGCTATCAACTCAGCATGATTTCCAGGTAACTGACTTGCAGATCTTGGAAACTTACTTTTATGAAGAACTAGCATATATGCCTGATGTTGCCTGGGATTTTATTTTCTTATAGGTAAAACTTGTTAGAAATACCTTAGGAATTACCTTACCCTACCTTAGGAATTAGATGTGGTTGAAATACACAGATTTGAGATCCCTTGTCTGTAATTCCCCAAACTGCCCTGTCCAGTATCTGTAATTTTTCTCCATATTCCCCAATCCAATCTGTATTCAGAGTTGTTAACATACAGAGGTTTGGTTTCTGAGGGAATACACTGGCCTTCTCCTTGCTGCTAGGCCTTGTCTCCATAGCAACCAGCTAGGCCCAAGAGCTCTCTGGCTGAGAATTCTAAAGGCCCCTCCTTAAACTGCCAACTCCAGGATTCCATAGAATTTTCACAGGCAGCCAATCATATGAGGTCTTCACCTGCCTGACACAGACAAACTCACGAACTTTGACTTTTATATATTAGATGAGCTACTGTCTTTCTTTTAAAAAATCAGAAACATTGAATAAGTTGTTCATGTCTTCTTAATCAGAATAATTTGGCAAGATGCCTTCACATCCCTACATTATCATCAGCATTGTCAGGTTGCATCCTACCTAAGTTGCATTTAGTTCCTAATAGTATTAAATAATAACTATTTGTCTTATTAATTTAAGTGGGAAGTAAGCCAGTGGGGAACAGTAGTTTGCATGTTGCACTAGGACTCAGGAACACCAGGGTTCAAATTCCTGCTCAGCCATGGAAACCCACTGGGCAAGTCACATTCTTGCCGTTTTTGGGCTAGCTTCAAAGCATAAAGTATATTATGCAAGCTTTCAGAGTTTCGCTTCTTCATTGGACAAAGATGTTAAAAATCTGAAAAGGAAAAAAAAAGGGGAAAAAAAGGAGAAAAATGTTGATGATGTCACAACCCTACATTTTGTCTACAGTGCTGCTAGTTAAGATGGTATTGAGAGACAGGTAATAACATTTCAATTCTATTAGCAGCAGAAACTTCTTTTGAGATTCAGGCCTCTGTGTCCTCTTTCATTTGGCAATTTGGGTCTACAGTTTGGCAAGTTTTACCTAAACACCATCAAAAAGTTTTTCCAGATATTATAGTATAAGACTCCTTGAGAAATTCAGTGTTCTCTGCCTAAGAAAGGGGCAGTCAGCCCCACACAGGACAGGGACATCTGGATCTCAAGAGAAGTTACTTTTTTGTTGCTAGTGGAATTGAAATTTCATTACCTGTGGACTGTGCCACAGGTAGTTTTATCACCAGAGTGACCTCTGCCTGCATTGAAATCCCTCAATAGCATTTAATTGACAACACAGGCCATTTCTGCACAGGGTAATAAAAACGGTGCATGCATCCTCCATGGAGGGCATCTCCACCTTGGAGCAGACTGGGTCTGGACTACTTACTGTAGGTCCACACCTCAGTCTGCTCCAGAATGACCCCAAGTGGTCCTCCAGCATGCTTTTGAAAGATCTGATTTTTCTGGTCTTTCAAAAGCCTGGAGTGCGCCACTGCGTGCCTGCTCTCCAGTGCAGATTTGCAGGCTCGCACCAGTGCGAGCCTGTGATCTGCAGAGGGCGGGCTTTAGGCTGGTGAGCTTCAGCGGTTGGTCGGGACCCATGGCCAACCAGAAGCCGCCATTTTGGACGCTGGAGCAGTGCGGATCTACGATCATGCACTGCTCCGGAGCAGCCTGGACCAGACTGGGGAGCCAGAAGATCTGGTATGTAGCAGTACAGGGCGATTCTCTCACCCCGTGCAGAAATGGCCATAGATAGAATGTAGGGCCATTTCCACACTAGGCTGTTATAGCGCTATGATTCCACTTTCAACATCCTATGGAATCCTGGGGTGGCCCCTCCCGAAACTGCAAACCCCAGGATTCCATAGGATGTTGAAAGTGGAATCATAGCGCTATAACAGTCTAGTGCGGAAATGGCTTAGGTCTCAGACAGAATGTAGTGACTCTAACATTATCCCCATTTTTCTCCAGTATAATTTTTAGCATCTTTGCTTGATGAAGAAGCCAACAAAGCTTTGAAACTTTTCAGAATGTATTTTACACTTTGGAATTGGCCCCACAATAGTATCACTGCTTGTGGATTTTGTAATTTTTTGTATTTAGCTGCATGATCAGCATGGCTACCCTTGAACATTTTTTCCCTTGAAGGCGCGTAATAACAATATGTTCAACTAACATAGGTCTGGATACAATCCAATAGCAACAACTGGCACTTGAATTTAAAATAGTGCTGTTCAGGATGCCAACCACCTAGGCTTGCCTTTGCCAGGAAACTCCATTCCGCCTCCTGGTTTTCTCCTTACACCCTGTTCAGTTGAGGTTGGGTGGTTTTTGCTTCTTTTCTGCCCCATTTAAACTTGCTTTTGAAAACACTAGAATGTACTTTTGAAAAACTGGGCTCTTCCCCAAGCCTGCTGATTCTTCCATGTCTGTGTGATGCTGTATTGGCAGCACAAGATTCAGCGTTCAAGAGAATGAGTCCACTATCAGTATATAGCAGCAGTACATATGTAGTCCTCTGAAATCTCAGCAGCCCTAGCTAGCATTCCTGATGGTACAGAAATCTGGGAGTTGTAGTCCAAGAAAACCAGGAGGGCCACATGGTTCCCACTCTGGTTGTATATGTGTATGTTAACTATTATGGTAATTATGTTCCCTGGAATCCTGTATCACCTTTTACTTAATGTAACTTATTACTGTTTATAGGGACACCAGCAAGAGTGCCCGATGCACATTGGTGTGCAATACACATAAGTACATAATGCATATCTGGCACTTTGCTGGCTCTGCTGCGTAGTAATAACAGCAGCCCTCAACATTATAAAACTGACCAATTCTAATTTCCACGTACACAATTCTCTTATGAAGATGTTAGTACAGGATTATTCTCATACAGGATTCCATCTGTTGTCTTTAATAATAATGGGATCTAATGTATTGTATTTCTCTGGTAACATAAAGTCTTTAATCCAACAGAGGAGTCCATGAAGAGAGAGTGGGATCTATGTGTGATTTATTTCTTCTTCTTCTTCATCCCCCCTCCCCCTCCCCTCCCCCTCCCCTCCCCTCCCCCTCCTCCTCCTCCTCCTCCTTCTTCAGTGTATTCTTTTTTCTTTTGTAACCTTCAGTGCTACCTTGCACACAGTTCCAAAAGATCCCTCAGCCTTCACAGGTAGATGTAGGCTAGCGCATGTGGGGAAGCAAAGAGAAGTGGCAGTGGCGTACCAAGGCTCTTTGGCACCTAGGGTGGGGGGGCGGGGCAGGGCGAGGGGCAATGGGAGGGTGGGGTGAGTGGGGGTGGCTGCAGACCAGGTGGGGGGGTAGGCCAAATGGGGGGGTTCCTCTTTTTTGTGCCGCCCTGACATTGGCACCTAGGGCATGCGCCCCAGTTGCCCCACCCTAGATATGCCTCTGCAATGAAAACCACAAAACTATAACCAAATCTTTCTACTCACAGAAGAGTATCTGCTGGGTCAAAGAGATGGAATGGAGTCGTCTTTCTGTTCACCTGACCGTGGAACTCCCTGTCAGTTTTTTGGGCCCTTGGGTGTTGTATAATGTTTCATCTCTATGCTCCCTAGGGTTAATGCATCAACTGGCAGGAGCCGGTCATCAGCAGAACACCTTGTAAGGAATGCACAGAACCTAATCCATGTGGCTCTTCAGATGTTAAAGATGGCAGAAGCAGCTTGTGTCAAAGTAAGGCACAAAGTGCATCCTTATGTTGTTCTATAAAGCATGTTTCAGTGGGCAACAAAATGTTTTTTGGTTATCCGTAATATTTGTTATCCAGTGGCCAGACATGAAAGGGCAGCTTTCTGGATTCTGTCCATGGATCTGCTTTATCTTCGTATGCAGCAGGAGACTGGAAACTCTTCTGTACAGATTAAAAGGACTGCACAGGGTTATGTACTGATTTTCCCCTGTGAATTGCTATGCTTGTGGCTTTAAGCTGGGGTGGTTCCCAGCACAGTGAGGTGATCAGAGTGCTTATGCAAGGGTGAAAATCATGAGGCCTATTGATTTCATTTTTGAAGATTTGACCTATAAGCCCCTCTCCATTTTAAAATTAATTTTGCCTCAGAGTGAGAGCTGCTGCTGCTAGAAGCCTCAGGAACAACAGTTCTTCCTTATACCACAGTGTGACCCCCATCTTTTTCTTGTAATTTTTTTTTGGAAGAGGGAAGACTGGAAGTAGTCACTCTCCTCCAATCTGGAAGGTTATGTCTGAATTCACATAGACAGAATGGTGTGGCCCCAGAGAATCCTGTGGCTGGAAAAATGGCCTCCTGAGTTTGCCCATGTCTGCTTATAAGCAGCTCCCTCCCCCCTCCAGGTTAGCTTACTCTGAACATAAAAAAGGCGGGCTGGGGGAAAACTGCTTGAAAACATGAGCATTCTTACCCCTTTCTTTGTTGCTTTATCCTTGTTTTGTGCAGTACTTAGGCAAAGAGTCATCTGCTTTGCATACCAGTGTTAGCATGTTCATGAAACAGTTTGTTGCAATTTAATGCATTATTGGAGAGATGTTACTTTTCTTTTTATTCCGCTCTCTTCAGGGTTTGCAGCAGATACCCCCTAACTCAGAAGAAGCTGATGTAGCTGCATTTTGTAGCCAGTGGAGGAAATGTCTGTGGTGGCACCGGTTTAAGGAATCGCTGAACTCAGAAAGAGATGAGTTGGGCCTGCGCAAAACAGGATCATGGGCTGAACCGACATTCACATCTATGACCCAAGAACTATCTGCTCCATAGTAATAACAACTACCCTAGTCCTGCTAAAAATGTTCATGACTATTGGAAATATGAAATATATTCACAACTAGGAAAATGGCCACCAGATAATGGACAATGTGTATGATAGGGCTAGGCAACCCAGTACTCTCCAGATGCTTCGGATTATAGCTCCCCCATCCCTATCAAATGGCCATGGCTGGATGGGACTGGTGGGAATGACAGATTAGAATACCTGGATGGACTCAAACTGCTTAGCTGTGATATATGGAAATGAAATTTTCAAAGAAGGCCTATCACCGCAGGCTAAACGTGCCAGCTCTAACAGCCTTTGTTTCTGCCTTTGTCCTGTTTTTATCTTCCCTGAGCTGCTTCCTCCCTGCCTCTAGCTTCCCCTTCTCTCTCTTTCCTTCCCCATCACCCTCATGATCACTTATATTTATGCACATAGGCCAGAAGCCTATTGGTGTCTTATGCAGGTGTATGTTCCCGTAATGTGGGACATGCTGAAAATGGCTGGACTTTTTTGTCCAAAGCAGAATGTCTACATTCAGTTCAAGGATGTAGAAGTAGAGTTATGCATGTAGCTTTCTTTGCTTTCTCCTACAAAGCTCTTTCCTATGCTGTGGCCAAGTTTGAGTCAGTAAAGCAAAAAGAATTAAAGACTAAATTACAAAGAGTGGAGTGAGCAGTAACTCCGACACTGAATTTTTAAGAACCTCTTGTGGCACAGTATTAAATTAAAACATGTGGTAGCCCTAAAGCATCACTCATCATTATCCACTGGATGTTATTCTCCAAAGGCACCTTGAGCAGCAATACAGCTGTAAAGCTCACAGTTCTAATGAATGTGCCAGCTAAGGAACAAGCATTATCCTCACCAATTTCTATAACTGGTGCATTTGTTGAACAGCATTGTTGAGATGGCTGTTGCTATGGCAGATAATTATGGTATTTAAAGGATATGGAATATGCTGTGTTTCATAAGGTAGGGTAAGCCATACCATGATCTATCATGATATTGTGTAACTTGGATTACCTTTCCCTTTTTGGAGTTGTGAAGGGAGCCGAAGAGATTATCCAGCTGTTTGAATGGGACCATGTGCTATATGACATTCTGGCTATTCTGTATATTAACTATAGCACAATATGCCCAAGTGAATTGGAAAGGTTAGGACAGAAGATGGTAGAACAAATTACAATGACCAATGGACCATAATGGAATGGAGGAAAGGGCCATATTACGTGTGCAATTATCACTTTGTTCTTACAATATCTGTGTAAATAGTCCTCGATGTAGAGAAGGCTGATCCTCAGTTCTCTTCTAGCTGAAGTTATGACTACAAAAGAAAGCTACCTTGAAGAACAAGAATCTTGTATGATATGTTAAATTGCTTGAGAAAGAGATGTTGGTAAGGCTTGTTGAACTAAATACTAATACCTCATGGAAGAATCTCTTAAAGAATGGTTGAGATTGAGTAGGTGCAGTTCCAGTTGGAGAGTGCTAAGGAAAGAGGGAATACATGTTTTATTTTCTTTATTTGTCTTAAGTCATAGATAAAAAAACTCAACTTCAGGAAGACTAGAAGCTTAAGGCCCTCCTTCCTGTGAACAGTCTGCTTGCGCTGTCTGATGGAGCTTCAGGCTTTCCCCTAAGCTTCATCAGTGTGGACTTTACCTCTGAGATGAAAAGGATATTTGTTACCTGTACATGTAGCAGAGATTAAAGAAGACCCTCTGTCAGTTTATGTACAGGTAAATATAGCCTGCACTCATAACCTTAGCAAATGTAGAGGGCCAACTATAATTGAAAACATATGATTCCTGTCTGGAAGCTACCACGTGAGGGTAAAACCCTGTTCTTTGTTGCTTGCTCCTCTGCCTGCTCCAGAGGTTTACATCTGTATATTGAACCAAGTTGATGTGAACACATCTGTGGCTTCTGCATCCTTTGCCTGGAACCTGTGAAAGAATCTTGGCACCTTGAAATCTCTGAATTGTTCTGCAAGTGGATGGACGCACTCTATTAGCCTGGATTTTTTTTTATTATTTTTATTAAAATCAAACTATCCCAGTTTTACATCATTATGTCATATTTATTTTTTCCATTATAAAAACATGCTTATACATTAAGTTATACATATATA
Organism: Iguana delicatissima; assembly: GCA_948472985.1. NCBI lineage: Eukaryota > Metazoa > Chordata > Lepidosauria > Squamata > Iguanidae > Iguana > Iguana delicatissima. Next base: position 386,423 of record CAOKZL010001203.1, on the reverse strand, counting down.
CATATACATATTTAAGATACCTTATTTGTTTGCATATTATACTGTATAATCTTCTATCTTCTATTTTTTTTCTGTCCTCTAGTTATTATCTATCTACCACAATCCAATTCTTTTAACTTCCTCCCTTCCCTTGTTTGAACGTCCCTTTAAGATATTTCATCTGTGATCCCAAAAAACCTGCTATCTCTTTGAAGACTTGCCTCTTCACTTGCAATACTAATTTACTAAGTAAATTTTCGGCTAAACTGCATTGTTTTATCTTAAATCTTATTCATTTATTCTCCCCTTGGCATAACTTTATCCAGTTCTCTTCAATATATTTCTTGATTATCCTCATATCATTTACTTTTTTACTTCTTTTTCCCCTTCATTCTTCGTGTGAGATCATCTAAATTTACATATTCCTGAACTTTATCTAACCATTCTTCCATTAAAGGTGTTTCTGGACTTTTCCAGTATTTCGCGTATACTATTCTAGCAGCAGATATCATATATAAGATTATTTCTCAATTTCCCTAGATTAAGGAAGTCATGTGAAAAATTCCTTTGGTGATGCTGTGCTGGGTAAAATGATTGAATTACGTCCATGATTAGGAAGCTCCCAGTGAAGGAAGGGCCTGGTTCTCTCTTGGCTGTTTAGGCCAACTATGACATTGTCTGTCCTTGATGAAAGCTTAGAACTATCAAAGGTATGAGGACATGAAAATTATCTTGATAGTCTTGGGTGCAGACAATTTAAAACATGCTATTAATAGCTTCTTGGCTTTTTGGAGGCTCCTTGAATTCCTTTGTCCCGGTAGTGGGCTTTCTACCCAACAGGCTGGCATCTGTTAAGTGTCATGAGGGAATTCCAGAGAAGGAGCTTGATATGGTTGGGCCTCCAGTTGAGTGACTACTTCACCTTGGACTTGTGAGAATGTTTCTTGAGTCAGTCAGTCTGTAATGCCAATGAGTATTTCTGGAGTCAGGGAACGGAAACATGATTAAGGCGAAATCTCAGTATGCAGAATCTCAACACCTGGGATGTGAAATAGGGTCATCGGGTCTACTGTTCTCTGGGACAGAGGAATTTGGTATCTGTTCAAATCTGCTGTGTTCTTTCCCCTGGGTGTGTGAATGAGCCTTGAAAATGATCTGTGGTGATACCTGGACAATTTCACCTGTAATGAGGGATGCAGAGGGCTCTTTGGGTTTCCTGGGTGACCACGACCCTTTAAACATGGAAGAGTACAGTGGAGATGATGTCCAGCTTTGTTCAGAGGAAATGGTCAGATCAGCAGGGGACTGTCCTCTGCAGCAGCAGCACCTGCCTTCAGACAATAGCCTGATTTCTTACTATTCCATGACATAAACTAACTGGACTATCGAACTGAATCATGCAGAAAGTATATGACACCAATTTGTTCCAAACTCTGAGAAGACTTAATTTCCTCTGGTTGTCAGTGGCATAAATTCCTGGGTGGGAAAATGTATGGCTAAAGAAGAGAGACAAGGGAAAGGTAGTCAATTGTATTAAGATAACCTGGAACTCAAAAATTCCTTTTGGATAGACCTGCCCAACCATTTCTGTCCTCTCACCTGAAAGTGGAGGAAAATCTTTCACAGCTGAAAAAAGAGGCATTAATAAATGTTAACTAATTCTTCCCCAAAAATCTGATTCTTATTAGGCTTTTCTCTAGGATTAAATTGGGGTTTTCCAAAGGGTAGGTAAATCAGATGAAGAGATTCATTTTATTGTCAGATACTTAAAGGGAACGTAAATGATCAAGAGCTGGCTGTTTATAACTCTACTCTTGAAGCCCTCTTTACTGCCATCTGGTGGCCTGTTAACAAAGATGTTTCCAGTTTCAATAAGGTTAAGTAGAGACAAGACTAGAACATTTTCATGACAAGCTGGAAAGGCATGTTGCTTTTCTGCCTAAAATAACTTTCCTGCCCTGGAGAGGGTGGGGGAGCTTTGGCATCCAGAGAGGGGTTAACTGCTGGAAGCTGAGGGTTCCAACCGCATACTGGCCTTGGCAATATCCACTGGGAAGAGTCAAGCAGGTCCATCTTAACCCTGAAGTAAATTGTTTCTTTTCCCTTATGTGTCCGACAGGCTGGACCTTCCTCTTTCTACATTTGCTCACCTTCCCAGCTAGTGCTGTGAGAAACAGAGGAAAGAGAACTAGAAAGAAAATAGACTTTAAAGAGAATCAGAGTAGGAACTTCTGAAAATAAGGGGAAGGAAAAAAGGGATAACGAAATTTCCCTTTAAAAAAAAAGGAGTAACACCTAAAGAAGAAAACCCTAAAGGAGAGTTTGCATCAGCTTTTTGCATCAGCATTTGGCACAGATGGGGAAAAGCTGAGGAGGAGCTTTCTAGGAACAGGTGTAGTAGGAAAAGCTAAGTCGTAGTATTTCACTCTTGACAAGGAGACTTAACCCACGTTAGATACCCACCACACCAAAGCAATACACTCTCTGTCGAGAAAACCAACCAGATTCTTCTCCCTTGGACTTGCTAGTGCTTCTAAGGAAGGAGAAAAGAGCCTATCTGCCTTTTCTCTGGCATTATCTTTCCTTTTCTTAGCTCACAGCAGGGCTTTCCAAATGGTCTGCTGTGACACATTAATGTGTCACCTACAATCTTGAAAATGTATGTTATTATTTATAAATAATAATTTTTTAAATATATAAAAGGTTTTCATAAGATATGTTGTGTCCCCATACATTTTGTTATTACAATCTATGTCTGTGTCTGTATCTCTTATAAGGGGTTAGTTTAACCTCTGGTTTGCTAGTGAAACTGAATTACTGTGTCACAAAATGATGCATGTCCAAAAAAGTGTGTCACCAACATGAAAAGTTTGGAAAGCTCTGGCTTACAGAATTTATGAGGCAGTTGCAGAAAAAAGGCAAGAAAGTGGCAGAGAACAATGGTCAAAGTCTTCAAAAATCCAGTCTGATACTTTCCCACCCTTAGCCCTTGTACATTATAGATTACAAGCAATCCTATAGTGCTTTGGGGAAAGACCACTTTAAGGCTTTTAAAATTTGTTATCCGTAAGCCAAGAGAGGTACAGTATAAAACATGGAAGTTTATCAATATTTCTGGTTTAAATTCAGAAGGATGCTGTGATAGACACTGTTCGTGAATATATGACGGTATCTTGTGCTGCCTTTCCATGAAAGGAAAAGAAGGGGAGTCAATTTTTGTTATTTTTCCTTTTTTTCTATAGATACTTGTGCCCTCAAATCTGTTCCAGAAGGTTGATAGCCATTCCAGCTACTGTGGAATATGGCAAGGAAGTTTTACAGCAAGAGAAAGAGGGAATTTAATACAAATGTATTTTAAAAAACTACTTCTTTCCCCTGTTAACAGAAGCCTCCTCTGGAGCAAAAGGGACAGTGAACAGTACAGTACAGAGAATACACAGAGGCCTAAAGCTTTCTGTTAGTTCCAACTAGAGTAGATTCATGGGATCAATGTGTTTTACTTATGTGTTGATTCACCATACAACAATAGACTCACTGGGTCTACTCTAGATGAGACTAACGAACAGGATTCCAGTGACACTCTGCAATGAAGATTTTCCAGTGTTTAACAACTGAGTATTTCAACATTCTACTTGAGTCTATAAAGAAGTTAAGAGACTTTCACTCTTTAATTTGTTAAAAACGTCAGACACATGAATACATGTTACTGTCATTACATCAATACAAAAAGCAATACAAATTAAGCAGCTGAATACAAAAATACATTGAATACATAAACATCACAATGGGACATACCACTAATTGAGAATAGTGTATACATGAAAAAAGTAAATACATTTTTACACACACTATGTATGTAACTTCTACTCTAACAGTAAAGTTTTAATTATGTCCTTTGCAATATCTTCTATATACAACATAGAATAAAATACTTTAAAAAGTTGTTTCAGCGCCTTAATATGCAATACAGTATCTTTTAGGCTAATAATATCAGATTCATGAATAAAAAAATGCCGCCTTGCGTCAACTGCTCAGAAAAGATCAGCTTTTTTTAAAATTTTGCTTAGCAAGTAGGACTTGCTAGATTTAATAACGGTCATCTTAAATAGTGTCTCTCACAGTAATGTACATTATATTGCTTGAACCTGTACAATCATACAAAAGTGGCAAACATTCGCTAAATGGTAATTTTGAAAAGACACATTACACATATACAAGTCTTCAAACTTAATCGTCAGTGATGACTATTTACAATGAAAGTGCTTCTTTCAGATCTAACATGATATACTCTTTTTTTAAAAAAACAGATCAATGATTAATCTCCCCTAAAATGGGAAAATTATAAAGAAAATACCAACTTGGCAAACACTATAGCATACTGTATTACTGCATGTGGTTCTGAAAATAGCAGCCCAAAAGTGTTTCTGGTTATAATTTAAAAATAAATAAAGCACAGAGGTAAACCAGTTACAAAACTGCAGAAACCTGCATTATTCACAATGGTAAAAAGTCTTAGTAAACAAGTAATCTAAAAAAAAGGTGAAGCAGTTGGGTCAAAAGTCTTGAAAACATCCTTCAGTGATTTGTCATCTGATTCCCCATTTGGGTCATTTTCAGGTGCCTGACTGGTTTGTCCAGGCTGCCTTATTTGCCTCTGATCACTGTATTGTGGTCTGATTAACCCTGATAAAGCCTGGATAGGAAGGTTGTGCACTGCTGGTGCAGAAGTGGAGTGCTTAGCTTGAGATTTACTGATGCTACCCACTTTATCCTGATTAGCTTCTCCAAATCCTTCCAGATTCTTTTCTACATGTGGAGATGATTTTTGAGGCAACTGTTCTTCTGACAGAGCAGCTTCACTTTGGCTAGAGTTTTTCAAAATACCCTTTTTCTGATTCTCTCCATTCTCCCCTGAATTAATTAGTGGGGGATCCAATGATGTTTGATTTCTTGGATCATACAAACTAATACCACTCAGTATTGAGCTAGGAGTGCTCAGGTGAGCACTAGAAGATGACAACTTGGGTGCATATGGTGGCAACACATCTGAATCGGTCTGAGAGGCTGCAGCTTCTGAGGACTGTGACGTACCACCACTAGATTTGGCTAATCTGGGATCAGTTTTAGGAGGCAAAAGGTCTTTTGCTGTTCCATGGTGGGTGTCTGTACTGGATGATCTATGGAGTCTGGGGTCAATGGTTTTCTGCAAGCGAGGATCTCCTAATTTACCAGGTTGTGAATCTCCAGCATGGTCCAAAGAAACACTTCTGTTTGCTAAATTTGTGTTTTTTGCTTTTGCTGCTAGTCGCGGGTCAGATGGAACTGCACTTGAAATGGGATCATTTTTGATATTCCTTAATTGATTAAATCTCTGGTCAGCTATAAGTGGAGGAAGAGGTAAATTGATTGAGGATACTGGGTCTGGTTTGGGCAAAGGTACTGGGAGTAAATCTTCAGGAGCCCAAACAATATGTTTAGCAAAGTTGGGTTTGCTCAGAACAATGTCCATTTTAATATGGCTAAACTGCCTAAGCTGAGACCTTGGGTCCCGTAATGTTACTCCAGGAAGAGGTTCCAATGGTATCAAAAAAGCTCTCTCTCTCAGTTCTCGTTCTGCTTCCTCATCATCTTCATCCAGTCCTTTCTGCATGTTTTTGACATTAGGATGTGTGTGATGCAAGTCCATCTTTCCTCCACTAGCATGACCACTTTCATTACTCTTTAACGTCCTAGGATCTCGTGAAAGCCTTGGGTCCAAGGCAGAATCAGGTGTTTTTCGAGCATTTGATCTTGAAGTGGGTCTGAGCCTGGGATCAGCAGCTTGAATTCCTGGGCCTCGTTCTTTAGCAAGTCTTGGGTCAGTTGGCATAACACGTAGCTGCTGGTCTGCTGACTGCTGTTGACTTCTAAATGTCTCACTTTGCTTCTTTAAGGTCTTTAATATTGATTTAACACTGCTTCCTTCTTCCTCTTCACTACTGGAGTACCAATTTACATTATCATCTAGAAAAATAAAAAGATAATATCATGCAAATTTCAATACCCATGTTTTTTCTATCCTAAGATTCCCAAAATGGAACTTCTCAGTAGTCTCTAAGAATTTTTAGTAAAATTAGATTACACAAAAGAAGACAATTCCAATTTCTTATTTGACTGGTAAGAAGAGAGGTCTCTAAAGACAAGTAGTCGCAGTATCTTAGATCAGCAAAATTCAGCCATAAAACCAAATACTGAATGCCACATGGGGTGAAAAATCAAGAACTAACAGAGAACTGACTTGTGTAGACTTTACTGGACCATAAATGTTACTTTTTTATAACAACCAATAAATCTGAGCATAGGTGGGCTTCAGTGGGAATATTTAACATTCAGATATGAATCATTGTTCATACTGAAAAGACACAATATAAACATGCAAGTATTTCAGTGGAATGAAAAATAGCTAAAACCACAAGAACATTAACTGGCCTGCTTTGTGTTTTTCCTCCTTTCTTTACCTTCTTACTGCTATGGAGGGATCAAGAAAAAAGAGGAAAAGATGATTGGAAAGATTATGCTGAAACAAGCCAGCTTTTAAGGAATTATCTTCAACTGTCTTCCAAACTGACCTCACTACAAGAAGGAACTGCCTTTCCATGTCTGCAAACCTGAGACAAAGCCACTCAGGACTTTTTTGACCTAGAGTGCTACTTGCTGGTGAAGTCCTATTCTGGACCCCTAAGAATGTATGAAGAGCTATGCTGGATAAATGCTAAAGGCCTCTTTAGTTCAACATTCTGTTTTCAGGGTGTCCAAGCAGTTTATGTATGAGGAACCCATCAGAAGGACAGGAGTTCAACTGTAACCTCTGAATTCTGAGATGCTGTGAACAAAAACTATGGTCTAAAAGCTGACTGTCATTTGTATGCAAAAACACTTTGGTTCAATAAATGCCAAGAAGGATTGTTACAATTGCACTGGACCTAATTAGAGGCTGGAATGTGTTTCTGAAACACAAGATGGAAAAGTACCATGAAAGCATAAAACACTCCTTTCTACAGGACTAACAAAGAAGTGTGAAGATAAGACAATGCTGTGATTATTCCGCATTAGAAAATCTCTTCCTCAGTTAAAAATATGTGCCAATATTCTACATCAGCTACTTGGTTTTGTATGTGTAACTAAATAATGTCTCCTGGTCTGACCTCACTAAGCCCACCTTAAGAGCCCGGCAGGTGGACAGAGTAAAGGAGGTCTGTCCAGCCGCCAAGCAGAGTACAAGGAAGTTGACTTTTCCAAGTCCCTCTCACCAGTGAATGAAATTGTCATAAGGACTTGTAACGGGGTGCTGCTTCTGATTGTCTCAGCCATGCCTGCTGGTAGGTTGGAAAGTCATCTTCCGTGTGTCCCAGTCAGCAGCTGGACAGACCTCCTTAACTTATCTGACTGCTGGCTGTCTAGAGGTGCTGGGGAGCATTTACACAGTATGAATCTTACTGAATGCAAAGAAATTATGAAGACATAACTCTCGGTTACAAAATCCATACCTACAATACTGAATGCCAACCATTCTTTTTTTAAAAAGCACATAATTCTCAACATTCTCTTGGGCTATGACATGAAAGAGAACTAATGCAAGTGTAAAGAAGGGATTTTTTTAAGATGCTGTGTGAAGACCTAAAATTTTACAATTTCTTATTTATTGTTTTGTGGCTTTTTTTTACACAACAATATTACAAATACACCATAAAATGGGAATAACATTATAAATTAATCTTGTTTATTCATTTCAATCAGTTCTGATCCTATGTACTTCTTTGATAAGTTGTTATATTTTGTTTCACCTTGCCTTTAAAGCCAAACATGTATTTGTGGCCTTTATGTGGAGAGATTGGATGACAGATTTATGAAACATGGATGGATTCTAAAATAATCTTTGGATACAGCCATTTATATAGTTCACCATTAATAAGGAGACATCAAAGATGTTTTGTAAGTTTGGGGACAGTAATTAACATAGTGTTTGTTTTAACTGGTCTGATAGAAGCTCCAATATGCAGAAGTTTATAGGTATCACCAGAAAAAAACAGTTTTGGATTATCTTTTAAATAGAAGATATCTATAGCAAAATGTTGGTTATCTCAGTGCTCCATTTTGGGGCTTTTTAGTTGCTTTTGCTGCATGCCTCACACCTGACCTCAAGATAAACAGATTTTTCTCACTAAACATTTTTAGCTTTTCTTGTTTGTCATCACTTACAACTTTCTTCCTTAAAGCCTAGAATAAAAAGCATTTTCTCTTAAACGTTCCCCTTCATTTTCCTTAATTTTTGAAAATTTTGTCTGAAGGATCTTCTAACATACCCTTTGGACTTTTTGAAACTTTCTGCAGACACCGTCTAGAGACTGTACTATCCACTGGAATGGTAGCTATTCATTCTTCTCATAGCTGGGAATTTAGAATGCCTGAGTTTACTGGACTACAGTGTGTATAAGACTTAAGTGTTAGACCAAGATGGGGGCTCAATGTTTAATTAAATTTTCTTTATATATTATATATCTGTATTACGTAATATAATTAACTTTACTGTTTCATTTAATATTTCATTATTGTCTTTAATGTTAATCACATAGTCTCTGATTCAGTTGTTATTCTACCATTATCACTGATACTACCACTCCAGCAATATATTCTGCATTTCTACAGTGTTTATAAATATCTTTTGCTTTTCACTATCTTGTCAGTTATTTCAATAGATGTTTAATTTTATTTTGGGTGTAGTTGTGGATTCAGTGGTCATGCTCTGTAAGTTCATGGAGCCAAATAAAATAATAGTAAAAAGAACTCATTTTTCACAGCTCAGTATCATTTACATTGCCTATAAATAATACTGAGAAAAGATAGAACAAAATAATCTAGCTCAGCATTATGCTGCTGTGAGAGAAGGAAACCACTGCACTTCCTTATACTTGATTTAAGAAGAATATGTCTCTCTGAATTTATAATCTTCCTCTTGATACACTGGAAGCCAATGGTCACAAAGGAACTCTGCCAGGTTGAGTGTTTTTGCCATCACACCCTTCCTCCTAGAAATCTGTCCCTTATGTACTCTATATAAATACTGGTTATAAAAAGAATGATCCAAAGTTTTCCTTAATCACTGAAATAGCATCACAATTAGACAGTAACAGTAAAACAATAGTAAAACGATACAATGTGTGAATGCAGATGGACTGCACTGAAAACACACCCTATCAAATGTGTACTGGAGGGGACCTGATGCTGCTGCCTAATCACTATAATGACATGAAAAACAAAAAAACTTTCAGAACCAATTTGGAGAGGATTTTGCAATGTGTGGTATACCAGAATGTTCACACACAGACGAAAAGATAACTTCGTATGAACATAACATTACAGAACATTTCATTTAAAAAATGCAGAATCTGATAATACCTTCTTCTCTACTCAATGATCTTTGACAACGATTGCTCATTTGCTCTCCATCATCTTGCTGTTTTTGACTCAGTCTAGCATAAAGGGCTTTCTGCATTGCAGGAAGGAAGTCTGGTACATTAATAGCTGAATTGTGTCCTGTTGTAGAGGCACAATCTAATTCGTACTCATTTCCACTGTTATGTGAATCTGAAGAAGTGTGGTGAGGCTGGTGATCTGTAAATTCTCCTTGCCATGTACCATCTGTATTCAATATTACAAATTATCAGTATTAAAGCTGAATGCAAGCTAAAACATTATTTCCAAACTCCCTCCTTCTCTCTCTCGCTTTAGAATTAAGCTACTAAAACGCTGTCATGTATCAATCAAGCAATATAATCCAAAATGATAAAAGAGGTAGAACCACATAGATTACAGTAAGTTTAATTCTCCCTGGCTGCAGCCACCAGGGGCATGGAGCAGATTTACTTTCTACTTCAGCAGCGTCTTTAAGTGTATTCTTTAGTTTCTTGCACATAAAAAGGCTGCAAGAGCACCACTTTTAGATGGGCATGGTGACTAACCAGCCTCCCTCCCAGATTTGAAACTACAAGGGTGGGCAAGGATTATCCAAGCATCTGTGGGCTAACCTTCCCAGCTCCACAGTTGGAAGAAAGGTTGAGGAAAGTACATGACCAGGGGAACGAGAGCATAGTGGCTACTCAGAGCTGACCAAGCAATCCCCTGTGGCTAGTCTTTCTCTCTGAAGCATCAATGTCCAATTTGACACTCTCCCCTCTAGAACTGGGTGTCGATTACCTTGGAAACTGAGCTCTTACAAAAAGATGTTTGATGCTTGCTAGGTGAATAATTTTGCATATGTGGGAAGGGGTGGTGGTTTCTGGTTAACCATGGGATGGCAACTGAATTTGTCTTGACCAGGCTGCAATCAAATGAATAGTTGCCACTGCAATACACTCTAACAGGAAAATGTAAGTGCTTTGCTTGGCAAGAGATACTGTTACAAGAGCATGATTCATTTCTTACAACTGGCTCATGATCCAATAGTGAGAATTCCATAGGTAGAATGCATTTTGTGTAGCGTACACAGAGATAACACTATGCTCCCAGAGGCCCATGCAGCAGATACATCCTCCTTCCACAATGACTGAATTTTGAAAATACTTTTAAAAACACTGAATTACAAGGTTTAAGAATTGGTGACTACAGTTCTAATACATTTCAATTCTTCCCAGCATATACAATTGTTTAGTTCTTGGGATAAAATGGTATATATCGAAACTTACCACCAGCATTATTAGTTGCCTGGAAGCTGTGTACCGCCTGATGTGAATAGTAATTGTCATAGAAATTGGCTGGATTTTGAAGAGGCTCATAACCAGTGTTTGGCTGTCGTTCGCTAACCATTTGCTGATATGGTGGACCAGGTGTGCAGTGACTGTCTCTGGGCATGTTTCCCATATGGTCTTGAGCAACAGCACAGCCATAAGTTGCTCCGGGTGGTGTTAAAGGTGGACCACCCTGCTGCCCATGCATAGGTCCACCAACTGGACCCTGTGGCCCCAAGTAACCTGGAGGCACTGGTGGCACAGGTGGACTCTGTGGAACTGCTGGGCCTGTGCAGGGATGCCCAGGAGAACCTGGAAGTCCTGCAAATCCATTATGTCCTGGGCTTGAGTCTGCATTGTACATCTCAGTTCCTTCAAATTCTGGTCCTGGTGGTGATGTGCTATTATAGAATGCTGGTGGACTGAAAAACAAAACATTAAGTGAAGAACATTTCTGTACAAATATTAAATCCAGACTGCAGATAATACGCAGTCTTTTGGTTTAGAGTCTAAAAATGGTCACATGAACAATATTCCCCAAATTATTTTAGTGTCTCCTAGAAAAGAATGTTATCATATGATCTGTAGCTTTATAGATTATTATTTTCTGAACACTAAGCCACTGCTTAGCATAAACTACCAACTGTCTGGTATAGGACAAAACAGAATGAGTAAAAATTGCAGGAAACAAAAATATTATGACAGATTCCAGCAGTAAATTCTCACTAAAAGTGTTAGAGATGTTATAGAAAAGTCTCATTTAGAGGATTTAAAATGGATTTGAGTACCTGTGCAATTTTTCTTAAAAGCATATCTACAACATGTAATCAGGTTTTAAACACAAGTCAAATTTTGGACCTAAACAGACAAGATAATTATTGCATGAACATTTTACTGAAGTGACAAATTACTCAGGGATACTACACATAAATAAGGTTATAAATACATTTTTATTTCGTTTTCCTAAAAACATATAGTCGTACTACTGTTATTATTACTGGTGTACTTGCTGCACAAACTGTAGCTGTCCACTACCATGATATCTTGAAGGGACACTACACCTTCCTTTGTATTTTAAAAAGACAAAGAAAGCAACAAGCACAAAGAGCATGATACTGAGCCCATGTAGGGGAAACACATTTCCATGCTGCATCATTTAAATGTGTGCCTATTTACCTCTTCTGGTGTAAAAACAGTTTTCCACTCACAAACATGTGATTCTCAGCTACAGAAAATGAGGAAGGAGAAGAAATAGCAGGCAGAGAAGGATGAGTTTCATCCAGCTGGGCAATGGGGCACAGGTTGAGTGAACACACTTTAAGCATCTCAGAAAGCCATCAATGTTCTCAAATCCTTTCTGATATCCAATTTTGACAAGCCTAATACTTACGTTTTTCCAATTTTGTGTGCTAAATCCACAGTTGGCTTCACAACTATTTCAAACAGAGATGGAATTTTCTTGAATTCACCAGAGGGATCCTGAAAGTTTTCTCCATCTTCCTCAGTAAATGAATATGGTTCTGGTGGAGTTGGCAACAGTCCAACTCCTGGAGGTGGTTTAGGAAGGGGAACTATACCACGCTTCCTAAGTTCTTCCACTTCTTTTTCATCATCATTTTGTGGCTCCTCATCAGTATTCAAAACCTAGAAGACATATAAAAAAAATCACACCCTTTAAGTTACACAAATTTCCATTTTATAATATTTTAGTGGTCATTATATAATGCTACTACATGTTTTCGTAATGGGATTCCAACCTCCCTGACACACAGGGCTCAGGATAGATTAGAATCCAGGTTTAGAGTAAAATACCAATAGACATACCATACTCCAGTTAATCTCAATGTGATTTGAAATTTCCTTTCCAAAACCCTTCCTAGCTTGTGAAAACCTAGGCAAGCTTTAGGTACAGTATATACTATACTTACAGACCAAACAGATCACAACTGAACATCTAGACTCTTGCTGTTAAAAATGGTCAACTTACCAGCAGAGATCCAAAAGTGAGGTTTGCTTCAGCACCATACTAGTTAGATACATAGCTACAACAAGCTTTTGTCTCTCTTCTCCAGCAGTGTTGGAGACAGGAAAAGGAGACAAAAAGGTTTGTCCCTGTACCTGATGGATGTGCAGGAGCAGAGCTAGCTGACATGCCTTCACTGTTTCAGGGCTAGATGGGAGAACTGGAGGCATGTGGGTTTGCCTCTGCTTCCAACAAATTCTCTAATGTCTATCTGGCACAAAGACAGAGCAAGCCAGATCTCACTGGTTATGCAGAGAGACAGAACAGTCAATGTGTTTTCACCTGCCTTCTCTAGTACTCAGTTGGTAGAGGAAGGTCAGAAATGCACAACCTTGGAGAATAATACTGTACATGGTCTTGAATTTGCAAGGCTTTGGAAAAGTGATGTAATACCAACAACAGAACAATGGTGGGCAACTTTTATTGAAAATAGAAATGCAGATATTGTTTCCCAGAGATTAAAAGGGAAATCAGATGATGATATCTATAAAGAATGGCAGACAATTTCGGAAGCGAGATGGGTCTTGACAGGGAATAATACATAATTCTTGGTATTATGTGGTATTATGGCAGTGGTTAAATGCCAGTACTGCAACCACAAGGTTGTGAGTTCAGTCCTGCCAGGCTCCAAGGTTGACTCAGCCTTCCATCCTTTCGCAGGTCGGTAAAATGAGTACCCAGCTTGTTGGGGGCAATTAGCTAAAATACATTGTAAACCGCTTAGATAACACTAGTTGATAGGCGGTATAGAAATAAATGCTATTGCTATTATTACTATTAAAGGTTCTTACAAGATAAAATTCAGAGAAATATCATGGAACAAGTAAAGTTGAGTAGAAAAACAGGAACTAACGAATTAAGTAGATAATACTAACAATTTATTATGATGCACTGATAACCGTTCAATGGAATGATAAAAACTGTAATCCAGAGAGGAAGGAAGACAGTTGTAATATGACATTTAAGAATACAATGATAATTGTTTGTTTTATATGATGGAACTGCAATAAAATCACTTAAAAAAAAAGAAAGAAAAGAAATGCACAGCCTTGTTTTATACCCAACAGGCACTCTCGGACAGGCGCATACTCTCAATATAGTGATGAAACAAGCTTCTGCCCGACCAACAAAACTGAACTCTTACACAGCAGCAGGTGTCTCCCCCTTCTCCATCCCCATGTTTCATGGTCAGAGATGGGGGGAAAAGGTGTATTTTTGTTAATCTCTTCTGTGTTTCAAGGACACATGTTGATGTCAAGCACAACACTAGAAGATCCCAGGGGAAACACATTTTGGCTGTGCAATAAAGTCAAAATAAATCTATTGTTACACATCAGTTAATGTACAAAAAAAATTCTCAATATAATATACCGACATTTTGCAGAAAATCTAGTTCAAACTATCTTTGCTTATTTTAAGAAATAGATTTTGAAAAAAAAAATCCCTTCATATTTAAGTAGGAGGTTGTATACTCCAGTGAGAGGAGACTTACTAACCTTATCAAGTAGTTCTCTTGTCTCCTTAGTTAGAGGATCATGAGAAAACTTGCACTTGTCCCCATGGTAGCACTTGGCTCCTGTATGATAGAACTTGCATGGGAATTCATGTGAGCCAGTATTAAGGATTCTCTAACAAGTATACTTTTCTAACAGTATTATTGATACATCAACCATTTTAACAGGCACGCTAAGGTGAACAGTATACTGAAAGGAGCCTGTGAAGCTGTTTATGTTGCCATTCAAGGGATGACTGCCACTGGCGGCTGGATTAATGGGTCTCCTCGAGATTTCTTCTTAAAAATTGCATGGGATAGGTTCATGCTTAGTTAACCTTTTGGATATATTTTCCTTCCTTCAATAAATTGCTCCTTTCTCCTTTTTTCCATAAATTTATTCCTTATTTTAAACAAGCATATAGCATAACTTCATCCCACAGGATTTTAAATCAGTGTACAGAAAGTATTAATAATACACATTTAATTTAATTTAATTTAATTTAATTTAATTTAATTTAATACACATTTAAATCTGAAATATATGTTTTTCTAAATGGCTATACAAACAAAAAGATTTTGAGCAGGCACCAAAAAGAATACGGTGTTAGCACAAAGGGAACCTCCTGTGCAAAGGGATTCCAAAGCAAGATCATCACTACATAGAAGCTCTTCTCTTTTGTAGCTAAGTATATTTCTTTTGACTGCTATCATTCTCTATGAGGAAACAAAAATAGGTTCTTCCCTCAAACTTGTTTTGACTGCTGATTCCAGAAACAGTCCAACAGGAGAAGTGGGTTGGTGGGAGACCACACATTTCTTGCCCTTTCCCTACATCATTTCTTTGCCACCCTTTACATAGGCAGCAACAAAAATTCCTTTTCCCTCTCTCAGCTCCTCCCATCAATCTCAAGAGAAATGAAGGATAGTTTCCCCTCCCCTTTTATTGGTCCTTACAATAACCAGGAAAAACAGCATGGTATTTTCACTTTCTATAAAAACTGAACACAAAAGCAAAGAGGTCTCAGTCTTTTAGATTCTTCAATTTGCCACAAAACTCATAAAAGGGAGAAAGAGGTATCAACCACAAAAGGTCTGATTCACAGGTCAAGACAAACCTGTGGTTCTTTGCACTATAATTTTAAGAAAAAGAGGAAAGTCCAAGGAAAATGCAGAGAATTTCGTATTTTAGTAATCAGTGGATTAATTTCTCAGGTGGAACACTTCCTTTAATATATGCATGGCAATGAACTCCTCAAATCCCTATCAGAGAAGATCCTATCCAGTGCTCTGCATATATCAGATATATATTACTACTACTACATCATCATCATCGTTATTCTCATTATTATTATTTACGGAATACTGATAATAGCTTTAATCACAACATTACTGGAATTATTTTGTCAAAGGATATTATGCATGTAAATGCAGTTCTCCCCTTTGGAACAATAACCCTGTATATAAAATTTGCAGATTTCCTTTTTCTTTTCTATTTCTGCATCATGATCAAATTTACACTGGTCTCCCTGTGGATATAAAAAGAGAAATTATCAGTTCCAAATGTGGAATTCTTCTATTTCAAGCTGAAAGTGCAATGATAATACTATAAACTATGATTCAGCATCATCCCTTATTCCTCTATTGGGACCGCTGAAAATTAAAATTTAACTGGACTAACAAACCAACAAAAGTCACAATGGGACCTTCACTTACCACACTGCTAAGACACCAATTGTGGGCACCTCTACATGTCCCACCACTGTGGCACCAAATGCATTACCATCCTTGAATAAATGCTGCCACCACTGACATCATGTCTCTGAACTCACTGACTTGAACAACACTATTGTAGTGTTTTCCAAGGCATGTGTGTATATCACAAGAATAATTTATTAAACAGAAGTTCATCACTCAGTAAAATATTACCTGGTGTACAGAAACTTATGGTTACAGAATTTTAAAGCTACGTTGTAACTGCTTATTTAATTCTTCCATGTCCTAACTTAACAACACACTAGCTCCTTCCTTTATCTCTTCATAATTCAAATTGGATCTAATTGTTCTAATTGACCCAGAACATGAACTCCTTTCCCTTCACTGTCTCATCTCTCACATCACCCTCGACCGCTTCTTATCTAACTTCTATCACTGACTGTAGTTCCTAACTCATCTCTCTCACTGACTAACTGTTCTACCCATGCGAACACTCATCCAATCACCAGTCACCCCCAACACCCAATGTTCTTGCCCCTTCCCAACATATCACTTACCTTGTATCATTATACAAAAATCACATATATAATCACATTTTACCTTAATTTCTCTAATTAACATTTTTTAAAAAAACAAAAGTCCAGAACATCTCGTCAATGGTGAGCGAGCAGATTCCATCTGTGCACAGGACATCCTTTTTCCTCTCTATCCATCCACACGCCCCTAGCTGTCATTCCCAGTTTATTCTGGGGTGTCAACACAATGCTTCAGAGCACATTCTGAAGATGTGCAAAAGGAGGTGAATTACCCTTCCAATTCCTCTGAGATCCTTCACTGAATTTCACTCAAAGGCTAACATAAAACTATTACTTCCACTGTTATAAAAAAGACTGTAACTGTTCAGAATTTATTTCTGAACTCTGGTTTTCAGATATAACTGCTGAACAAAGCTGGAAACTGAGTTGGAAACTAACTCAATGGTGATGCAACACTGTGCAAGAAGGTATGTATAACATCAGGTTAATATTGCCATCAAAACATTTTAAAAAATTAACAGTTACTTCTAATTCTATAGTGGTCATGTTCAATATTAAACCTGAAAATCTACAGGTTTTTAGAACTACAATCTTAGTAGTTCTATAAACAGTTTTATATAGTGCCTTTTTATACTGAGAACATAAAAAACAGTTATGATAACTCTTATGCTGGCAGTGAGAAAACTGCAATAGAAATAATTCAATCCACCATTTTCAAAAAGAGACAATATAACTATATACATATTCACCTTAATACACCGTGCCTCTAGGAAATATTTGCATATTTGTTTTCCTTTGTGTTCTACAGTATGCTGGTTGATGAATGCCTGACTCATAGTCGGCCATTTCTTCACTGGTTTTATTTCCTATAAAAACAAGTATCTTGTTTTAATACGTTGCTCCATCAAATATCACTACAAAGTAAAACAATTACAATATTCAAATGATACAAATCAACAAGTAACTGAGCTCTAAAAACAGTTAAACAAAGATATCTTCACTGATCTAAGTGAAAAACAGGCCTACCCAGCCTATGTTTAATTATGATGTATTTTAATTATGATTTTAATTATGGTATTTGAATGGTTTTATGCTTTTAATGTATTTTAATGTGTTTCAATTTTAATTTGCTTTTAACTGGTGTGCTGGTTTTAATTATATTTCAACCCTTGTTCTACCCTGCCTTGACCTTTGAGGAAAGGTGGGTAACAAATAAAAATCAATCATCACCATCATCATTCTTACTACCACTACTATTATTGAAAGCTGGATTCAGTTGTATAAGAGCTGCCTGTCTTTTTACAAGGAAGCAAACAAGATGATCATGGAATGCAACATATCATAAAGATTGAAGACACAGGCTCTTTGTCTTGATTATTGGTGATGAATAAGGGGACTGACAATTTAGCCACCCAAATCAAATTGTAGTTTTACTGCTGCTGACTTTGGTAGCACTGGTTGTTTATACTATTCTCATGCTGCTCATGCAGCGAGTAATGCTCTTATTTATCTCAAATGTATTACTTTTCCAGATTACAAAACTAATCCTATATTTTCTTACATCTTAGGTATACTATGCATACACTGTGCAATCCAAGACACTTACTGCAATCATGGTACTATTCTAAATTTTGTAACATCAGGTCTTTTCACTGAATACTTACACAACAATCTAAATAAAAATCTCAAGTATTAACAAAACAGAATCAATTTCCATTCCATTTACCTCTTCAGGTCCTTTAGTCATCCCCCTTCCTCTTCCACGGTCTTTACGTTTCAATTTCTTCTGCATGCCACGCCCTCGGCCAATACTGTAACTATTGCCAGTTTGTCCAGCACCTTAAAAAAAAAATACAGCAAACCTTTCAAATCATTTAGAGCAATGCTTTCCAAACTTTTCACGTTGGTTACACACTTTTTAGACATGCATCATTTCGCAACACAGTAATTCAGTAAGTGGAGGCAGCCCATCCATGCAAACCTGGCCCACCGCCACCACTTCTCCCTTGCCGGGGTCTCTCTCAGCCCAGGGCAGCAGTGGCAGGAGAGGCAGCCCCTCCACATGAGCCTGGCCCACTGCCTTCACTAGAGTCCTTCTTAGCCCAGGGCAGCAGCAGGAGAGGCAGCCCCTCCAAATGAGCCTGGCCTACCGCCACTGCCCTTGCCGGGGTCTTTCTCAGCCTGGGGCAGCGGTGGCAGGACAGGCAGCCCCTCCACCCGTTACATTCATGCAACACACCTACACACTGCAAGCGACACACTAATGTGTCGTGACACACAGTTTGGAAAGCTCTGATTTAGAGTATAAGGATTATGTTCTGGAAAAGTAACAATCTCTCTCTCTCTCTCTCTCTCTCCCCTCTCTCTGTCTCTATGTGTGTGTGTGTGTGTGTGTGTGTGTATATACACACACACTGCACACTTACAATAGTGAATGGGTTACATAAGCTCTCTTCTTCCACTCCGTTTCAGAGCTAGAATGCTTTTTGAAGTAATTTCTGGGATTAGACAACAGCAAATTGTTCTCAGTTCCCCTCAGAACATTTAGAATGTGCTCTAATGACTAAATTATGTTTATTCCACAAAATAAAGGCTACATAGATGTGAAAGTATGATGGAATTTTTCCCAGAAAGAGAACGGAGGGAGACACAGATGGGTAAATTAAAAAGAACAACTCCAGACTGACATTCTTTGTAATTTACAAAAGAAAAAAAAGAGAGAAATCAAAGATGATGAGGAAAAAAAAAACAAGAAAAAATGTATACCACAGGAATAAATACAACCTTTAAAAAAAATCTACTCTTTATTAATAAAAAAAACTTGTCGAAACAATAAAACATTTTGTAATTCAAGTAGAGAACTTATATATTTTATTATGTGTTCTTATCTCCTCTGAGTTATGGTTGGCTCTCTGATCAGCAATCACTTAAGTCTTTCACTAAAGTTGAACACTAAATATTGCATTAACTGACAATTAACTGATAATTAACTGATAATGTTATTAACTGAAGAACTGGCCTTCTCCCTACTGAAAAACTGTTTCAAAAACTATGTTAAATAATTGCTGTTACTTTGCTTTCTTTCTGTTTTTTCTTTTTTTGCATCTGAATGCACACACTCATCTTCCAAAATGCAAAAAGTACTGTTCACTAAATAATTCATGGAATTTAAAAACTTTACCTATTTTGATTAAATGTTTTCATTACAATTTTAAAATATTTTAATTATATCATCAAAGTTGGTTTTAAAAATAATTTTAACTGTTTTATAACAGCTGATCAATTTCTATAAATTTAAATTTTATCTTTGTAAATTTATAATTTGCTAACATTCAAAATTCATTCTCTGTTATTCTAATGAAATTAATACTTCAGAAATATTTGACAATTATTTATTTTAAAAAATATTTCTAGGATGCCTTGAAGAGCAAAAATCTTCTTAAAGGAGCTTACATGATAAACAACTGTATAGCAAAGTCCAATCCCATAAGAAGACAGCAAAAATGAATAAAATCACCACATACCAGCAATCTAAGCATCCAGCTAAAATCTCAAATATTTGCAACTAAAATCCAAGAATAGTCCTATAACACACAGTCAAGCTCACAAAAAGTACTTAAGAATCCAGAGTTTTTCTAAAAGCTGGCAAAAATGGACCAGAATCCAAATTCAAAAGGTGGGAGGACTCTATAGGATCTCTCCCACATATTTATGTCAGGATGCCCTCCATATTAAGTAATGGGATATGTAGTCCAGTATAATGTAACAGACTGCTTGTAGCTAAAGAAGCCTAGGTACCAGAGACCGTTAGATAAACAATCACTAGGAATGTGCTGATAAGCGCTACTTAGCTGTCATGGCTTCAAGGTCTCTAGGAAATGGAGGAGGGAACGCTGGGGAATTTTAACCTTTTGCATCTCCTTTTGACCAGTAGTCTCTTCACTAAAGTCTTGTACCATGTGCCTCACTCCAAATAAATAGTGTTTATGCACTGTATTGTTTGCATTTCAGTTCCTGACATATTCTCCCCCCTTAACTGCCCTTAAATTAGTCATGTGAGAAGGATCTCTGCTGCTGCTGAAAGTTAAAAGTAGTCCTTCAATAAACTTGGTTCCAAACTGTATAAAGGCAAAACCAGAATTTTAAATTGGGCTCAGAAACAAAACACTAACTTGGGCAGTTGGTGCAGAACAGATGTCACATGAGTTGACCACACTGGCCCCACCAACACTGGTGCATTCTGCATCTGCTGTGGTCTATAAACTCCCCTTAAAAGCAGCTTCTTGTAAAGCACATTCTAGTAGCCCAGCCTGGATATCACTAGTAACCAAGGTAAGGTCCATCCTCTTCAGATAAGGCGTATTTAAAATAGTAGACTAAGTGGGTAAAAACAGAATTCTGGCCCTAGACCAGCAGCTGAGAAAGAACCGGTCCCCGAAAATATGAAAGTAGACTATGATTACTAGAGAACTGGCAACTTCAGAAATTAATTTAATAGAAAGATAAGTATTCATGTCTACTGGATTACCATGACAAGAGAAGCATCATTGTATCCCTATGTCCTTCACTTAATACAAACAAAACAGGGGTATGATATGGACCTAAAGATTTGGTTTATGCCAAATACTTTTTACCACACGTGCAACATTAATCCATTTAATTCTGTAGATTTCAACCACTGCAGACCTATGACTTATTTTAATTTTGCACAGAATCAATTTTTAATGTTTCTGACATAAATCTGCTTTTTCTTTGATTTTCTATTTTCTTTGAAGATGATCAGACAAGGCCAGTGTACCACAGTGGTCTGAGTGTTGGACCAGGACAAGAATTTGAATCTCTACTTAGCCCTGGAAACCCACTGGTGGCCTTAGACCTAAGTCACACACTCTCAGCTCCACAGGAAGGCAAGAGGCAAAGCCCCTTGCCAAGAATACCCTGTGAAAGGGTCACCTAAGGGCTGCCAAATGTCGGAAACAACTTGAAGGCACACAACAATAACACAAACAAGATGATCAGATGCAAAACTGGATTTCTTAACCTTTAAGCACTGTCTAGCAGCCAAATTTTCAGTAGGTTCAGTCTGATACCAAGAGATGAAAAATACCTGTTCCAAGACTGCTAATCCTACACAACTATTACAAGGTTTAAAAACCATCTTGTTTTCCTTTGCATACAATGACTTCTTTGGCCCCAGGTTGGTTGGTTTGTTTGTTTGTTTGTTTGTTTGTTTGTTTGTTTGTTTTTACAAAAAAGATAGTGGAACTATCTGTATTACAGCCTCTTTAAACTGAGGTAAGAATTACTGAATATCAATGATTTAATTCAGTGGAGATATCCTGATATTTCAGTTGGACAAGACTATAAATACTCATTCTTGTAACTATGTTTTTTCAACAATTGTAGAGAACAGTGCTAAAAACGTCAAGTATGCTGCAGGGTAGCAGTGACATCACTGTATTAAACTGCAGAATTTTTAAAATCCTTTGATAATCCACACCAGAAATCAATCTGTCACTTAAGGTAGATGTCCTTGATTGATTCAAATTGCCTAAGATTGAAGAGAGATTTTTTTTGTTTGTTTTTCTCAAAGTACTTTTTTTTTATTTAACACATGCACTATTACAAGACATTACCTACTGCAAAATACAATTACCAATTACAATTTACATTTTTTTACACTTTTTTTTTTAGAATAAAGGACAGTTTGGTTGGAACATGGGAGAAAGGTTTGATGATAAATATAGAAGAAATAATGATTTGGTCCTTCCAGATAAATAAAGTTAAAATATAAAAGTCAGAAAACAAAGATTAAAATTAATTAGTAAATGGTACAAAACCCCAAATCAGATCTCAATGATAAATAAAAACCTATCACCAAATTGCTGGCACAAATGAGGGCAAAAAGGGACATATGTTCATATGTGATGGGAGTGTTATCATGCACAAAACTTTTGTCAGAAATCACCCAAGAGGTAAATAAAACAATGAGAAGAAACCTCCAATTCAATAAAGAGATCTGCTTAACCTTGAATTTAAGAAAATTGGGATTGAGTAAATCAGAAGACTACACAATAAAATAATTTTTAAGAGCTATACATGCAGTAATAGCATTGGGTTGGAAAAATAAACAATGTTGAGATAAAAAGAATTGGATGCATTATATAGTGGAATCTCTTCTATTTGACTTTCTCATGGAAAGGAAAGGAAGATATAATGGGCAAATAAATTTAACAAATTGGTGGGACAATCGGGGCTTCTGGATTGAAAAGGTTAAAAAGGGTATGAAGAAGTGAGAGAGACTATTGATAAAATATTCCACATTATGGGTAATGGTTATTAAAATTTTCTGTTAAAGCCATCAGTGGGGATTGAGGGAGAGGGGTTAGCAAAAAAAAAAAAAAAAGTAGAAGAAGAAGAGACAGATATCAAGTCTGAACTGTACAAAAGACAGATTGTTTGAGACTTTTCTGACTTCAAAAGTCACCCATGAAACCCTGGTTAGGAGAGCTCTTACTGTTGGTTGTTGGAGTTCTTGGCATTACAAGGTGCCTTATATTATGTTTCTTTTGATAAGGCTTTTGACAAATTAGAATGGGCCGATTTTATAACGTATTGTACAGTGATGGAATAGAAAATACTTTCTTGAAAACAGTACTTATACCTTACAGCACTCATCAAATAATTGCCAATATTAATTAAACAGATTCAGATTCCTTAGCAGTTGATTGTGGAACCAAGAAGGCCTGTCCACTTTTACCACTACTTTTCACTTTCATGACTGAGCCTCTGAGACAATCTGGTTAGAAATGACCCTAAGATGCCAGTTATTAGAATAAATTGTAAAACGGCTCTGAACTTCAAGAGAGATAGACACAGAACAATTTTTAAGGATTCAAGTTTCTCCAGTTCCTCAGAGTTCTGTTCCCTGAACCCTCGCGAAAGTGGAGGGGCCATTGCAAGTCAAAAATTTTTAATCAAAAAAATCAAACTTAAAAAACCTGGATTCACTTATCTGGGAGTCAATACTGTTCCACAGGAGTTGAACTAGCCAAAAAGGAGTTTCAGAAGATCCTTGAAAAACCACCAAGACCTCTGGGGAGATCATGCTGCTTGGTGCAGGGGTCAAGGGAGTGGATCATCACAAACTGCTCCTGGTCTGAAGAGCTCTAAGGCCTTTTTGTTTTTCTGTTGAGCTGGGAAGGTGGCCTGTGTGTGCCTGAAGCCAAGAAGAATTTATGACAATCTGCTTCCTCAGCCCCCTCGCTTTAGCAGCATGGACTCTGGAGATCTGGATGGTTTTTCAGGGGCCTCTGCGGAGCTCATGCTGCTTGGCTTATCCATGGGTCACAGCAAATTGCCTAATTTTGGGTCCAATCTCTACCCTCAACTTATCCATGAGATCATCTTAAAGTCTAATATATATGGTAAATGCTTTGAAGGAGGAAGGAATGAGCCTAGCAAAATGTATAGCAGAGACAAATTATTCACATGCTGCCACAGCAGTAGTGCTTGCACAAACACTGACAGTTAAATAAATATTCAAACACCCCAAAGAATCTTCATTCTACACCAAGAACTGAGGCAACTGCAAGTTCTTTTTTTAACACTGTATCGCTTCTAATGCTGTAAATCTCATTCTGTAAGTGTGTGGTTTTTGATCCATATGAAACTACTCTTAAACTATTTCCTTACCTTTCTGAATACCTTTCATCCCTTGTTTCTTCACTGGTTCTTTTGAAACTGGAGGTTCTAAATCAGTATTTGAAGTCTCTTTAGCTTGTCTATATTGTTTTAGCTGGTCAGCAAAATCTTCCTTTTCATCCTCATTGTAGCCAAAGTCATCACTATAATTATCATAGTCTTTGTTTTTTGATTTTTTGTTATGGGATGTCTTCTGTGAAGGGGTGTACTTCCCTGAAATATGCCCATGCTGGATAAAAGAAAATGACAGTGAGAAGCACATCAAGATATAAACTGCAAATATAATCTATGCCAATCAAAAGCACTTCTCCATGTAGTTTAATTGGAGATGTGAGGACTTGCACAGGAAATACAAGTGCCCTACACCAGTTCTCCCTACTGTAATTTTATAAAATGTAATGTTGTGTCTGTAAACTTTTCTATCCTGTATGTGCATTATTCTTTCAAAGCCACAGAAATGTGTACTGGTGGTGCCAATTAAAATAGTAGACAGATTCCTCCAACGCTTATTCATCCACAGATGGACTGACAGTTGTAAAGAAAGAAAATCTGTTCATCTTGCTATGGATACTGTGCTGTCCAACCTAGCTAAGATTTCTAGCATTTCAAGTCTTCTTATCCCACTATTCTAAAAGGAGAAACAATGATCCTGGTTCCCAAAAGACTGTACAACAATGGATGGAAAGCTGAAATAGGTCATTGCATTGCTTTGTCCCCCCCCCGTCAAACTCAGCCTATAAATTGCACAAGAGGCTGAACTATAAAGAACTCACTGGTAGAGACTTGGTGCTGTGTGCTAAGCCAGCTGTAAATATATAAGCGCTAAAATGGAATGGAAAAAGAAATAGTATTTTATATCCACTCTAATTCCTTCTAACAGGTGTCAGTCCAACACAAGTGCATTTGGTGTCCAACAGCATCTGGCTTTATTGATTTTTGCTATAGTTTTAGTTGCAATCAAACTGAAGGGCACCAAGAAATAAAGAAAACTGCCTAATAGAAGATTGAAATAAGTTTTTTCAAGATTCACGTTTCAAACTGTAACACATGCCACAGAAGCATACGAAGAACTGAATATGCTCTGTCAAAGGAGAGAAGAGTAGTACCCAAAACTAAATGCATCAAGTTAATCTGAAGTTAGTTCCACAACTTCTGACTTCCTAATATCCAGAAATTATGCAAATTAGCAGTTTGTTTTACCAAACCCTGAATAAATAAAAAATAACAAGAAATGAAAGAATACATTTTGTGCAAGATGAGCTAACTTCAGTGTTCACAGAGAAATCTACAAAGCTAGGATGGAATATATACACTTTTTTCTTTAAAAAAAAGTACCATCAATTGTTGTGTGTCTTCAAGTCGTTTTCAACTCATGGTGACTACCATTCAGTTTTCTTGACAAGATTAGTTCAAAGAAAGTTTGCCTTTGCCTTCCTCTGAACCTGTGTGTGAGTTGCCCAAGGGTGCTGTAGTTCTGAAGTAGAATCATGTATATTTAAATAAAAAAATTAGGTCAAATTGGAAGATATACCTGAAATGAAGAGTCATAGTCTCTGTAGAAACTGCCTCCTTTCTTATGGGATCTTTCAGTACGTTCAGCTTCAGAATCAATGCTATAATCAGAACTATCATCACTAGAAGGGGAATTGTGCTGAAAAGCAAGAATTTTCATTTGTATAACGTAGGCATATAAGTAAGTTACAGACAGTGCACTTTAAATGCTACAAACAACTAAGGTTGGAAGAAAAGAAGATTACAGGCCAAGAGTGTACAACCCAAATCAACACAAAGATCAATACATTACCAATGTAATAATTAAGGTGAGTTGTACTTCAGTTGTAGGCACATAGTGAAGTGCTAGAATACTCAAGATGTCTCCTCCTCCTCCTCCTTATCTTTATTTGTATCCTGCATCTTATCTTAGACTGGGACTCAAGGCCGTAATTCATTCTTGGGTACGTTCTCCAGCTCACATGTGATGCTGGGAAAAGCAGGAAGTGCAATGACTCAATGGGCTTGTTCTCTCAGCTACCTATGGTCTGTGGGAAACCCCACTGTCTCAAAGATTTCATCTTCAGTAAAGGCATACAAAGCTATCTCAAAGTATCAGAACTGATCTAGACTGATTTGAGTAAAGGTAAATAACGACTCTGAGTACAGAATTGCACAGAACATCAGCCAAAAATTCTAACCTTGTGTTTATCTCGTCTTCTCCTTTTTGATTTTTTCTTCTCTTTCTCTTTTTTGCGCTTCTTTCGGGATTTTCTATGCGTTTTTTCATTTTTCTGTTTGTCTTCAGCTTTTGCATCTTGTTCTTCTTTATCTTCTTCAAAGCCAGTATCATCTATTTCACCATCCTCAAGTTCACCATCCTCTCTGTTTCACAAAGATATAGTTTGGATTCAGTATGAATTTGAAAAATTACAAAAGAGTGACAGAGTAAATATACAATTACCTAGATAGCCATCAACAAGAACCATTACCTAATTTTAAAGAAGTTCACTTCCAAAATTAAATTAGTTCTGTAGTCCTTTGCATTTTGCTGTTTCTTGAAAGGCACTACAGGGTTTAACATTGCATGTAGCTTTAATAAATATTTGAATGCCATTTTTAAAGTTCATAGTCCTCAAATCACTGCAAACTATAAATTAATAAAACATCAAAATATATCTGGAAAACTATCACCGAGACAATAATTAATAAATCAACAAGTAATTATCTATAATAATTAATAAGCCAAGTGAGAAAAGCAGTAGATGACAAACTTCAATAAAGCAGTTAAAAAAGTAAGAAAAGCTGTAAAAGAAACAAGCAAAACTCTACATAACAGAAAATTGTAAGCTAATCATCGAACAGTGTGGATAAAAATCAATTAAGAAGTAAAAATGGGACATTTTAATTTAAATTCTTGTAATTTTTTTAAAAAGATAATGAATAAGCTGCTGAGTAAGTCTCATCACAAACAGGCTAGCTAAACCAATACTTGCAATCTCATGAAATGAGTAACTCCCTGTCACACACACTGGCTAATATTGTGTGATTTATGCACCATAGATCACTTTTTAGACAGGTAGGCAAAGAGTATTCTCTTGCCTTTATACTCTGTCTGAAAATCTTCCACTGCCCAGCAGCTATCATGTCCCAGAAGGGGCCATTGCTGCTGTTGCTTACTGATGAAGATCTTCATACCATGAAGATCTGGCTGTTTGGGCACTCCATCTGGTAGCTTGCCCCCACTTCTTCACCCCGGTTGAACTGAGACCATCTATGGTCTCAATTGGCTCCCCGCTTCTTCCAGTAAGTAATAGCAGCAGGGACCTCTTGTTGGGCTTGACAGCTATTGAGAGGACATGGAATTGTGATTGCAGAGCTACACGCAGAGTCAGAATCTTACTATTGAGTTCAACAACACATGAAAAAGCAAGACAACTTACATTTCTTTTTCAGTCTATGAATCAAAATGATATCAGGTGTGTGGAAAATAAAACCTATCATTAGATAGTTTAAGTGTGCATTTATTTTTTAAAATGAATGCTTTAAAAATCAAGCAGAATGGTCAATAACTTGGCCTTTGAGTACTCAGTTAAAGACCCACCACCATCTGTATCTATATGGCCTCCTAGCACCTTCTGTGTCTGTTTTTCATTTGCTGCCCAGGGGCTGTTCCAAATGGAAAGCAACCAGATGATTATGGGTCACCAAATGGATGCTTTACAAACAGGTATATTTTAAGGACAGCCATCAGACAGTATTAAATTCAAGTAATTTAAGATTTAGTTTTGTAAACCATGGCCTAAGTCAAATTGTTAATTCCAACCACAACAGACCATGTGAATCAATGGAACTCACATATCTACTGACCACCAAGTCCTCACTGTTAGTCCCATGGAATCAACTGGATTTAAGCTTTAATACCATTATATACATGTGAGTTATGGATTTCATATCATTCTTAATGTACTACTGCAGCATTCACTGCTTGATACAGGTAATGAGCATACTATGTGGTACTATTTCCTAAATTAATAAAAAGTTAAATAAAAATTGCACAAACAAACTGCTGTGTTTAGTTGCAAATGCATGTATTTCAGTGGTCAGATTTGCATACTGTTCCAAAGAGATGTGACAACATATCAAGAGAAGATTTATTACATCAATTATTTAAATCGGGGTTTTCTCTTTGTGATTCAAATTAATGATTTAAGTAGTCTGAGTGTGATTTTGGTGATTTAGATCAATATTTAAAACCAATAATTTAAATAGTCTTGATCTACACTGTCATTCAATAGTTTGCCACTTTTACTGCAGCTAAACTCCTACAGTTAAACTGTACTGGTGCAAACCTGGAGTGCTTTGACAACCCCCAAATCCTACTGAGTTACTACAAGTAGAGTAGACCGTGACCCAAGAACATCATTTGCAATTTTCACTTTGCTTTTTTGATGATAGTAGGGTACTATTTCAGAATCAAAGGAAGGGAAACAATTTAGACCAGATTAGACCAGAAAATGTGATGGCCATATATCTCCCAACTTGTACTCCTTCAGGCCACACACACTGCCATTGTGCAAGAAATAAATTGATTTTCTGGTCATGTATATTTTTCATTTTCATTTTCATGTTGGGCTTTCTAAAGGTTTGGGGGCATTAAACTGAGAATTATGTCTCCAAGAAAAATGGTAATCAGGAGTCTGAGAAGGCTTCCATGAATTGTACAAAAGCCCCACCACTACATGGGGTTAACAGCCACATAATTCCGACCCATTGTCTAAACTGATCTCTGATGTTGGTAACATGGTTGAAGTCTGGGGATGCTTTTGGGTCAAATGGGTCAGGGACTTCTTTGCTTTAATCACATTATGTCCCCAAACCTCCCTAACTCACACTGAGCTACCACATTACATAAAGTGAGGAACACCTTTCATTCCATGAGATCGTGGGATCCAAGATCAGATTCCTGAGATCAGACATTACGTTTCTTGCCTTTGACCTCAGAATAGGACTTTCAGTCTGTCCTACAGTGTTTTGGAGATTCTAACAGGGATAATATGTTTGCAGTGTAAATGACACTAAAGTAGGTGTCCTTTTCATATACCTGGGGAAGGTATTTAATGAGTTTAATTATGAACTGTGTTAAAATGTTGTTTTTTAATTTTTTTTATTGCATTATTAAATATTTCTTGATTGTAAGCCACCTGGAGAATACTTGCATCTTAAAAGTGACAAAACTATCTCAAACAAAATAAATCAAGGCCACACCCTTTGAAATAGCTCTCTCAACTATGGTCAGCACTGAAAAGACAAGACTGAAAATACAGGCACCTGGAGAAGATTTCTGCAAAAATTTCACCAGGATTTCAACAACTTCCACTGTATCATCAACCTGAGCTCAAACCAATCCACTTAACAGACTTACTTTTTGGATACTACTGTTAAACTATGTAACACATATATAAGCACAATTGTATATCAGAAGTCTAAGAAATGCCACACATACTTAACATGCTTCCAAATGTTATTCAGAACACAAAACAAAATCCACTGCCCACAGCTGAACACTGTGATACAACTAGACACATAAGAAAACTCTGGCAAAATTCACAAACATCTCCCCACTTTCTTTCTTTCTTTTTTCTGAAGCCTCTTTCTAGAAAAACTGAAAAACTGGCTTAAGGAATAGTTTCTCTTAGAATAAATAAAATGTTTAAAACAAATTGTTCATATATTTACTCCTCCTAAATTATTTCTAAAACTATGTAACAGGAAAATTCATGTAAAACAATGTACAGTATCTCATCACTGAAATTTCTACCCTTGGTTTCCTCTTCTTGTTTTTTTTTAAATAGGAATGAGTGCTCTTTGTCTGCTTGACACTATGCAGAACTAGACAAGACAAAATAATGTTCTCTGTTTTTATTTTAAAAAGGGGGGGGGATAGGAGCATTTTTGTCTCTCAGGACATTCTGCCTCTGATCTGAAAACAGCCATTCTTGAACAAAAGAACTTCCAAGACTAATTCCAGCAAGAAACAACTGAGAAATATCATCCAAGCATGTATATAATAATCTACCCACTGAGACAATACTTCATTCATTTGTTGAAGTGATCCATAGTCCATGAATGCGTATAACATACCATATTTGCCGGTGTATAAGACGCACAAGTGCACAAGACGCACTCCATTTATATGCCAGCAAATACTGTTTGCTGACATAAAATATACACTGGCATATAAGAGGCACTCCATTTCCAAACAGTGTTTTTCAGGAAAAAAAGTGAATCTTATACACCAGCATTCCTTTTTTCCTAAGAGACTACAAAACATTGAACTTTTTGCTGCAACAGAATGCTCAACTACTATCCCAATAAACTGCTACACTACAAGCTTACAACAAAAACAAACAATTTTTAAGAAGACTGGAAATGCACTTGGTACCTGAAAAATGACAATTATCCAAAAGCACGGGGACACATCAAACATCATGCTGACAGAACTCTTTTGTCAGAAGAGTGAACCTAGCTAGATTTCAAACAGTCATGCTTTGTAAGTGGTGCAAACTTCATTTTTTAAAAAATATCTCACGCTAAAAGGTATCAAATTTTTAAATCTTGGTTTCTTTTAAACAAATGAATCATTACTGTCAACTCGTACTTTTGAAATAGCCTTTACAAAAGCAGGCAATTTTGACATAGGATTTTGCTCCCAGGGCTAATGAAACTAAAGAAAAAATGATTTCCCAAATTTTACTATATAATGGTTTCTTCTCAGTGAATCAAGTGTTAAAGGGAAGGATTTAATCCCAATCTGAAGTGTGTATGACTATGCTTAACATATCTACTCATCTTCAGGGAAATAGTTGTTAACAACTAATAGAGCTGTTGCAATAAGAATAATATCCAGATCGAGTTCTAGTGACATCTCCAAAGAACACCCCCACATTATTGTTATGGTACATATAATAGAGAATTCTCAACCTAGTTTGAATACCATGTAGGGCAGAGCTTTCCAAACTTTTCATGTCGGTGACACACTTTTTAGACATGCATCATTTCGTGACACAGTAATTCAGTTTTACTAGCAAACCAGAGATTAAACTAACCCCTTACAAGAGATACAGACACAGACATAGATTGTAATAACAAAATGTATAGGGACACAACACATCCCATGAAAACCTTTCATATATTTTTAAAAATATATGATTTATAAATGATAACATACATTGCCAAGATTTTAGGTGACACACCTACACACTTCAGGCAATATACTAATGTGTCGTGACATACCGTTTGGAAAGCCCTGATGTAGAGTAACATTTGTTCAGAATGTTGGTTTGGACTACAATAACAAATTTTTCACTCCATCAAAGAAGGTATTTGAACTAATTTATCAAAAATAGCGGATGAGACGGTAAAGTTGTTTGTTGACTGTAACCACTTCAGATGCAAGCATTATGCTCACGTTTGAATGCACCTTCATAGAGAAGGTATCTAGTACAAGAAACCTGCAAATAACAGAGGAATGTTATATTTAAAAGGATTCAAGACAAGCTTTCCCCGTTGTATGCCAATTTTCTACACAGTCATGGCTTGGATTCTGTGTTGGGAGAAAAGCAAGCTATAAATAAATAAATATTAGCTATTCAACCATCTGATCTCACACTTGGAATGTGAGGTGGTGGAGTACAAGCAAAAGTCCACTGCTTCGCCTGCTGCTTTGGTAGGTATGTACTTGAACAATTGGCAAATCTGCTTAGGTCTGTAAGAAGAGCCACTATGAAGCTCACTGCTAGGCTTAGCCCTAATACCTTCAGTGACCTTAGAGTTAGCCTGCTGGCTAAGTTAATGTTACTCTACCAGTCATTTGGAATACAAATTGCTCACAATGTTAACTGGACATGAAGGCTGAATTTCCTCTAGTATTTATCTCATGCACATATAGAACCAAAGATGTGATTGGACAGACTACTGATGACAGATTTCAAATAAAATAACAGAAAAATAAAAAAAGGAACCTGAAAAATTGAAGAGCTGAGCTGATATATAAAATGCACTTCAAAAAAGGCAAGTGAAAAGAATTATCACAGATTATTGATGTTGCTGTGTGCCTTCAAGCCATTTCCAACTTACAGCAACTGCAGGGTGACCTTATGGGGTTTTCTTAGCTAGATTGGTGCAAGGGGAGCTGCCTTTGCCTTCCTTAGAGGGTGAGAAAATCTGACTTGCCCAAGGTCATCCACTAGTTTCTATGGCTGAACAAGGATTCAAACCCTGGTTTCCAGAGCTGTAGTCTAACGCTCAAATCACTACACCACAATGGCTCTCTAATTATAGATAAAGAAAGTAAAATCCACAAGCATCAGAAAAGTGATTTAGTTCAGCCATGGAACAAATCACCAAAGGAACACATGAAATATTTGGATATTTTCAAGGAAAGGAGAACATGATCTCTAGAATATCCTCCTCTGTACTGAGGGTTATACTTGACACCGGTTGGACACTTTCCAATATGTGCAGGATGCTATAAATATGTTTGTAATTGAATAGTGAAATGTTTATCACAGAACTATCCTCAGGAATTTGGTTGGTGCAATTTTTAACTATGACATTTGCTCATTTTTTCTTTGTAGGAACTACATATATTAAATTCACCTATAGATTTAAAGACCATGTAGACTTTTTGTCATATATAAGCCTCTGAAAAGTTTTCAAATACATCCAAAGGACCCTTATTTATAACAGAGCATGAACAGCATAGTGCACAAATTCTGTTCCTCTAATGACAGAAAGTCTTACATGTACTATATGGCTGTTTTGCAGATAGGTCCCCAAAATGTCTTCATTTGTTCTTTAAAAAAAAACCCAGTAAGCTTTCTTTAGTAATAAGGAAATATTAGTAAGATGATTGGCATTATTTATTCCCTGACATAAAATGATTCAGATGCCAGAATATTCTTATTTCTATAAAAGCGAACCTCATTGACTAGTTTCATTTTCATGATCAATTTAATACGACACTTCTTTTCCCCCCCATCAAAGTTAAATTATGTGACCATCAAATGCAAGAAAAAAAATCTAAACTAGAACACATGTAAGAAAGGTTCTTTAAACTTTTTTGCCATCTTTTGAGCAACTCTAGGAAAAACACATGATGACAAACACATTCCAGTATTTGGAGACCTGACTGTTCTTTCTCCTGTCCCATGTAATAATACACTGAGCATTACTTAGTATCTCTACAATAGGTAGAAGAGGAAGATAAGTATTTCTACCATGGTAGCATTAATACAGCAAAACCACAGTGGCTGAGCATTTCCCTTGCTGAGAATTTATAAGCTAGCTGGGTTGAGTTTACAAAATTTAAGCTGAACAGAACTACATGTACCTCCTACCTCCTATGAAACCTGATCGTGACTACTAAGTGATATTCTTAAGTGTAGCAGTGACATACTCCTCATAACTGGTTGTGTATTCCCTTTAAGAGGTTAAAATTATTGAATTTCAATTCTGACATACCACTAACTAATCTTTTCAATCAGTATACAACCACTATACTGTACAAAGAGTATATTACCTTTGTGCTTACTACAACACTGATAATTAGAATCAGATTTCATAAAATAAGAGTATCCAAATAACATGGATAATATTGTATTTGTATTTTGAGTCTTTGGCTGCCAACCCAACTCAACTCAAATAGCATATAAATTCTCAGCAAGGGAAATGCTCAGCCACTATGGTTTTGCTGTATTAATGCTACCATGGTAGAAATACTTATCTTCCTCTTCCAACTACTGTAGAGATATCAAGTAATGCTCAGCGTATTATTACATGGGACAGGAGAAAGAGCAGTCAGATCTCCAAATACTGGGATGGAACAACAAAATATTTGTAGATCTTCCTCATTAACCCAGGACTTACAGCAAAATAAAATAGGAGACTTAGTTTTCTAAAACTTTCTTTTTAAACTATTACACAGCAAAGAAAAGAAAAGAAAAACCCTTCTTCTTGTCTTAAACTTGTTTTGCATTTTAAAAACTTTTTCTGCACTCCCAGAAGCAAATTAAGAATACTGCCAACTACCTACTGCAAAATAAGGGAGCACAACTTGCATCTTTTTCTTATTCTGCTCTGAGCAATTAATTCTCAGAACCCAACTGTAAAGTTACCCACCATTATTATTACTATTATTATTGGGACATACTGGGAGTTTCAAAGAAAATGTTCAAATGAACATGCAGATAAGCAAGCAGAAGTTAACTCATTAAGGAGTTACTATTTCTGCAAAGTTACACAAATTTACAAAATCCAGTTGTACTTCTCA
Organism: Iguana delicatissima; assembly: GCA_948472985.1. Lineage (NCBI taxonomy): Eukaryota > Metazoa > Chordata > Lepidosauria > Squamata > Iguanidae > Iguana > Iguana delicatissima. The sequence continues at coordinate 351,886 of CAOKZL010001203.1, read as the reverse complement.
TTCTATACAGGGTCACTCTAATATATCCCAACAGATCTGCTAGGGTAAACAGATTTAAGTGACAAGCGTTCAGGGTCAAGATAAAAAAGTTTTTAAGTTTTTAAATATCTACAAAAAATGCTGAGAACCTTCCTTCTAAAAATGAGAGCACATTTTGCATGAAATGTAGCTTTGTACTTTCTTCCAGTTTTCATTTTAAAATAATAATTTCTGTACAAACTCATACAATAAATTAGCTCATTAGCTTTTCTTATAAATAATATTTGCTGGGAACCTCAAATGGCATTTATGTCTTTTAACTTGTGTTAAAAGCAACAATATTTATACTACATAGTATCCATTTTGAGGAACTGTTTCATTAACTTGTTAAATGCTACAACTACTTTACTGAAGGACTGCTGGTATGTAGATCTAGATACAAGGCCCAGACCTGATTCATTGTTGCTGCATACAAGTCATTTTATCTTACACCTCTGTATCCCTGTTCTAGAAAAGGGAAACAGATTATATCATAAAGTGCTTGGGGCTATGTAAATGTTTTGTATCACTGATTAAAAACCTCTTATATGATTGTGGAGGGGAATGGGTATGGTACACATACTTGTCCATTACCAGAAACACGGTTACTAACCTTGATCTAAAGGAAAAAAAAGATTTGCATACATGTTACTGAATGTCTGGGAAATATTTTGAGCAGCCCCCTGTTTGAGAAACAAGAAAAGTGAAATCTGTATGGGGGGGAAAGGAAATGAGTCTGCTGAAAATAGAGAAAGATGCAGGATATCAAACCACAAAAAAAGGTTCTGGTTTGTTGGCTTAAGGAGACTGAAAAGTGGAAAAGATAACATTGGATACAAATTCACCTGCATCCCTCCCCTTTATCCACTTAAATGTGTAAGGTGTAAACATTTACATGTAGCTCCATGTATATGACATGGGAGGAAAACATACTGTCTTTGATTTCAAATGGCAGTGAGGTAAGAAGGATAAGAACAATGGTGATATTATACAGACACTCAGTGCGTTTTATGAAAAGATGGATTTTTTTTTACAAAGAGAATGAAATGTAAAAAAAAAAGATGCATGCAAAATGCGATTTGATCATTCCCATCAAAACCATCCTTGTATCTAGATTCTTTTTTAAAAAAATACATACCACCCCCTCAGGCTGAAGGTGACTTTCCTCCCATACAATGCTACAGACATTTTTTTCCCTGTTTCGTTTCTTAAATTCACCTAGGCACATTTAAGACATCGTCATTATTATTATTATTACCACCATCATCTCACAGCATATCGTCATTCTTAGTTATTATCGCCGTTAATTATCGCCATTGAGAAGCGGAGAGAAGAGAGAGAGAGAGAGAAGAATGTTACTCGACCTTTCGTCCCCTGCATGTTGCCTGTCAGAGTCGGGCATGTTTTGGTCAAGAATTGGGTTTGGGGGCTTGGAGAACAGGCTTTCAAAGGCCATTGTGCTGGCTCTGGCTGTGTGTGGAGGGAGGAGGAGGAGGAGGGAGGAAGGCAGGACACTGCTGGTGCTGCTGCTGGTGCTGCTGCTGCCAGTGGTGGGGCGTTGGGAAAGGAGGGAGGAGGCGCGCTCGCCACACACACCCCGCACACACAAACCACACACACCCGAGCGCGCGCGCAGAGACAACAGCGGCGGCGGCGGCGGCGGCGGCGGCGCTGCGACTGCCGGAGGAAGACCGTGTAGGCCCCCCCTTCAATGAAGCGGGCGAACGGACATTTCACTCACGGCTTCAGGGAGGGAGACACGCATACACACGCACACAAGACTCGAGACTCGGCCTTGGCAAAATGGGGACGGCTCGTGGCCTCGCCACAAATAAAGGGACGAAGGCGTCTTCGGAGAGGCGGAGGAATCCCGCCTTAAGGGAGGGTGGGGGGACTGTATAACATCCACGCGCGTCAGGAGGAAGAAGAAGAAGGGAAACATACAACGGAGGAAAGGGGGTGAAGGAGGACGGGGAGCGGCTGGCAGCAAAGGAGCCGCTCGGGGTTATGGCTTCCTTACAAACATGGCGCCCGTTCTCTTGCCACAGAGTGTGAGAAAGAGAGAAAGAAAGAGGGAGGAAGAAATGGCGCGCGCAGAAGGGGATGGCGAAGGAGGGCGGGCGATGGGTGGGACACGCTCACAAAATGGCGGCGGGGCTGGCGTCGCGCACCAAGCGCCGAGGAAGGGGAAGGGAGGGAACAACAGCCTCCCTGGTCGCCCGTGACCGAAACCGCGTTTGGTTGCGCGCTCTCCACGGCTTCGCTGTCGTCACCGCAGCTCTCCAGGCTTCTTTTGCCCCCATTGGCCCGCGCCTCGAGAGAGAGAAACGTGATTGGGCACGTTTGGTGCCCGTCACGCCGCCGCTGGCGGAAAGAATGCGAAAGGCTCCGAGGGCCTTGCGCAATCTTGTTCGTGCTTCTACTGCGCCAGCAGCGATAAATAAACAAAATTCCGGAGCCAGGCGTGTCGTCTTTTGAGCTTTAATTAGCGCAAGGATAGCGGGGCGGGGCTGTTGTGGCTTCCAAACCACTTTCCAACTGTCCTGTATTGGCAGGGCCGGTCTCTGTTAATCCTCTGTCATCTCACTTTTTCCAGTGCTTTATTTTAAAAAACCCATTTCCTATTTCCTCCTCCCACTTTCCCTATTTATTCCCTGCTTCCTTCAACTGCTGCAAATGGAGTTCAGTGTGCAAAATCAGTTTGCATGCAGTTAACTGAGCAGGGAGAAGGGAGACCAGGGGGTGGAACGATGGCCTTCGGGGGGGGGGGTCTCCAGCAAAAACAAACTACTGCAGTCTCTCCTTGCTTGGATGTCCTTTCTCTCTAATACTTTCGCCTCTTTGACTATCCCGGGGTTGCTTAACCCAGCGATGTATTTAAGTCTTTTACTCCAAGTCTCAAGGCTCTTACTTTTAAGTCTCAACGCAAGTTTCAAAACCTTGAAGATAGGTTCAAGTAATGTCTGGGAAGTCTCATGTATGAGAGCCAACTTTATACCCCAATCTATATTGCAGAATTTCTGGACAGAGTAGAATAAAGTCAGCGCTAACAATTTAAGCAGAGTTGGTCCTCCGCGTTTGCAATTTTGCCATCTACAGCTTTGGAAATGAGAGATAGGATCCTTCTTATTCCCATTACTGAGGCTGGAGGATTTTTCAGAAGTGAAGAATAGGAGCCTTACTCCCCATTACTGAAGCTTCAAAAGCTTTAGAAGGAAGAGTCCTTCTTCCTCAAACCTGTTGCCTAACGCATTTGCTGTTCCCCTCTGAGAAATGCACTCGGGGTGAGTTTTGTCTGCTGCTCTTAGGAGAAGTTTTAGAAGGCTCCTCCAACACACAGCAGGGACAGGCTGCCGCTGCCTCAAGCCCATTGCCTAACCCGTTTCCTCTTCCCCTCTGCGAAATGCGCCCAAACATTGGGCTTGAGACAGATTGTCATGTGGCCAGCAGGCATAAAGAGACGGAAGTGTTCAAAGTTGTAAGGTTTCTGGATGAATGTGTTATATTACTGAACCAAGGGCAGCAAGTAAGTCACTAAAAATATACAAGTCTTGAGCTGAGTTGAGTCAGTACATCAGGGCTTTCCAAACGGAGTGTCGCGACACAGTGTGTTGCCTATAAGGTGTTGGTGTGTCACCTCCCCAGCTGAGAAGGACCCCACCACCACCCAAGGCTGGCCCACTGCTCATGCGGGCCTTTCCCTGGCAAGAGCAACAGCAGCGGGCAAGGCCTGGGTGGGAGGGAGCTGTCTTTCCCTCTGCTGCCGCTCTCACTGGGGCCTTTCCTGGTGAGGGAGATGGCAGTGGGCCAGAGTTAGGGGAGGTGCCTTTTCCCACCCCAGATACGCCTCTGGGTTCCTCCAATTTGCTAGTAAAACTGAATTATTGTGTCACAAAATGATGCATGTTGAAAAAGTGTATCACTAACATGAAAAGTTTGGAAAGCTCTGCAGTACATCATTTATTGCTAAGTTGAGTCTGAGTCAAGTCACTGAAATGACTTAAGTCCAACTTGAGTCAGAGTCAATCAATTCAAGTCTACATTACTGGCTTAACCATACATGTCTTGGTTTTTATTTGTGAAATGTTGGAGGGTATCTTCCAAGTATGTTTACATTGGAGGTGGACAAATTTTGTGTGTTGCTGGACCATTTTTCCTCCCCTCAGAGCCACCATAGGGTAAACTGCACCATCCACCCAGCCTTAAAATGGAAGTTGCTGTTAAGTCTACTTTTGGTTCTGTAATATTATTTGGTAGAGTGATTAATGCATTTGGGTAGCTATATCTTGCACTAAAGGAGAATTGCTGCTCCTGGAACCTCCTCCAACAATGTTTAGTAGCATGGGAGTCAAGAAGGGATCCAGAGCCCACAAAAATGAGTGGGGCACCTATGATCCATAGGGCATAAGATTGGTTCACCTGACTTAGAGTGTCAAGAAGAACTTTTCCATCAGTAACTCTCTTTGGTACTGAAATCACACCATTCTAAGAATAACAGCTGGCACAAATTAAATTTTTCTTTGTTCTGAGAAAACTGGGATATGTGTGAGAGAGGAGTGATGCTGATTTTCAATTGCAAAAAATTTCATCCCAAAACCGAGTTAGAGAGACATTTCTGCAAAACTCCTCTGCAAAAAAGTAAAGCTGTGCTCTTTTACTATGAGACATAAAAATGGATAACAAATGATTTCATTTCAGTCTTGCGTACTGTATATACTTTTGTATCAAGTCAACCTCATATATGAGTCGAGGGCAGTTTGGGGGCCAAAATTATGGATTTTGATATGATCTGTGGATGAGTCAAGGATCATTATGCAGAGAGGGGAAAGTGCCAGCACTGCCTCAGGGGCCAGCTGACCTGTCCACAACCACTGCCATTTTCCTGCTCAGGGATTCAAAAAGGCATTTTGCCACTTTGATAAAAGTTAAGATACAGTATTAACTCTTATCAAAGAAGGAACTTCTCTTATCTCAGTAGAGTGGTGAAATCATAGAGTCATAGAATCAAAATGCAAGAGTTTAGTCCATCCTGGGAGAACCTAAAAGAAGCACTGACTACCTCTATTCTCTCAACCCTCCTTGGAGGGGAAGTAGCATTTTCCCACCCAGGCATTTAGAAAGGCCAAAAGTGGTACCATGGTGGAGAGAGTAGAGAGGACTGATGCTTCTTTTAGGATTGAGTAAGCTCTCAACTTTCACCACTCTACTTAGAGAAGAGGATTTTTTTTTTAAATAATAGTTTAGGTACAGTACTTATGTTGACCTGTGGATAAGTCGACTCAGTTTTTTGGGGTAATTTTTTTGTGTCAACCAGTTCTGGGTGGTTCTGGAGGCATTTCAACCAGTTCTGGACAGGGTCACACTCCCCCTGAAAGACTGTGTTCGCAGCTTGGAAGTGCCCCTCCATCCATCCCTCCAAATGTCAGCTAAGATAGATGTGACAATCAGGAGTGCTTATTATCAGCTTCAGCTGATATGCCAGCTATGCCCCTTCTTAGAATTGGAAGACCTAAAGATGGTAGTGCAGACACTGGTTCCCTCAAGCTTGGACTTCTGCAATGTGCTGTACATTGGGCTACCTTTGTACCAAGTTTAGAAACTCCAACTGGTCCAAAATGGCAGCCAGATTGGTTACAGGTACAGTGAGAAGTGGGCATATCAACTGATATTAAGATCACTCCACTGGCTGCCACTCCTCTGGCTGCTAATTAGTTTCCATCTGGGAGAGCAACCTTGTTTCTCTTCCCGTTACCCTAAATTGTGGGTGAGTCAGGGGTCCATCCACAATGCCAATACCTCCATTCAAAGGTGGGGAATTATTAGCTCAATATTAAGAGGCCTGTGTGAGAGAGGTAACTGAACAAGATCTTTGACACCAATGTTTACAGGGTCTCGTGCAGGGAAGAACCAGCGAGAGATCTGAAAGTAAGCTAAATTGTGTTTTATTGGGGGTATCAGTCACTCACACACAAGATCCAAACAGTCACACACTCACACAAAGTTAACAGAAGGAAAAGGGAGATAATGTTTTAGATAGTGAGATTTCAGAGCATTGTGAGTGATATTTACTGGTTTCTAAGAGCAGTGAAGAAGCAGTGATGTGGCTTAAATCCATGCCTAAGGACAGTACACAAATTGGGAATCTGAATAGCAAAGTGGCAACCAGCAATTGGTGTACTGCGAGTTAGCGGGGCAAAATGGTTTTTTTTTTGCATCTGATTTCTGCCTGGAGGGCAAGAGTATAAATGGCTCTCTGGCTGATTAAACCATAGAGTTTGCAGAATGCACAATGAGGTCTGGAATAGGCTGATGGTCTTTGCGTTAGATGACAAACAGCTAATGGCTGTCTGATAGCTTGGTGTTTGTCAGAAAGATTTGAAGATAATAAGGAAGTTTGGAGGTTGAAAGGAAAATATGGGAATCAGTAGTTTGATGGGAATCTCCCAATCACTATTGTCTAAAAGGCAGAACCATTAAGGCTAGCTTAAGTCTATTATCTCTGGAGCCACCTGGTGATTTCCTGACTATGACCTGGCTATGGCTAGAGGGGATTTCTGATCTAAGTTGCATGTGTTCGGCAAGCTTCTTCTTCTTGCTCAGCATAACCATTCAGTCACATCAGGATACATTTATATTAAAACCAATTAATATATTTTGCCAATCAAATAATATTTCACCAATTAAACCATACCAAAGTGTGGGGGTATGGCCTGGTCACACCCCTATCACCTGGATTTCTCCCAGAATAGGATCTCTGGGCAAAGTTCATGCCCAGTGCACTAGCCAATAAGCCACACTGAGGCCATTTCCACATTACAGTCTTATAGCATGATTATTCCACTTTCAAGATCCTATGGAAGCCTGAGGTTTGCAGTTTAGGGAGGAGCCAAGTGGCCCCTCCCTAAACTGCAAACCCCAGGATTCCATAGGATCTTGAAAGTGGAATAATCGTGCTATAAGAGTGTAGTGTGGAAATGGCCTGAGAGAGAGATCAAAGTTTTATTTCAGATTCTGCAGAATGGAACACATGGCACACAGCAAATCAAGTATTCCCTGAACACAAGTCAAATCACATCTCATATAGCTGACAAGGATTACATGGTCCTCCATGGGGAGGAGATAACTCCATGCTTATAGGAAACTATGACCCTTTCTGTAATGTACCTGTTCTCGGTGCTGGAGCACAGGGATCACACGAGCAGCCTCTTGTGAGCTTCGGCGCTGCAGTTGCTTGCTGGTCGCGCGAGCACCCCGCCTGTGCCCCACCCCTTCCTACCTCAGTGCAACCTGGGAGTTGAAGGCTAGCACTGAGGCAGGAAGCGCGACCGGCACGGCTCAGGAGGCTGTGCATGGCAGGTAAGTGCGCTCCACGCCCCTGAGCGTTGTGCGACTGCGCGGCATTTTCGGCTCGAAGCCGAAAATAAGAAAATCTGCTAGCGGTTCGCATCATGCTCTTGAGCATCGCGTAAATTTGAGTGAGTCATGCAGACCGCTCCTCACATTTACGCAAAGCTCAAGGGGCCCTTTCGCTTAAGAAACGCCGTGCAAAAAGGGCCTATGTCATTAATACATTATTATGTCAGCATTCAAGCATTGTGCATGTGCGTATAGGTGAGCCCAAATTATAATACCAAATCCCACCTTGGGGATGTGAAAGTTAATATTACAATAAAGCTTAATGAAGGTATAAGTAACTGGAGGTTAGCTTTTGTGGTTGCTCCTCCTTCTATTGTACAAGTTCGAGATTCTCCAGAAGTTGCAAGCCACAGAGCTAACTGCACTCCAATGTCTGCTGGCACTTACTTCCCCATTTTAGCTTGCTTTGCTGAGTTAGTCTTGTTATTTAAAACTTTTTGCTGTCTTGTGAGCTTTGCCTTGTTGCTCTTCTTTTAAGCCTTTAGCTGATGGCTTAAACTACTGGTCAGTTTCTGGACTCTGGGGTCTCACACTCCCTTGGCCACAGTTATAGTTGCAATGGCAGCTATTTAGACTCTTGAGTTGCTCCGTTCTGCCCTAGTGAGTGAACACTCACAACAATGCCCCCTTGGAGCTTTACAATAGCCTTGGGAGTAGGGTTTCCAGTTTGGGATTGTCCCAGTCCCCCAGCTTTCTGGATCCAAGCCAGATGACCAGGGATGACCCTCATGATGTCATTTAGCGTTATGCATTAAGTACAAGAGCCAGCTTAGTGTAATGGTTTGTGTTGGACTACTACCCTGAAGTCAGGGTTCAATTCTCTGCATGGCCATAGAAACCCACTGGGTGACTTTGGGCATGTCGCACACTCTCAGCCCTAGAAACTCTCGTGATATTTTCATCTTAGGGCCACAAGTTGGAAATGTCTTGAAGGCACACAACAACAATTAAGTATCAACTACAGTTGCTCACAGATCGTCATTTAAACACACAGACAGAATTTATTTTCCTTTTAGGAAATAAACACTATTAAAATCCAGCTGTTCTAGATCAAGGTGAAATCAGGGGATTATTCCTTCTTGGGAGATGGGATAAGGAACATTTAAACTAGCCTACTTGCTTCGAGCAAGAAGGTGTGTGCAGAGAAGACTGGCAGATGAGTCCTGTTGCTACAACAACTGGAAGGAAAAGGGGAAGTTACTAGTAAACAGATCCTATCTACAGTCTTTGCAAGCTGCAGTGAGAAATTTTAGCAAGCTGCTGCTTTAACAGCTGAGCTGGAGATTTGCACGCACCACTTTCTTCTTGCCTGGAACTGAGCCCACAAAATGGAGGAATTTGTACCTCTGTCTTCCACCTGGTGATTCAGGGCCAGGCCTTGAGATCTGGCAACTCTACCTGGAGGGAAGTTTTGAATGATGCACAAGGGGCTAGTGAATAGCACCTGCCGCACAATCCAAAAGGAGCTATCTATGCACGTAACCCTGAAATGTGTCTGAATATGTCATCAACAGGATTCCAGCCCTTCAGTCTTGAAGTTCTGGCAACAGACACTTCAGAATGTTTAATTTTTATGTAGCATGTAGCTGTATTAATATAGAGTGGGCAGCTCTGCAGAACTGTAACTACTACCATTGGCTATCCTGGTTTGAAGTTCTAGAGGGTGCATTCCAGCAAGCTGGGGAGGGCTCCTGTTTTATCGCATGATTCCCAATCCTGTTTTAATGCCTTTTGAAAGCTACTGCAAACTAAAAATAAAAACACAGTAATTCCCAAAGACATGTTTTGCAATCCCATATCAACTGTGTTTTTAAACCATTTTTGTCTAATTTTAGTTAAGAGTTTTGGGGATTTTTCTTCTTTGTTTTAATTCTGGTACTTTTGGGTAATGGGCAACCTAATTGCTAGGACAGTAACGTGTGTAAGTATATTTGGAATTCTTTATTCACTTCCTCTTTCAACACAATCCAAATTATATGGATTATATGAAACTGAGAAGCTTTCTCTTGTGAGCCTTTTGAATGGGAGAATAGATACCGAGTAACAATTTCTTTAAAAATACTCCATCTACCCTATATCAAAAGGTCTCATGATGGCATGAGATTAATTAATACATTAATTCATATATTGCCAGTTTGTTGTAATGGTTTGAGCATTGGAGTACAGCCCTAGAAACTAGGGTTCAATTCCTTATTGGCCATGGAAACTCACTGGGTGACTTTGGGCACATCACATACTCTCAGGCCCAGAAAATCCCATGATAAGTTTGCCTTAGAGTCACCATAAATCGGAAACAACTTGAAGGCACACAACACCCACAACACATCAAATAAAACAGAAGTAATTGGTGGACACACCCACATTCTATGCCACAAGGTGGCATCCTCTGTGTTATATTGTCAACATTCAATTGAAGCAGATAATTTTGTTTTTGTTTTTTAAAAAAAAGCATTATGGTGTCCAATACACCCAAAAATAAATTTTTGTTGAACCAAACATAATTTATGTCTATTTAGGTAGTGAATTAAATACAGTCATCCCTTCACATTCGCTAGGGTTAGGGGCACAGTACTCTTGTGAAAATGGAAAAACCATGAATAACTTAGGCCCTCCCAAGCCATATTGAACAGACAAAAAAGTGTAATCACCATATTCAACCTGCTGTGGATTCCTTTGAGGCACCAGGGTTCCTTCACAAGGGAGAAGTGGCAGGCTGGTGGGGCTTACTGCCACCTCCACTGCTGCCCCACACCATTTTTAATAGGGACTTACAAGCCACAGTTTCTCAGTCTCATGAGGCTTGCAGTCCCTATTAAAAATGGCACAGGGCAGCAGCAGAGCTGATAGCAAATAATCCATGAATAATCAAATCCGCAAGAGTGAAACCTGCAAATGTGGAGGGCTGACTTTAACAAATTAACAAAAAACAACAAAAGCAGTTTTCTGCTAAAGAAGCTTATAGCATCTATTACAGCACAGTCTTATGCATGGAGAGGCATATCTAGGGTGGGCAACTGGGGCATGTGCCCTGGATGCCAATGCCCAAGGGAGTGCAAAAAAAGCCAACACCCCCCAGCCCTGCACTTGTCGCCAGCCCCGCGCCTGCTCGCCAGCCCCCCATTCTCCGCAGTCACCCCTCCCACTCTCTACCCCTCTGTGCCCTCTCTCCACCCCCCCCCACACACTGACACCACAGCACTTAGGAGCACAACTTCCGTGCTTGCCCTAGGTGCTGTTGAGCCTAGGTAACGCCATTGTATGCATGTCTGCTCAGTGGTAAATCCCACCAAGTTAATTTCCAATAATATGTTATATGAGCATAAGTAACAAAGTTCTTTCTGGCACCTGAAAGTCTAACAAATTTAATGTGGCATACACTTCCGCAGACTGCAGGCCACTTCATCAGATGCACTGATTGGATAAAATGAGGTATAGTCTGCAAAAGCTTATACTAGTTAAACTTTTTAATTTTAAGATGCTATCAGACTTTTTTCCTGTTTAAAAAAAGTGAGCAAACAAATGAGACCAACATGGCTAACATTCATATACACTCAGAAGCTATGTGTGAAGTAATCTGGGAACAAGACCTACTGAACTCATTGAAACTCACTGCTAAATAAACATTTTTATAGGACTGCAGCCTTAGATGGGGAAACGCCTGTGGGAGAGTCAAGGTTGATGGGCTGATAATATGTGAAGCACTTGAGCAAGTGAAACTGAAAGGCAGATTTGAAGCTCACACCCTCTAAATGTCCCAAGTGTGTTAATGCAGGTGAAATCTCCCCAAAAGAAATGAGCCCATGTCAGCATGCTTTCACAAAATGAAAAAGCAAGAAGTGAAACATTTCTGTAATGCCTGGAGCTTCCTCCCAGGCACATCTTTCACTTCATTTAAGTCCATCCTCAGAAGTCATATATTTCTGTTTCTAATCTGTAAAGCCAAACTGACGTAATGATCATACATTCTTCTCCCTTATTATCAAAGTCTCCATTTCCCTTCTTTTCTGTTGCTTCCCTGTGTCTTTTTTAGCCTGAAAGCCTTTGCAAGAGGGACCTGTTTGTCATCTTGGCAGCCACTTGCAGTTCCTTCTGGGTATTATGTCAGCCATTAAGTTCAATTCCTTCTGCAGGAATTACCCTTCTATGGGTCAGACCAGAACAGGACTGGGCAGCCTCCAGGGACATCTCACCCTGCAGGGAGTACAGAGGATTGCACACCCTGCCACTGACCATTTTGAGATCCCTCCCCACTCCAAAACATGAAGACAACTTTTTATTTCAAGGCCCCAGTTTCCCCCACCACCCTATCCCCATTCCTGAAGTTCATGTGTAGGTACCTATGTATCTGAAGCTGAAACAGCACCACCCCACATATGATGGGTGAATCTTTAAGGAGAGGAGGGTCTGCAGAAGTCTGATTAGTCTATAGCAATCAACAACAATCAGCAACAAACTACAAGGGGAAGGAAATTTCCAAGATAGCCAAACGACAACCAAGTATTCTCAGTGTCCATAGAATGGATTACGGAAAATGAAGTGGGAGGGGGATGGAATGGAGCATCATGGAAAAGACATAATTGACTCCCTGGAAAATAAACAGGAGCACTAAAAACTGCAATATTTTGTGGCAGTTCACTTTTCTATTCCTTCTCTTGATAGGACTGGCTTGCCGGATATATATTCTCTACCCACCAGAGGGCAGACATGACTTGTCTATGACCGTCTCTTGGCTCTTGATAATATCTTGATGGTGAAAGTTTTTTTTTAATACATGCAGTAGCGCACACACTGGAGAAATTGTGATTCTCCGAACAAAATGCTAGTGAGATAATTTTCACAGGGACATCTGTGCTGAAATTATGCTGCATGGAAGTCTACTGAGTATCTTGGCCAATTCACATTCTTTCAGCCTAATAATAATAATAATAGTAATAATAGAATCATAGAGTTGGAAGAGACCACAATGACCATTGAGTCCAACCCCCTGCCATGCAGGAACATATATTCAAAGCACCATCCAGCTTTGCACTCCACCACACTCTGAGGCAGCATATTCCATTGTTGAATGGCTCTTACCATCAGGAAGTTCTTCCTGATGTTTAGGTGAAATCTCTTTTCCTGTAGTTTGAGTCCAATATAGTAGTAGTAGTAATAATAGTTTCTTTCTTTCTTACATGCCTCTCCCCAAGGTTCATGGCTGGGTACAACATAGATTAAAATATGAAAAAACCCCACATAAAAACATTTAAAATACATCAGTTTAAAATTCTTAGTTAAAAATTGACTGGGTAGGCTTGCTGGAAGAGATAGATCCTTAGTACTTTTTAAAATTCAGACAGAGTGTTTAGCTGTCAAAAGTCTTCTGCAGGCCATTCCACAGTCTTAGGGGCAGCCAATGAAAAGGTCTTCTGGGTAACCATTGCCAGTCTAGTCTTGGCTGGTTTACATAAATGGCCCCCAGAGGACCTGAGTATATAGGGTGGATTGTATGGGAGGAGATGGTCCTGCAGGTATTTTTGACCCAAATCATGTAGGGCTTTAAAAGTAATAACCAGTGCTTTGTACTTTGCCTGGAAACTCATTGGCGGCCAGTGGAGTGATTTTAATATTGGTATGATATTAAAACAAGAAGGCAATGACAAACCTTTTCTGAATAAATGTTGCCTCAAAGACCCTGTCATAGGGTGCCACAAGCTGGATTCAACATGAAGGCACATAACCACAAGAAATCAGATGTCTGATCTAGCATAGCTCTGGTTAAGTTTGAAAAACATTCTGTCTGGGATAATATATGACTTTTTTCTGTAGTGTAAGGGCCTTTCTGCACTACACTGTTATAGTGCTACTATTCCACTTTCAACAGCCTATGGAATCCTGGGGTTTGCAGTTTAGGGAGGGGCCTTTAGAATTCTCAGCCAGAGAGCTCTTTGGCCTCAGCAAACTACAAACCCCAGAATTCCACAGGATGTTGAAAGTGGAATAATAACACTGTAACAGTGTAGTGCAGAAAGGGCCTAAGATATTTGATGGTGAACAGTGTAATTTAGCTTATGCAGGTGAAGTATTCAAGACATAACTGTGTTAGTCTGTCTCATGATACAGTCGTTTGGACTACTATAATGCGCTCTATGTGGGGCTGCTGCTGGAAACTGTTCAGAAACTTCAGCAGGTTCAAACCATGGCAGCCAGAATGCTGACTGGGGCCAGTTACAGGGGGTACATAACTCCTTTGTTAGAACAACTCCACTGGCTTCCGGGCATAATTCAAAGTGCTGGTAATGACCCATAAAGTCCTATGTGACCTACATCTAGGCTATTTGAAAAACCATGTCTCCCTGTGCAAACCTGCTAGAGCCCTAAGATCTGCAGGGGGAGGCTTTCTCTTGGTCCTGCCTCCATCCCAGCTCGCCTGGTGAGGACACAGGAGAGTGCTTTCTTGGTGGCCGCTCCCACCCTGTGGAACGCTCTTCCATAGGAGGCTAGGCTGGGCCCCCCGCCCCGCTTTCCTTCCGCCGGCAAATTAAGCAGGCTTTTATATGAGCTGGGAAGCTTTATTTATTTATTTATTTACTTGTTTTACAAATTGAATGCTGTTTTAGCTTTTTATAATTCTGCATGTTTTTAATGTTTCAGTTGTTTTAAATGTTTTTAATGTCTAATTTATTGTTGGAAGCTGCCTTGGGTCCCATTTTGGGAGAAAGGCAGCATACAAATATAATAAATAAAATAAATATACTAATAAATAAATCCTGTGAGAGCCACCTTTCAGCCTGAGAAAAACATTTCTAGCGGAAGCTTTCAGGAATTCCACTGGGCTTCATCAGGTGGAATCACTGATGTGTTCACTTCTAAATAGATTACAGGAGGCCCTGCACTATCTAATCCCCCCCACAGAATCTGTTTGATTTATATTATATTATATCATACTAATATCCTACCTTTCTTCCAAATGGGATCCAAGGCAGCTGAAATTCTGCCTACTATTAGATTTCTTTCCCTCTTTTTTTTGTATTTTTTGTATTTTTTTGTAGCCTGGACTCCTAAGGGTTCATAATGCTTCCTCAACTGTAGGTGCCTGATCTTTCTTTAAATTTACAGCGATTCTTATTTAATTCAGGCCATTGTTTGGGATGGGGTGGGTAAACCAAATTCCAAAATATTTATCAGTCTTTCTCATGTAAGTTAAAAGCAAAAAAGAATTATGTGAGTGCTTATCACTTAAGAAGGATGTGAGGACCTGTATTTGAAAACCTCTGTCCCATTTACTGTGTTACTCAGTAACTCCACCATATCTTTTTGTAGCTCCTGTTTTGTAAACAACTCTTTTGTAACTAACTCATTTTGTTCGTTTATGGCATAAATCTCTAACTGTATACTCTCAAGTCATCCTTTTTCCTTTCACAAGTGCAAAACAGAGCCTAAGTTAACAAAAAAAAATATGTAAAGAGCAAACCCCTCCGAACATTTGTTTGACTATAATTACATGTGTTTGTGTTGTCAAGGAAAAATGGTAGGCACATAGGAAGCTAATAAATGGCTCTTTTTCATTCCTTTCAAGTATAACTAAACTTGTCCAGTTCAGTGAAAGAAATCCGTCAACACGGTATACACTCTCAGATTACACAAACATCCTAGGAGCCAGGCTTTGGTGTGTATAGCTTAGCAACATACCTAGTAACCATAACAAATAAAAATATTATGGTTGAAAGTTTCATTAAAATCTACAGTGGGATTAATAAGTGTTTTGGAATGTGTTCTTGCTCCTTGGATCTAGTAAAAGTACTTAAATAGAAGCCCTTCAAAGTGAAGGGATATCTACAATTACTGATCCTGAAATTATAAGCAAATCCCTACAATTTGATTGCTTTTGAGCAGTGGTAATCAAATTAGCAAATTTCAGCCTGGCATCCAATTATTTCCTCCCACCCTCAATACTGAGGAGCCGTGGTGGCGCAGTAGGGAGACCTCGTGGCACAGTGGTTAAATGTCGGTACTGCAGCCACAAGGTTGTGAGTTCGATCCTGCTGGGCTCAAGATTGACTCAGCCTTCCAGCCTTCCGCAGGCTGGTAAAATGAGCACCCAGCTTGTTGGGGGCAATTAGCTAAACACATTGTAAACTGCTTAGAGAGCACTTAGCTGATAAGCAGTATAGAAATACACATGCTATTGCTATTGCTACCAATGTTGGCTATGAAGTTGAAGATGAAGCAGGTAGACATAATTAACTATTTGAAATGGAAATTATATTCCGCATTCTTGCCCTCAGTTTTTCCAAGTTTGTAATCTGAATCTAGATGTAGCTTATATAAGAAGCTATTACTCGTCTTTGCTGTATAGAACATCATCCATATGAACAAACTAACAAGGGGGATCCTGCTCAGAAAAAAAAAGATAAGATGATAAGACAAGATAAGACAAGACAGAGTCTCTGTCATATCTTCCTTTCCCTAAACATGGGTTCATCTGCTTGCATTCAAGATACATCAGAATATAGTACCCAAATGTGATGTGGTGGTACGGTGACAGATTTGGACTGAAGTAACCAAAAGCAGAATTCAATATCATTTGATATCCAGTAGAGGGATTTAGGCCTGGTCAGAAGGATATATCCACAATGAACAGAAACTGCATAAACACACACACACACACACACACACACACACACGTATAGCACTGGCAGTGTTCTCACCAGCGGTAGGCCCCTAAACAGTGCAGAAGTGGCTTTTGATTCAGACAAATGCCTTTGTTTCAGTCTGTTTGGATTATTCTTAACACTTTGTACATGGGGCTGCCTTTGAAGAATGTTTGGAAACTTCTGCCGGTCCAAGCAGCTGCAGCCAGATTGTTAAGTGGGGCTGCCTTGTTGCAACAGCTCCACAGCCTGCCAGTCTGCTTGGGCCATAATACAGAGTGTTGGTTCTGACCTATAAAGCATCCCCCACTTTTTGATGACTCGCGTTTTGATGTTCCACTCTTTCATCTCTTGTAAATTAAAGACATGTCCCAGTCTTTTGACACGGGGTCCACTCTTTTGTCAGTTCTCCTCTCGCCTTCTTCCTGGGGAGAATATGAGGGATTATGATAGCTTAGGCTCATGCTGTCCCAAGCAGGCCTCCATAATTCCCTCATGTTTTCTAGAGGAAGAAGAGTGGTTTCTGCTTTTCAATCAGTTCTACTTTCTGACAGGGCTCTGGTCGCTATCAGGTGGGATTGCAATGGGCCCATGCACCACCCCCAGTTTTGATATGGTTTGATTGGCAAAATATTATTTAATTGGCAAATACATTAAGTGGCATTGATATAAAATGGAACCTGAGGTGATTGGAAGGTCAAGCTGGGCAGAAGAAAATTACTGACTGAACATGTGTGACTGCAAAGCAGATCAGCAAACCCCCCTAAGCATAGCCAAAGTCATTGTCAACCAGATTATCAGGCAACTTCAGAGATAATAAGCGTGCTCCCTGTTCCTTCATCCAAGTCATTGATAAAGATGTTGAGCAGCACTGGGCCCAGGACAAATCCCTGCAGCACCTCACTAGTCGCTTTTCTTCAGGGTGAGGAGGAGCCGTTGGTGAGCACTCTTTACCAATCTACATAACAGTAGTATAGTCAAGCCCACTTTTTACTAGCTTGTTTGCAAGAATATAATGGAAGGCTTGTAAAAAGTCTTACTGAAATCAAGATATGCTACATCCACAGCATTTCCTTCATTATCATTGTTATTGTGGATTGCTAACAAGTACTTAAATGCACACACAACTGTTATGCATATCCCCTGACTAACAACACAACCCTGGGGGCTAGTCCAGTCAACAATGGGCTATTGCACAGGCCAGCTGCATCACTAATGTATCACAAATGCAAATCCCTCCCACCTGGGGATCACACAAGTATATATACTCCATTCCACCTCCATGCCTCCAGATCCGCTGAAGATGCCAGCCAGAGATGCAGACAAAACGTCAGGAGCAAATACTACTAGAACAGTGGTTCTCAACCTGTGGGTTCCCAGATGTTTGTGGACTTCAGCTCCCAGAAGCCCCAGCCACTATGGTCAATGCTCAGGGCTTCTGGGAGCTGAAGTCCACAAACATCTGGGGACCCACAGGTTGAGAACCACTGTACTAGAACATGGCCTCATAGCCCAAAAAACTCACAACAACCCATGGATTCCGGCCATGAAAGCCTTCGACTTTAAACCCATCACTTGTTTTTGAGAAAATTTAGCAGGATGTAATCTACCACCACCATATGTGTCCTCTGGGGATTGGCAGGGGCTACTTAGGAGGGCTTTAAACTGATTTATGGTGGGGAGAGAGACAGTATTCTTGAGGGCAAGAGATAATAGTCCAAATCTTATAGGGAGAATGTGGCAAACAGTACAGAAATCCAACAGTGGTAGAGAAAGAAACATAGGCCATTTCTGCACTACACTGTTATAGTGCTATTATTCCACTTTCAACATCATCTGGAATTCTGGGATTTGTAGTTTATTAAGGCCAAAGAACTCTCTGGGTGAGACTCCTAAATGCCCCTCCCTAAATTGCAAACCTCAGGATTCCACAGGATGTTGAAAGTGGAATAGTAACACTATAATAGTGTAATGTGGAAACGGCCCTTAAATAGGCAGCTAGGGGAATGACCCATGACGTCAGATGCCTCTACACTAATGCACAGAGCAAAGGAAAAAAAGAGGAAAAAAGAAGCATGAATTTGAACTTGTAGCACAGCAAAGTAAATATGATATAATAGGCATCACTGAAACCTGGTAGTATGGGTCTCGTGAATGGAATGTAGCAATAGAGGAGTATAACCTATTTCAGAGACCAAACAGGAAAGGAGGAGGAATAGCACTATATGGCAGGAACATTTACACCTGAAAAAGAGATCCATGACTTAAATCCTGGAAGGCAGGTTGAGAGAATTTGGGTAGAAATTAAGAGGGGAAGAAACAATTGTGATGTCATTGTGGCAGTCTGCTACAGGCCACCAAGCCAGACTGAGGACTTGGAAGATGCCTTCCTGGAATAGAGGACAAAATATTCAGAAAGGCTAGATACAGTAGTAATGAGAGATTTCAGCTATATTTGCTAGAAATCAAACTCTATGAAGAGTATCAGGTCCAACAAATTTCTCATTTGCCTTGCAGACAATTTCATATTCCAGAAGGTGGAGGAGGGAACAAGGGAGACTGCCATTTTATATCTGACCCTAACAATAATTATGACCTGGTTAATGGAGTGGAGGTGGCTGGATCCTTAAGTGGAAGTGACCATGTTCCCCTGGAGTTTATTATAGAGTGGAAAGGGGAAGCCAAGCATAGCTGGACATACATTCTAGACTTTAAGAAAGCTGATTTCAGTAAACAGAGAGAAATACTGGGAGTGATTCCATGGTCAGGAATATAAAAGAGAAAGGAGTTCATGATGGATGTGCATTTCTTAAAAGTGAGATACTGAAGGCACAATTTCTAGCAATTCCATTGAGGAGGAAAAATGGGAGGTGACTAATGAATCCAGCATAGATGTCTAAACAACTTTCAATGTAGCTAAGATTTAAAAGAGACATATACAAGAAATGGAAAAATGACGAAATCACCCAACAGGAATTCAAACAAATAGCCCACAAGTATAGGGAGAAAGTCAGAAAAACTAAAGCACAGGATGAACTCCGGCTTGCTAGAGAGGTTAAAAATAATAATGGCTTTTTTGGTTATGCCCCTAGCGAAAGGAAGAACAAGAAAGTGGTAGGGCCTGTGTGTGAAGAGGACAGTGAAATGCTAGCAGGTGACAGAGAAAAGGCAGAACTACTGAATACCTTGTTTGCCTCAGTCTTCTCTCAAAAAGAAAACAATGCTCTACCTGGGGAAAATGGAGCAGATGATGTGGTTTGGGAAATGCAACACAGCGGAGGTAAAGAACTAGTACAGGCTACTCTAAATGAATTCAGGTTTCTGTGACCAGATGAACTACATCCAAGGGTATTAAAAGAACTGGCAGAAGTAATCTCAGAATCCCTGGCAATAATCTTTGAGAATTTCTGGAGAACAGGAGAAGTCCAAGCAGACTGGAGGAGGGCAAATATTGTCTCCATCTTCAAAAAAGGGGGAAAAAGAGGACCCAAACAATTACTGAGCGGTCAGCCTGACATCAATACTGGGAAAGATTATCATTAAACAAGCGTCTTAGAAAGGAATGCCATGATCACTAAAAGTCAACATGGGTTAACATGGTTGCTAACACCCCAGAGGACAAGATCAGAATTCAAAATGACATTAACAGGTTAGAGAGCTGGGCCAAAACTAACAAAATGAATTTCAACAGGGAGAAGTGTAAGATACTACACTTGGGCAGAAAAATGAAATGCACAGATAAAAGATGGGTGACACCTGGTTTGACCACAGTACATATGAAAAGGATCTAGGAGTCTCAGTACACCACAAGCTGAACATGTCAGCAGTGTGATGTGGTAGTTTAAAAAATCAATGCAATTCTGGACTGCATCAAAAGGAGTATAGTGTCTAGGTCAAGAGAAGTCATAGTAGCACTCTATTCTGCTTTGATAAGACCTCACCTGGAATATTGTGTCCGGTTGTGAGCAAAACAATTCAGGAAGAATATTGTAAAGCTAGAATGTGTCCAGAGGAGGGCAACCAAAATGATAAAAGGCTTGGAAACCATGCCCTATGAAAAGCGGCTTAGGGAGCTGGGTATGTTTAGCCTAGAGAAGAGAAGGTTAAATGGCTCATGACAGGCATGTTTAAATATTTGAAGGGATGTTATATGGAGGATGGAGCAAGCTTGTTTTCTGCTGCTCCAGAGACTAAATCATGGAGCAATGGCTTCAAACTATAGAAAAACAGATTCCATCTAAACATTAGGAAAGACTTCTTGATGGTCAAAGCTGTTCAATAGTGGAATATGCTGCCTCAGAGTGTGATGGAGTTTCTTTCTTTGGGGGTTTTTAAACAGAGGCTGGATGGCCATCTGTCAGGAATGCTTTGATAGAGTGTTTCTGCATGGCAGAATGGGGTTGTACTCAGTGGGCCTTGTGGTTTCTTCTAACTCTATGATTCTGTAATTCTAAAGGCTTTTCAAACAGAGAGATGTTCTATGTACAATGGGGCTCCTGGGCTCACTAAAGACAACACATATGGCAGTTTCTGGACAGACACATAAAGGACGGCCACTATTCCTACCTGCATGACTAAACTACTTGCCATACAGTATTAATTTCACCATAGTAAACACTATAGTAGACCTGGGAAAAAGAATTTTTCCCCATCCATTCTAGTTAAGCAAATACCTGGTCTTGTATAAATGGACTTGGAATGAACCTTGTTGGAAAATTTCTTTTAATAGAATAAAAATCCAAACTATATGTAAGTGAGACTAAATGGTTTTAAAACAGTTTTAAATAATTAATGGTTCATTTTTCCATGGGTCACATCTGCCTCCTTATAAACTTTCCTTAAACAATGTAGATGGTATTTAAACAAATCATGCTCAGTTATCCAAAGTTTCCTTAGCTTAATTGCTTCAGTGAGTAGAGTGATGAAAAAGGATATGATTTCTCCAGAGTTTGGCAGTTTTAAACCTGTAGTTTGTAGTCCTATACAGCAGTGGTTCTCAACTTGTGGGTCCCCAGATGTTTGTGGACTTCAGCTCCCAGAAGCCCCAGCCACTATGGTCAATGCTCAGGGCTTCTGGGAGCTGAAGTCCACGAACATCTGGGGACCCACAGGTTGAGAACCACTGCTATACAGGGATAGCCTGTAATCCTATGAAGGTATATCTCAGTTAACCAAGGAGATACATTCCTGAGCTTCTTTAATAGAAACTTTGGTACAGAGGCAGAAATAACATAGAAAGAATAGGAATTGGTTCCAACACCACAAAAAGGAAGAGCAGTTCAACTTGTTTCAGGCAACTTTGTATGCACATGTGAAATAAAACAACCAGGTCAGGTAAGCATTGCATAAGTAAACAAAAATATTTTGGTCTTCTAGGGACCAAAATGTATCCTGGGATGATTTTTCCCCCTTTCAACAGCCTCCACTTTTCTCACTTTTGGTGACAAAACTTATAAATCTACGCTTTTTAAACATGCTAGCTGATGAGGCAAGCTAATTTGCTTTAACCTTTTCTTTCTGTTTTGCTCTTCCCACATACTGAGCAAATGATTTTGGATGCAGCTATTTACCTTGCCTGTTGTATGTAAGCACACACAGCTATAGTTGGATCATCCAGAGTAGAACTCCGTGCTTTCCCAGGCCAAGTTTTATTGCTTGGATTACTGCAATCGTGCTGCTGAGACGCAGCACTAAAAGTTATTTCTCTTTGTTTACCATCCTCCTAATGCCCATGCTGGAAAAAAACAAAACAACAAAACAAAAGGCAACAAAACGTGTCTAGAAGAAAGCAACCAAAATGGTAGAAAGCCCAAAAACCATGGCCTATAAGGATCAGGCTTAGGGAGCTGTGTATGTTTATCCTGGAGAAGACAAGGTTAAGAGGCAACATGATAGCTATGTTTCAAATCTGAAGGGATGTCATATGGAAGATGGAGGAAGCCTGTCTTCTGCTGCTCTCGTGGCTAGGACATGGAGCAATGACTTCACACTTCAGGAATAGAGTCCATCTAAACATTCCTGATGGTAAGAGCTGTTGACAGTGGAATGTGCTGCCTTGGACTGTGGTGGAGTCTCCTTCTTTGGAGGCTGGATGGCCAAATGCTGGAAATGCTTTGATGGTGTATTCCTGCACAGCATGGGGTTGGACTCGATGAACCTTGTGGTCTCTTCTACTCTACGATTCTATGATCCTAAGATTCTAAAACAAGCAAACTTCAAGCTAGACCAAAGACAAGAAAGGATGTGGGAGCTAGGCTGGGCTCCTGGAAAAAGACTTCGTAAAAAAGGAGCTTCTTTGTTAGACGCTTTGTTAACTGAGATATGCCTGTACCCAGTTTATTGTCAGTAAGCTCTGCTGATTTACTTAAATCTGAGTAGTGGATGTTCAGAAATAACCTTGCCCTATTAAGCATTTTTTTTTATTTTTTTCATATGTATGCCACCTTTCTCCAGGAATGGGGTGGTTCACTTTAAGAATCAGCTAAAACCTAACAATAAAATTTAATGTGCTCTTCTCCACTGATGAAAGTGGGATTTTAAGGTATTTCTCCTTGACTGAATTTGGTCTATTTTTCTTTCTTTTTAAAATAACCTTTATTAAGATTACCAGTTTCAAAGACAGGAAAAGATGAAGTGTAAAAACAGGCAAGAATGACATACTGTTCAGCCATTTCCCCACTATACTATTATAGTGCTATTTTTTCACTTTCAACATCCTATGAAATCCTGGGGTTTGCAGTTTATGGAGGGAGATTTAGAATTTTCAGCCAGAGAGCTCTTTGGCCTCATTAAATTACAAACCCCAGAATTCCACAGGATGTTGAAAGTGGAATTATAGCACTATAACAGTGTAGTGCAGAAATGGCTCTACACTTACAAGAAAGGGGTATATCATTATTTGAAAAGTATGGGAAAAGGAGATAGTATATTAATTAGGCTCCAGCTTTGATCATGTGAAGCAGGGGGGAAATGAAAGTGTTCTGTGTCTTGATTTGCAAAAGAAAAATGAGCCATATTTCCACACATGGATACCATTCAGAGTCATTTTGAGTTTCATTTTGTCATACCTGCTCTGTAACTTTTTTTCCTGAAAGAACTACATCCCAAATATGGTGGTACTGCTGATTCTGAAAGAACAAGGTGGTCATTTTCTAATTTTAGCTATTTCTTGTTTAGCAGCAAGCAGGAGAAAATTGATGAGATCTGTATAAGATAATTCTGAATTAGGATCTTGAAATATATTAAGAAGTGTCATATCTGGTTTCAATTTGACTGTTTGGTTGGTAATTGTGGAAATTTCTGCTTGCATTCTTTAAAAAAAAATCTCTTTGGACTGTCCCATCACATGTGCAGATAAGTACTAAGGCTTCCACATTTCTACCAACATTTCTACTGCTGCAATGTGAGCCACTCTCACTGGGGTAGGGTTGTTGTTATTGTTGTGTGCCGTCAAGTGGTTTCTAACTTATGACAACTGTAAGGCAACCCTATCACAGGGTTTTATTGGCAAGATGTACCCAGAGAGCGATTGCCTTTGCCTTTCTCTGAGGCTGAGAAAGTGTGACTTGCCTAAGGTCACCAGTGTGTTTCCATGGCAGAGCAAGGATTCGAATCCTGATCTCCACATAGTCCAGTGCTCCAGCTACTACACCACACTGGCTCATGGATTAATTTTAAACAACCACTGTCTGAGATTGAAGCATTTAAGTCATGTTCCACTACAGTTAATTGCCCACATCTGGACAATTAACACTTGATAAATTTGTGGACATGAAATCTTTAGAACTTGTGAGATCTCACAATATAGTATCCTCATATGGGGTTAGATCTTACATAACTTGTTGGGCAACCTCATGATGTCCCAAAAACTGAACTAAAAGCCAAGGACATGATGAGTCTGATAGCTTTCTTGAATTTATAGAGCAGCGAGACATTGACTCTTTGGAAAAAAGTTGATCTTTACAGATTCAGTCATTCCCAACTGACAAGTATAATTTCTCTACCTTCTTCATAGGAGATGAATCACCAGCAGAATTAATGGAGAAATTTGGAAAGCCAGATGTTTTTTGCCATTTATGTCATATCTAATAGTAGCATTGTAAAAAGGATTGTCCTGAAAAATTGTCCCATTGGGACATTTCCTTTGCAAAAATAAGATTTTAAGTGAGGATTATTTTTAACTCCATGTTTTATATTCCCTTTCTGCTTTCCTTTTGTCTTTTTTTTATCCAAACAGGAATTTAATGATTAATTGATTACAGGGAGACTTTCTATGTGTATAGAGGGGGGCTTTGCTGTATTTTGAACTTTATTGTTGTATTTTTAAATGATTTAATGATGTTTTAATGAGATGGCTTGTTTAATTGCTTTTGAATATTAACAGGATTTTAGTTTATCTTGTTTTAGCCCTTTGTAAGCCAACTTGGGTCTCATGCTGGGAGAAAGATGGCATATAAAATTAATTAATTAATTAATTAATTAATTGGAAGGTGTAAATTTCATAGGACTCAATGAGATTATTACTTCTGTGAATAAATGTGCCTAGGAGAGCTCATAACATGGGAAAAGGGAAGTGAAGGAGGAAAAGTGGCTTGCAGAGTCAGTCTTACCATTAGGCAGGATGAGGCAGCAACCTCAGGTAGTAGATTTGGGATGCCATGAATGAGCAAAAAATAGTTCATCATATAATCTATCGTTATTATATTTTTACTGCCACAGATTGGGAAAGACCGTTGTTGGTTTTTCTGTCTCCTGAGCCAGAATAACTTGGCTGGTTTTGCTGCTATCACCTAGACTTCAGCAAGTAAAAGGGGCCAATGTTCAGGAAAAGTGATTCCATCTAAACATTAGGAAAAACTTCCTGTTGGTAAGAGCAGGACAACAGTGGAATATGCTGTTTTGGAGTGTGGTGGAATCTCCTTTGGAGGTTTTTAGACAAAGGTTGGATGACCATCTGTTGGGAATGCTTTGATTGTGTATTCCTGCATGCCAAGAGGTTAGACTCAATAGTCCTTGCAGTCTCTTCCAATTCTATGATTCTGTGGCCATTTCCACACTACACTGTTACAGTGCTATTATTCCACTTTCAACCTCCTGTGGAATCCTGGCGTTTGCAGTTTAGGGAGGGGCATTTAGAATTCTCAGCCAGACAGCTCTTTGGCCTTAGTAAACTATAAATCCCTGAATTGCACAGGCTGTTGAAAGTGGAATAATAGCACTATAACAGTGTAGTGCAAAAATGGCCTCAGATTTGCTTCTCTAGATGACAAAATATCTGTGGTCAGCCATGGTGGCTTGCGTTCAGATAAACTTGATTTTGAGGATAACGCTGTTGTGTTTCAGTGTTATTATCTGAATAATTTTAGAAACTATGGCCAGCATTCTTTAACATAGTTATGGATTCATAACCTTCAGCTATACATCATCAGTAAGATGATGTAAGTACCTCCCCAAGCCCAACTTACCAATCAGCAGCCGCATTGGGCAAAGAGGTCTGTTTAACTGCTGATTGGGGCACACTAGTGAACAAGGCTACAACAATCAGAAGCAAGACCCCTGTTGCAATTCCTCACTGCAGCATCTGCAACTGGTGGGAGGGGGCTGGAAACATGCTCCTCTTTGTGCTATGATCAGCAGCTAAATAGTCCTCCTTCTCCCAATGTGGCTGCTGGCTGTCAAGGTGGGCTTGATGGGGGTCAGAACCAAGAGACATTTCTTAGCTGTGCATACGTAACCAAGTAGCCAGTGTACAATATCGGTGTACATTTTTTGTGGGCTGGTGAAGGGGGAAACAGGATCCATTCATGAGAATAACATCCCCACTCCCACCCTTCTACTAACCCTCTGTAGCAGTGCTCCTCAGTCTTTGGTCTTCCAGGTATTTTTTGGACTTCATCTCCCAGAAGTTCCAGCCAGCACAATAAATGGTCAGAAATTCTGAGAGCTGAATCCTAAAACAAATCTGGAGCAGCAGCGTTTGAGAACCGCTGCTGTCTTTTTGTTATTTTCAAGCCTTACCAGAGATTTGCAAGTGTTCATAGGATTCTTGCATATTGACAGCACAGCAGCAGTGAATTTTGAAAGAAAAAAATACCTTTAAGGTTTTGAGTAAATACTGTTTCCTATGGGGGATGGGGAACATTTCAAGCAAGCAAGAATGTCTGACAGTGGATTCTATATGTACAGATAAAAACAGAAGAAGAGCACGGGGCCATGTCTGTTACCAGAGGAGCATATTCTTTACAGATCAGCAATGTTACTTCAACAAGCTAATGATTTTCAGTGTTTCTTGGAGAACACCCAGACTCAAGGGCTTAGGGGCTGATCCAAAGCCAGCTGAACTCATGGCAGTGTTTCTACTTAGTTCTCAGTCACATCCTAGTAACATAAGCTTTTTTAATGCTTCAGAATCCAATTTTCAGAATATTCAGGGACTTGCAGTTTTAACTGACTGGCAGAGTCCCTCTGTTCATTGTTATGTAACACTATGTGTGCTTTGCATTGGCTTGTAAGTTCCCATTTTTATGTAACTCATCACAGATCAGCTGCTTTAGTCCAGTTCTTTAGATTGAGCCAATATAAACTTTGTTGTTAAACTTTGTTGAAATCAACATGGCCATGCAACATAACCCCTATGCATCTTCTGAGCAGGAATGCTAGAGATCACTTTGAATATAGAATTATAGATTTACTGAGTTGAAATTGAATCATCTACTGTCAGGTTGGCTTTGCTCTCCCTGCCATGCATTTTAATGCTAGGTAGTACTTTGAACAAAGGGCTGGAAGGGGATGATGAAACTGAATGAGAAAACAGTGTGTTGGAAATGAAGGAGTGGTGTTTTAATGAACTCTGATAAGAGAGAGGACAAACACAGGTGCAAAGTGAGGCTATCGAGAGAACGAACATAGACACAAAGTGAGGCCGTTGATCTGTGGGGCATAAGTCTGGGAAAAGAGCTGTCAAATAGGATACTTGCATGTGCAAATTTGTAATGTTACCACTTATAAGGGACTGTAAATTCAATAGTTCTTCAGTTTTGGCAGTGGCCAGAATGTGCTGCTGTTACTCTGCTGTTCCTGAATAAAGTTTTTGTAAACTTCTAAGCCTAATTTCTGGGACTGGAGATAGCCTATCCATGATATCTGGTACCAGTTCCCAGCATGGCCACCACTACCTTCAATCTCCATCCAGTTCAGGCCCCCAGTCAATGTAAGATATAACTACCACAGGGATGTTGATCATGTGGCCCTCTGGGTGTGGCTGAATTGTAACTCCCAGCATTCCCCACTATGCTAAATGCAACATATTTAGAAGAGGAAATCATGTGCTATGAGAAATAGGCTTTCACATTTTCACCTCTTCTAAATGTGCAAAACATATGGTCTAGTTTGAGTGAATTGGCCATCTGTTTTGTTCATAGATTTCCAAGGAATGTAACGTTCTGATTGCTATCTCTGCTGTTGTATGAGTCCAATTTAGTGATAAAGAACCATAAGAAGAGAGAGTGGGGGTCAACAACATCTTGGGCAGCAGGAATACATACCCTTTTCACACAATACGATGATAGCACTTTCATTCCACTTTAGCTGCCACGATTCCATCCTAGAGAATCCTGGGATTTGTAGTGTTGTGAGGTATTTATAATTCTTTGTCAGACGGCTGTAGAGCTATATCAGCAGTGTGATATCATTTATTAATCTAACT
Source organism: Iguana delicatissima (assembly GCA_948472985.1). Classification (NCBI taxonomy): domain Eukaryota; kingdom Metazoa; phylum Chordata; class Lepidosauria; order Squamata; family Iguanidae; genus Iguana; species Iguana delicatissima. The sequence goes on along the minus strand of CAOKZL010001203.1, from coordinate 324,115 downwards.
GTAAGACTAACTACTTAGACAGCAGACTGGATAGGTTAACACGTAGCTCGTCAGATCACAGTAATTCCCACTAGGGTGAGAGGTACTGTATTTCCATATCTCTATATACCATTTCTATATTGCATTATATTTCTATATAATGTGATTGACTGAGATCCTAAATAGAGGTTGCATAGCATAAATCTCCACATGCATTGACTGTGCTACATGACCCCTTGTGTCAAATGTCAGCAGTGCACAACAGGATGACAACTCAAATGTGCAACTGCTGTGCAAACAATTGTACAAGTAAATGCAGAACTGAATGTACAACTGGATGCACAAGCAAGTTTGCAGCTGAATGCACTACCCAATATATACCCACATAGTCAATGGCACACCTGCACCACTCTGCTTCTGTAACCTTAAACTGAATGCACACATAGTACACCAGAAGAAGAAAAAATCTACAACTACTTCCATAGGGGAACTTATGCCTGCATAAAACACCAACAGAATTCTGACTACTGTTTCTAAATCTTTCCTGGGATTAAGTGATAGCTACTAGCATGGATGACTTTAAGACAGAATTGGATAGATTCATAGAGAATGAAGCAATGAGTGACTCCTAGCCATGTTGGATGTACATACCCTTCAATACCAGAACCAGTGTCTGTGCATCAGTTGCTGGGGAATGCAAGCTATGTGTGTGTGGGAGGGGGGACTGTCACCCTTGTGTCATTCTTGTGAGGGAACTGTTGCACTTGACTCCTTCTTGTGAAAATGTTGTTGCACTTAGGTCCTTCCTGTGAAGGTCTTGTTGGACTTGTGTCCTTCCGGTGGGTGTTACTCTATCTCACTTCCATGCCACCAGATCCTCTGAAGATGCCAGCCACAGATGCAGGTGAAACGTCAGGAAAACATACTAATAGAACACAGCCTCAAAGCCCGGAAAACCCACAACAACCTATGGATTCCAGCCGTGAAAGCCTTTCACTTTACATCCAGCAGCATTTGTTTGGCTACTGTGGGAAGATGATGCTAGATTATACCAGTGATGTATGTAAGTCTTTAACTCCAAGTCTTAAGTAAATTCCCAAGTCTCTACCTTCAAGTCTCAAGTTGAGTCTCAAGTGATTGCAAGATACTTTCAAGTCTCAAGTCTAGGCACTAGTTTCTGAGGTGGGGGATAGGATCCTTCTTACTCCCCAATATAGAAGCTTTAAAAGCTTTAGAAGGAAGGATCCTTCCCTGCACTCTGGGGCAAGTCTTGCCTTCTGTTGTTAGGAAAAGTTTTAGAAGACTCCTTTGATATGTAGTAGTGATAGGCTGCCAAGCAAACCTCAAGCTCACCTCAAGCCCACTGTCTAACACATTTGCCTTTCCTTCTGAGAAATGGCCCAAGCTTTGGGCTTGAGACAGATCATCACGTGACCAGTAGGCAAAAAGATACGAAAGTGTTGTTCAAAGTTTTAAGGTTGCTGGATGAGTGTGTTGTTATTGAACCAAGAGTAGCAGGTCAGTCACTAAAAATATACAAGTCACGAGTCGAGTTGAGTCAGTGTGTCATTTATTGCCAAGTCGAGTCCGAGTCAAGTCACTGAAGTGACTTGAATCTGACTTGAGTCTGAGTCAATTGACTCAAGTGTAGATCACTGGACTAGACAGGCCTTTGGTCTGAGCTAGCAGGGCTCCTTATCTTCTTATGTTACAGTTTATTGTGGGAAACTGAAAAGGTAGCTTATGCAAAAAGCTGAAAAGGTTAACTTAGGATTTTTGAGATCTGAAGATATCATCTGCATTCACAGTTCACTTGGGTCAAGGAAATAATAGGCAACTGGGCTTAATATTTAAAAAAAAAAGGTATTCTGAGAAGTAAAAATAAAAGGATGATGCACTGAAGCTCTGGGATTGTAAACCAAGCTAGTGTTGTGTCTTTGTGATCTCTTCTTCCTCACACTGCCAGATTAATATTTTCGCTGGAAGGATGCAGATGAATGTGCAACACTCTCAGCAGAACTCCGGGGGGGGGGCAAGCAAGATTGCTTCACAGTTTACTGTGCAGAAGCCAGTTCTTTATTCCAGCACGATTAACTTTTTACCCAATTTCCCAGTGCTGATTTTACAGCTGGCCTTCAGCTGCAATCAGGCCCAGGGTGTTCCAAGGACTCTGTCTTCCCATATAAGCCAGCCCAAGCTTTAAGATATGAAGGAGAGGCACTTCTCTCTATCTCACTGCCTTCAATCAATGGCCCTTTCTTCCAGCCCTATGGTTCTATGATTCTACAGGCATGGTTGGTGGGAATGCAGGAGAAGGCCTTCTCTGTGGCTGCCCCCACACTTTGGAACTTCTTCCTTGGGGAAGGCCATTTCCGCACTAGGCTGTTATAGCACTATGATTCCACTTTCAACATCCTATGGAATCCTAGGGTTTGCAGTTTTGGGAGGGGCCCCTCGGCCCCTCCCGAAACTGCAAACCCCAGGATTCCATAGGAAGTCGAAAGTGGAATCATAGCGCTATAACAGCCTAGTGCGGAAATGGCTGAAGTTAGGAAGGTTCCTTCTTTGTTTTCTTTTCGGTAGCAGGTTAAGACCTTTTTTTCCAGCTAGCCTTTGGAAACTGATTTTAACAGAAGAGGGCTTTTATGGGGCTGTACTATTTTTAATTTCTTTTATATTTAGATTTTAATTGGTTTTAATTCTGTTGTTATTTAATATTGTTTACATTTTAATTTTGTATGTTTCTAACAATATATGTATTCTCTGCCTTTTCATAAGCTACCTTAAGTCCCAGTCTGAAAAAGTTGATATAAATGATATAAATAATGTGATGGATAGAATCCTGTCTACCACAGATCAGCAACCTATGGCCTTCAACTTCATTTCCAGTGCTCTCAGTTTGGACTTCTACTGAGCCACCTATGCCCCCAGCGATGGGAAAGGAGGAAAATGGAGTAAGAGAGGGAGGAGAGAAAAAGTGTGGGAGAAGGAGAAATGGTGGAAGAAAAGAGAGTGAGGGGCAAGAGAAGATGCCAGCTTTCCCATTAGCCAGAGTGGAAATTAGAATTATTTATAATTAGAATAATACTAGCATATATACATGGTGTTGCCCAGGATTTTATTTTTTCATATGTGATACTTGTTAGAAAGATTTGAGATCTGGTGTCTCTAATTCCCCAAACTGTCTTGTCCAGTACCTGGGCTAACTTTTCCCCATGTCCAGTACCCTGTACAGCCCCTTCTTCTCCCATTTCCAGAGTTTATTCACATACAGAGACTGGGTTCCTAAGGAGTACACTGCCCTCCTCCTTCATGCAATGGTCTCATTGCCATAGCACTGAGCCTATTCAAGTCGAAATTCTGACCTAAATTGTAAATGGTCCTCCTAATGTAATGGGTCTTCGCCTGACACAGACAAACAAACTTTGACTCTTATATATTAGATAATCATAGAGTTGAAAATAATGGTCTACCATGCAGTTCTGTGTGTTTCCTCACTTCAGAGCTGCTGGTGCAGCAGCTTATTGAAGGGAAGGGAAGGGAAGGGAAGGGAAGGGAAGGGACGGGGAGACAGTTCAGAGGAGAAAGAAACAGCTTGTCTCAGTTCAGAGGAAGGAAAAAACAGGAGTGGACTCACAAATTGAGTGCTCATTTTCCTTCTCCTGGAGTCCAGAGCAGCCACATCTTCATTGTCTGAATTGTCTTTGCCCCCCTTCCCCTACCCATCAGTACAAAGCAGCAGCAGCAGCCCTAGCCAAGGTTGACAGCTGCTGGGGGAAGCTTTTAGATAGGGCACTAAGGGATAGAGAATAGCTCCCTGCTCCTTGTCCAAGAAGAGACATGAGTGGTAATTAGCCACACTTATGTGCATGCATATTGTTAAAGAGGCAGCCCATAATAAATAACTCAATCCTTTATTTTGGCAATTTCTTCCCCCTAGTGTTTTAGGGGCCATCTTCATCATTATAGTTTTGCTCAAACATTGCTGCTGAGATCCTGCTCACATGCCACAAATGAAATTTGTTATACTTGTGTGCAGAAGACATAGAACATTTTCTGAATGCCTTGAAAACTTTTCAACACTGACTTCCTTTAAGATTAAGAATGGCTGACATCCTCTTTTTAGTATACTTATCTGACGTGTCTAATGTATCTTACATCATTCCTCTTTGAATGTTACTCAGAGAGATCATGACCCTAAAAAGCAGTTTATAAATGTTCCCAATTAATAAATAAGCAAAAAAATGTTTCTGTTGCAAAATGTCTCTGGAGATTGAGGAGAGAAAAAAATGATGTCATTGGCAGTAGCCTGTAGGTGCTTCCGTGTAACCAAATTTCCCAAAAATGTGATGGAAACTTGCAGAATAAGGATTTTTAAAAAATAGATCAGTCATCTCAGAATATTTATGTAAATCCTGTTTACACACCAGTGAAAAGTGCTACTGCTATAGCTGTTGGTCTTACAATGGTACTTTTATCTACAATTGATTATAAACGTAATCAATTATCCTGAAATAATTTCTGGACTGATACCAAGCTTTGATTATTTTGCATGCTTATGGAATGAATCAGAAATCAAAGAAAATGGGAAGACAGTAGACAACTTCTGTCAACATTAAGAGCTTTTGATATACTTCTTCTATCTAAGACACCTCTTGTACTTGGCCAAGTATAAAATATATTCATTGCACATGAAATAGGAAAGGAATCTGCATGTAATTTTGAAAGCCTCTTGCTCTCTTGAATTTTAATATGGAACAGGGCTAAATATAATATACTGGTGTACTATTTGACAGATGTGATTTTACTCAACTGTTCAAACCTGAACACAAAAGTATTTCTTAGGAACCACCCCTAAGTGATAATGTGCATTATAGTTTGTCATAGTGCCATAGAAATAGCAAAACATTTCCAGACAACAGCAGGGCAAAAGGTTGCTAAAAAAAGTTTAAACTGACTTTGTAAACCATATTTAAAGAAATGATAACATAACCAGAACTGGTTAACTGCAGTGCGGAGTACAAAAACTGTAAAGTACATAGGAAAGTCCAAAAAGAGTCTAAGAGTCCACAGTAATGGAAAAGTCTCAGATTTAATTCCTGTTCTTTTTGATTTTATACTGAGTTAAAATAAACCAACCTGGGGAGCTGGTCTATGATCATACTGGGAGCTGACAGAAAATATTCTGGGATAAGCAACATGTGCATGGTTCTCCAAAATACAATCCAAAAGAACAGGAACAAACTCTGGATGCCCCCAATGTTTCTAAATGCCCCCTCCTTAAACTGCCAGTCCCAGGATTCTGTAGGATGAAACCATTCCAGTTAAAGTGGAATAATAGTGCTATAATTCTGTAGTGTGAATAGGCCTGCATTCACCAAGAATTCTCAAAGATTATTAGCAGCCACTGAAATCCTGTTGGAGCCTTATGTCTTTGTAGTGGATTTACATCTGTGAAATTAGAATTGCACAGTTGTGTAATGTCTGTGTCCAGCAGAGAGCTGCTGTTACATTGATTTATGGCAGAGCTGGCAAAGTGTTAAATGAGCATTGGTGTGAAAGGACACTGATGTACAGTGTGTACGAATGTGCATTGCAGACCAGTGTACATTATACACTCATGAGCTTTGGTGACAAAGTTCATTGGTGGTGTCCCATTACACACCTTCTCCATTCAGTAAAGGGGTTTCATAGTGCCTCTGTTGCATAGCTAGGTATACGTAAAATTACATAACTTAATAGGTCATATGGGGATGCTGGAGAGTGGCTCTGAATTATATCTGCGAGTTCTGTCAATACCCCTGGATGCAAAGAAATGAGAGCCTTTTCTTGGGTACAAACATTGCCACCCTGTTTGCTTTGCAAAGCAGCTGCCTTGAGTGGATTTTGTAGAAAACATATGTGCATTGATCTGATTGATGAAAAAGCCTGCTTGTGAAGAATTGCCTGGAGTCACAAATATGATTACAGGCATCATTGGCTGCCTAAACAGTAGACCTCTTCTGCCAGTTCTTGCTGTTATTGAAATATCTGAGCTTAGAAAAAAGACAGCTATAAACCTTTCTTCTACTTTTTTTTTAAAAAAAAATTGCTTCAGGGCAACATGTTCTCTGCTTTTTCTTGGAATAATTACTCTGCAGGGTACATCAATAAAAGGAGGAGCTATTTCTAGCAGTGGTGACTGAAAGACAGGCCAGTTCCGGAGAAGCTGCCTTTGTTGCTCTTAGACATTTGAACCATGAAGAGGCTTCCAAGGTCTCTTTCACTCTACACAGTTATGGCACTTTGATGCCACTTTAACTGCCTTAGCTGCCACTGAAGGAATTCTGAGCTTTGTAGTTTGGTGAGGCATAAGAGCAAGGGGTCTCAGTTTTTGATCCTCCTGCAATTTGGACTTCAGCTCCCAAAGACCTCTAGCAGAATGGCTCATATCCTCCAACTGTCCCAATTTGGCAGGAGCCATCTTGATTAATCCTCTGCTTTTCTACTTTTCCAGTAGCTTTTAAAGCGTCCAACTTTCTCTCTCCTTCTCCCACTTTCCCCTTTGTCCTCAGCTTACTTCACTGCTGCAAACTGAGTTCAATGTGCAAAAATAGTTTGCACTCAATTTAACAGAGAGGAAGGGAGGGGGTGGAATCTTGCCCTTCCTACTAGACTCAGGCTCTGTGTTCTTCCTCATTAGTAACTTTTGCCATCTTGATTACACTCTGATGTTACTGGACCACCAATGGCGTATCTAGTCTAAACAGGGCCTAGGACCAGCATAGAAGTTGTGCCCCTATCTTCTTACCCCTACCCCCCACCACTACCTGCATGGCTTTTTTGGGGCACATGCCCTACTTGCCCTAACCTAGATACAGATACAGGATATCTGTGGACCACAGATATCCTGGGTTTCATTTGTGAAATGTTGGAGATATGATGGCCAAAGATGACAGATGAAGTCCAGAACATATGGAAGATCAAAGGTTGAGAACCACTGCACTAGAGTTCTCTGGCAGAAAATGTCAAGTACTCTCACCAAACTGCCAATCCCAGGATTCCATAGGATGCCATGGCAGTAAAGTGGTATCAAGGTGCTTTTATTGTACAGTGTGAATGAGACTCAGGGTAACATGTAGAGTAAAGCAAGCTTTAAAACAAAACTGATCAGGAAATATAATCACACAGCACTAACCTCAAAAGGCATGAGCCAAACTGGGCTATAGAGAGAATAAAGTTCAGCCTTAATGTAAGAACACAGGAACTGCCTTTCCTAGATCAGCCTATTTGTCCATCTAAGTAACTGTTTATTTCAACTGTTACTGCAGGTTAGGCCTCCTTGGAGATAGCATAAAGATATCATTTTGATATCAATAATTTGGCTCTCTCCCACCACCCCTCTCCACGTGTTTGTGAGGCCCCTGGACAAGCCCAGAACTAGGCTCGGCCATTAAATGCTGCAATATCCCAAAACAATACAGGCAGGCCAGAAATAGCCAGATCAGTGCTTTAGGAGACCTCTCTGCAAACACCCTCATTATGTATGTATGCTGTTTACAAAGGACTCCCTGCCCCGAGCAGGTAACTTGGCAAGCTAGAAGCTTAAAGGCCAAGCATTGAGCATTTGCATACAGTCTACCTCTTTGGCCCTTTCCACACGTTCTGTGGAATTTGTGCTGCAACGTTTCTGGGTGGTTTTTTTTTTTTGTCCGTGCTACCGTGGACATATTGTACAACGGTCTATTGCCATTTCCACACGTTCTGTGAAATTCGCGTAGCGGATGTGATTGGCAGCTATTTTTTTTAAAAATGGCCCCGTGCGTCATGACGTGTGTGCTCATGTCATGCCCCGCAGTTCCTCCCACGATGACTCCCTCCTCCCATTCCTCCTGCTAGCCGTAAAATAAACTGTGTTGATTTTTTATTTTTGCGCCCTATCTCGGGGGAATGGTTTTCCGCGCCATAGCTGGGTGGAGTGCAGTTTTTCTCCCTATCCCTGGTGGGTTCTCGCGCCCGTTTTCTGCTTTTATCTTTCCCTGTGAGCGATGGAGGAAGAGGTGTTTCCTGAAGTTGAACGGCCCATTTTAGCTGTATTCTGGCTTCTTGGAGTTGTGCTGGCTGAACTAGAACATCTATGGGCTTAAGACCGCGCGAGGAGGCGCCAGCGATTGGCCTTTTATTGGCAATGCTGCAGAGGATTTAAGCTTTTCTGTGCCACTGCTTGGAGGCTTCTCGCGGCGCGTTCCAACTGCTGAAGCTGTCCACGCCCACAGCCGCCCTCCGATTACATCATGCACAAATCAGCACGGTATGAGGGGGAAAAACCACCTTTTCCCCATTTTTCAAAAAGCCCGCGCGCTGACTGTTGCCAACTTAACTGGGCGGATTAAGGTGTGGAGCTTGCCAAATATGTACGAGCTAGCGCACTCGAACGTGTGGGCGATGTCTGTCAGAGCTCGCGCTAACTCATTTTATTTCTCCGGTGTGGAAAAGGCCTTTGTCAATTCGGACTTAACTCAATCAGGCTAAATTGTGACCTTTCTGAGACATTGTCTCGCACCCAAAACTCATTGTTGTCCCCGAGTAAGGCATAGCTTGCAGTCCCAATTCACTCTATAAAACCCCCCGATTCCGAGACCTTCCTCAGATCACTCCTGAGTTTCATCCCATCTTGCTGCTGCGTTGCTTGGCGAGTTCCCTCAGCTAATCGAGCTGAGCTTCTTCTCTGCACCCCCAACTTCTCTCCTAAGGTCCAGGACAACGAGACAGGTGTCGTATCACCCATTTCCCCTGAAAACTTTTTTTAAAAAAATACAAAGTCAAAAAATATTATAACTGATCTCATAGATATAGGTAGCGCATATCATAGAGACTTTCTGTATCTCTATGAGATTTGGGGATATTTAGTAAAGGAAAGACAGTGACTCCTCCAAGTATGTTAAAATTCTAGAAAAGTAGAAAAGTATCCTCTAAAGAGTTTCTTAGGATTAAATGCTAATCATACTACTTACCCCTTACCCACCAGTTTGCTTTGATATGTATACAAGTGGATCAGATGCAGATGGATTAGGCCCTTTATGCCAAAAACGGTGTTTATTTTCAGAAAACTGGGACATAAACAAAGCTTTCAGCAGGATACAAAGACAAATATGTTTCAGTCCCTACCTTTAAATCAGTTACTTTCAACCTCAAGCATACTCCTTGGGGAATTCATGCCTATGCAAAATTCCTTATGCAGCTGATCCCAGTAAAATCTACTGGGCGAACAGTAGTGCCACTTATTAAAGTCACATGCACACAAAAAAGGTGGCATTTGCAATATTGTAAAGAAAACATGTAGTATGTGTGAGTTCTCCATTGACTTTGAGATTGGCTGTCTCAGATCTTCAGATATAATAGATAAAGGCCTGGATCCTATTGGTTAGGCAAAGGCAAAGACAAACTCCCTTTAAACAAATCTTGCCAGGAGAATTCCATGACAGGTTTGCTTTAGGGCCACCATAAATTGGAAATGACTTGAACAGCCACAATAGCAACTCTGATTTGGGGTCACAACAGGATTCAGGCCATTATACTGTAAATAAATATCCAGCAATAGAAAATCCCTCTCTTTATTGCAAGTGAAGGCAAATGTGATGCATACCCTCCAATATTTCACATATGAAAACAAAAACACACATGGCCAAGCAAGATTGGAGTGTCATCAAGATGGTAAAAGTTATTAATGAGGGAGAATACACAAGCTAGGAGAGAATGGAGCAGTTTGCTTTTGCTTAAGCCTACTGGGAAGGGCAAAATTCTACCCCTTCCCCCTGCTGAGTTAATTGAATGCAGACTATTTGAACTCAATTTGCAGCAACTGAAGTAAACTGAGGATAAAAGGGAAAGTGGGAGGAAGAGAGTGAAATTGTAACATTTTAAAAGCAGCTGAAAAAAAGTCAGACAATAGAGGAGTAATTGGGGACTGTCCCAGTCAAATCAAGACAGATGGAGGGTATGGTAATGTCACTGAAAGGAATAAAATGCAAGTTTACTGATATCCTGCAATACTGGTGCAAATATTCACTTGCAAGAATGACTGCCTGAAGCAGCTGGTGAATGAGGAAAGAATGTAACTTGGGTTGGATGGTATACCTGCACTTACTATTGATTTCTTGTGTGCTGGCTACCGATCTATTTCTAGGCACAATTGACAGTGCTGGTTTTGATCTATAAAGCCCTATACTTGTCCTGGGAGAAAAGCAAGGTGAGTGAATGTATGAATGAATGAATGAATGAATGAATGAATGAATGAATGAATACATACATACATACATACATACATACATACGTACAGCTTAAGCCCAGACTATGAAAGACCATGGCCATTTCCACACTATACTGTTATAGTGCTATTATTCCATTTTCAACATCCTATGGAATCCTGGGGTTTGCAGTTTAGGGAGGGGCATTCAGCCAGAGGGCTCTTTGGCCTCAGTAAACTACAAACCCCAGAATTCCACAGGATGTTGAAAGTGGAATAATAGCACTATAACAGTGTGGGGTGAAAATGGCCTTTGTGTTTAGCCTCCTCAGGCAGTCTGCTGCTATGTAGAAAAGCCCTTTGGATATTTTTCCTAAAGTTTACTTAAATTAGTTTGCCTACAGTTTGCACCTATTCTGGTTCTTTTCCATCAATCCGTGGAAGTCTACTCAACTTCTGCACAGGAAGACTTCTGTCATGCCTCTTCTTCATCTTCTTGAATCTTGTCTTCTCCAGGCTGAACGTACCTAGTTCTATCAATGTTTGTCATAGGGCTTTTAACTGGGTTTTCAAGTTTCAAGAGTATTTTTAGAAGAGAATGGAAGGTGAGGGGGAAAGGAGGAAATAAGAACAGAAGGTTGTTGTTGCTGTGGATGTAGAGTAGGCAATAGTCAAAAGAAAGGAAATTGTTGGTATGTGGCTTCGTTGGTTAGATAGGTTCACAGATTTCTAGATTGTTATCCATATCCATAATTCATGTGATAAGGTTTTTTGATCCATGATGGCTAGAAAGCTGATTCCATCCCTGTAGCAATGAAATGATGATCAGGGTGTCAAAATACATTGAGATGACTTGTTTATGTGGTAATAATGCAAATACACAGGATGTGAATGGACCTGGTTTTACCACCAAAAACAAGATGGAACTCCAAAGAGATAAAGGTTTATGCTTCCATACCCATTGTACAAATGAAGTTTGCCTCCATGTTGGCTGCATTCCATCTAACACGATTACACATGTTATTTAACAGATACCTGCTGTGACCTAAATATTTCAGTGCATCTGTTCTTTAACTTTTTAAAAACCACAAAATAATGAATATTCACTTCCAAAGTGCAAACTGGCACAAATTCCCTTTTTTTAAAAAAACAACAACAACAACCTAGATTCTCAAGCCTTAGTATTTCAAGGACATCCTGTTCTTTCACATCTTATTCCAAGGAATGCATGTATATCATGTATAGCAACAGATTTATATCAGGATTTCTCTCTCTCTTACATACCTCAGAGGAGGGTGGACTTTTTGCTTTTAGGATGTACTTTTTGTTTTGTCAGAATTCCAAGATACTCCAGAAACAAAACACACATATTTTAGCATGAAAGTACAAGGTACTTCTAAACAGCTGCCCAGCGTAGGTGGTGGTTTTTGAGTACCAGAACTGAACTTAGTCCATACTTATTCCATACAAAAATCCACTTCTGACTATCGCAACCTTTCTTTGACTGATGCAGCACAATTTAGGGCCAAGGAGTAATTTTATTATTGCTCTTGTTAAACAATTGGAAGTCAGAATGCCTTGATGATCCACTGCAAACAACCCAGAGTTTGAGGAGAGAAGTGGGAACAAGAGATGGAGATGGAAGTCATGATTACTTCAAACCTGAATACAGAACCTTCAGAACTTGCATCCAGTCCTGGGGCCCATTCACACTACCGAATTATAGTGCTGTTATACCACTTTAACTGCCATAGTTCTATCCTATGGAATCCTGGGAATTTTTATTTGGTGAGACACTGGAGCACCGTGGCTGAGAATTCTAAATGCCCTTCCCTCAACCACCAATCCCAGAATTCCATAGGATGGGACTGTGACAGTGAAAGTGGAATAATTGAACTATAGTTCTGTGGTGTGAATTAATTCCTGGTTTCACAGCAGAGGTACCTGTTGGAAAATATTATATACATGCTCAAATGTGTCACAGGTGATTCCTGACTTGGATTTCCTAAGTCTGTCTGTGAGTACATACCAACTGTGTAAAGCTGGGATCTACTAGACTTTGTGCATGTGCACCTGCACGTGCACACACACACACACACACACACACACACACACACAGGGGGAGAGAAGATTGAAAGGTTTGGGAAGGTCATTAAGCTGAAATCTGAGTTATAAATCTGGGTTCTTCAAACACCAGGTCTCATGGATTGGCCCATATAATTCCATACTTTTTTCAGTATCTCCTGCAAGAAACATGCACAGGTGAATAAAAGAATATTTAACTCTTTCCCCCAAAGAATACTGTGGCAAAGTCTGGGATTCTGGGGTGTAAAATTGAATGCCAACAGTTATTTGGTTAATTGACAAGAGTAAGATAAATCAACCACCTGCACAAGTATTTAGCTTCTCTGTAGAGTGAACTGATTCCATGGGGGAAAAAAACCAGTGGCTCACCCTCAAGACTGCGGTGAAAATCTGGTGGGAACTGCTGTGGCATGGGAAATGTAAACCCCCCTAGGCCAAGGCCATGCAACCAGAGGGACCATTCAGCTTTGTTTGCTCTTCTGTGCAAAGGATGTAGAGATAGTGAGTTCAAGCTTCTTAACCAATAGCTTAGTCACTTCATTGACATAAGTGTCTGGAGATAGTTTTATGTAAAAAGGAATTGGATGGAGATAAAAGAGCTATAATTGACATAGAGTTCTTAAGAGATTTCCCATCCGTATTGTTCACCCAGCTTTACTTTCCCTCATAGATCTCCCTGGTAGCCATGTTATGAGTGTGTTTTGAGGAGTCTGTCCAATCAGCTGTGAGTTGAAAGCAGATTACATATTCCTAAGGCATGCAAGGGAAGAAGCTTGGGTTTTATACTGTTTACAGCTGAAGATATTACTTTAATGGGAACTGACAGCTACAAGGGGCTCATTTAAATCAGCGTGGTTGTCTTTTGGGGACTGGTAGCTTCCATCAGAAGAGATGGACTTTAAAATGAGGGATGAGGAAAACAGTTTCAGCAGCTGAAATGTAAGCAACAAAAGAAGACTAAAGGTAAAATCCAATAATTTCTGCCAGTGCAATGGAGATGATGGTATGGAATCTCCCTCTCCCCCTGAATGTCCCACAAATATGCTGCAGAGGAGCTCTCCAGAGAAGATGTAGGAGGGAAGGTACAATGGCAACAGGAACATTTTACTGAGCAAGTGTAATAGGAAAGTCTTAGTGAGCCATAGACCATGCTAGTGCAACAGGAGAGCCTCAGCAAGCTGAGAAAGTCAAAGAGGGAAGTCCTAGTGAACAAGCAGACATCTACTGCCATCATGTTGAATGGGAGTCCTGACCTCTGCAGCTGTTTCCACCACTTTCTTCACAAAGTGAGGAAAGGGATCCTGTAAAAAAGTAAAATCTCAGAAATTACCAAATGTTGGTGTTATAGGGAAGAAAGCCTGGCCATCTGAGAAGATCCAGAGGGACAGATTGGATTCCCCAGGGGCCTATTTGGCTACAGGGCTGAAAGTTCTCCACCTCTAATTTAGGAGTACCAGTGGTGCAATTGGCCACTGCATGATACTGCAGCTTCAGCTTTGGTCAAGTGATCCATGGGTTGTCCATGTGGCTCTGTAAAGCTGGCAGGGATAGAGGGGCACATCGGGCCTTCACAAGGTCTTGAACAACTGCACCCTTCTTGCACTCGTGTGTGTCCAGATTTTGTTTTGTTTTTTACTTTTTATTTCTGAATGTCCCAGATGTGTGGAACAGGGATTACATTATATTTTTGTCCCCCCCATTGGTTTTCTGTCTCCTTCCTTTCTTCCTTCCTCCCTTGGGCACAAAGTGGCCTCCTCCCTTCTCTCTAAATACAGGAAAATTACCCCCCTTGCCATTTTGGGACTTTTTTTTTTATTTTCAAAAAGTCTCCCAATGTTTTTGGGCATCCCAGGGCACAAAAAAACATGTTTGGGGGGCCACATGCAACCAGTGGGCCATGTTTTCCTCACCCTTAGACAGTGCCTCAGAATGTGGCCAGGCTTCTCAGTCTGAATAACTTACTTGGCTTTCTTTAGTGAAACCCAAGCTGCTCACAGCATGTCCATCCTGACTTGCCAGGAAATTTACATAGATATTCTCAGTCAATCTGAAGCTTAATCTGGGAGCCAATTAGAGTCTTAAAAAAAAACAAAAACCCTGAGGGACCAGGGACAGTCATAGTTTTATCTCTTGTGTTTCCTGTCCTGGCCACAGATTGGACCACAATGCCCCTGGGAATTGGCATTTGACAAATGTAGAACAGCATTCAGAGCCAGATTTCAATGGAAATATGGCAGCTGTTTCTGCTACTCACAGCAAACCACTTTTTTTTATGTATGCAGGTGTAAAACCAACCAAGAGACTGAATAAACAAGACAAAGCTGGAGGAATGGATGTTTGCCACTGTTCAGCTTTATATATGTTTTAATCCACATTGCTCTAAGCAAGTCTCAGTTTCTATGATTCATGTTCCCACAGGCATATATATTGCAGAAGAAGATAAGTAAAATCCAAATACTCAATAAAAAAAAATTGTGAACAAAGACATCGTTGAAAGAAGTTTGCTCTGTGTTTTCTCTGCCCAAAGTAAGATACTGGAATGGGAATCCACTTCTTGTTACAGTGAAGCTGAAATAAATTGCTTGGGGAGTTAAAAAAACCTCATCTTTAGAAAATCCGGTTGCTTATAAAAATAATGTAAAAGTATATTATGTAACACATTGCATTATTTAAAATATTATATCATGTAAAAACATAATATAATAATGTAAAAACATAGGGCACTATCCGTTATTGGGCTTCCACTGGTGAAAGAACAGAATCCAGGTGCTCTTGCTCTCCTGTACAACTCTCCCAGGAGACAGGAAATCTTCTCCAGAGAGCTGGAAAGCCATCTAGACCTGTCTCTGAGCAGCTCAATAAAAAGGACAGAAAAGGAATTGGATCCTGAATTCAGGTCATATACAGCACGCTCTTAAATGTAGACCATAGTTTGTTATTTCACTTTCATGGATGGGTGAGAACTCCCACTTATAAATACCTGCAAATATTTTACATTAGCTAAGCCATGTCTCTTGGATCAATTCTCTCAGTCCACCCTAACAGCTGCATTGGGCAAACAGCAGCTGCATTGGGCAAAGGTCACCTGTTCAGCTGCTAATCATCCAGTGAGGCTGCAAAAAGGAATGGGAACAGAGGTCCTGCTTCTGATTCTGCAGCCTCACTCACTGATGGGAGGGGACAGGAAATATCATCCTTTTAATGCCCCAGTTGGCAGCAGGACAATTTCCTTTGTTTGATGCAGCTGCAGGCTGGGAGAGCATTTATGTACACTCTTACTGAACATGGAGCAGTTATGAATCCATAACTCTAGGTTATGGATCCTTTACTGCCATACAAAATGCCAACCACCACTGCATTTAGCAGGATTCAGAAAAGAAGGCAAGGTGTAAAAAGTGTCAAATCTGTCAAAGGTAATGCTCTTCATAACAGGATTCAGAAGTGGCTTACTGGTACCTTCTTCTGTGCAGCATTAACAAAGTGCCACTGCTGTTGTCTCTGAAAGATACTCTGCCAGTGTCACCTCTGGTAGTGCTGTCCAATAACTGTTTGGCACATTTAGGACTTTTTGCACTGTTACAGTACCATTATTCCACTTTCAACATCCTGTGGATCCTGGGGTTTGTAATTTACTGATGCCAAAGAGCTCCCTGGCTGAGAATTCTAAATGCCTCTCCCTAAACTGCAAATCCCAGGATTCCATAGGATATTGAAAGTGGAATAATAGCACTATAACAGGCTAGTGCGGAAATGACCTATAACAGTGTAGCGCAGAAAGGCCCTCAGCAAAAGCCTGTCTGACATGGGACACCATATCAGTGGCATTGCTACTGTGAGCCTCTTGCCTCACAGGATGATGGAATCCTACCACCATAGAAAAGTAGCACCAGGATAGATAGATTGAATCAAGGAAGCAACATTCCTGAGACTGCAAGACCTGCTAATGACTGCAACTCATGGCAATCTCTCATTTTAAGGCCACCATAAGTCAAAGCCAACTTGATGGAGAATAACAACAACCTCTTAATTGTGGGCAACTTCCAGAAGTTCGTTTGGCTACATAATCCTACACCTGCATATCTTGGGGGAACCACACTTGTCCTCTGCATCCCATGAAACCCCAAACATTTTTTTAAATTTAAGATCCTCTATGTGATGATGGTGGAATAGTTTTGCCCCATTTCTGGCCGCACAAGCTCCATTACAAAACTGGATATAATTGGGTATCGTTTCTGGTATTGAGAAATAGATGTACACCTCTTGGGTGTAAAACAGGTGGAGCCTCCCAAAAACATGGTAAAAATCATCTTCTGTAGTCCCAGAGGTACAGAAGTATTGGGTACTGAAGGGTTTCATAGGGGTGAGCTACATGCAGCTGCGGGGTATACAGGTATATATCAGTTAACAAAGAAGATGTGTTCCTGGGCATTACTTCTTTAGCAGAAAATTTGGTACCAGAAGGAGAAATCACATTAAAAGAATAAGGATATTTTCTGACATCAGAAAAAGGAAGAGCATGTTTCAGCAAACTTTTTTTTTCAAAACTAACAAAATGCTCATGCAAAATGAAATAACCAGGTCAAGTAAGTTTTGTAGAAGTACACACTTTTTTTGTAAACTTCAAGAATCCACTTGAAGGCTTCCTCCAAAATGCATCTAAGGATTTTTGTCTTTCACCAGCTTCCATTTTTCTTGTGATTTCTGCTTTGGTGGCCAAATATACAGATCTATAGCTTTTCACATGGTAGTCATGCACACTCCCTTATGGTGGGAGTGTGGGATTCCTACACACTCCCTCGCAGTGGGATTCTGCAGGCAGCTGCTAGTTACCTTGCCTGTCGCAGGCAAGCACACACAGCTACAGTAGGCTCATCGAAAGCAGAATCCTGCTGTCTCTTCAGGCAAGCTTTGTTTATTGCTTTGTTTTCTGCAGACATGCTGCTGCCACTTAACACAAAAAGTCTATGTGTTTCCAATTCTCTTTTATCATTATCCTAATGCCAATGCTACTGAAAAACCTCCAGCTAGACAGACAATCAGGAGGAAAGGATGGCCAAGTGGGTGTAAAAACTCTTTGTGCAAAGGAGCCCTGGTGGTGCAGTGGTTAAATGCCAGTACTGCAACCACAAGGTTGTGAGTTCAATCCTGCCAGGCTCCAAGGTTGACTCAGCCTTCCATCCTTTTGCAGGTCGATAAAATGAGTACCCGGCTTGTTGGGGGCAATTAGCTAAAATACATTGTAAACCGCTTAGATAATACTAGTTGATAGGCGGTATAGAAATAACTGCTATTGCTATTGCTAAAGGAATTCCATCACCAGAGGCTTTGTTAACTGAGATGTGCCTCTATTTTGCCCTATCTTTACACTGTTTTTTTAAAGAAAAATTATAAATGTTTGAAATTTAGTTTTTTCAAAGTATCCCTGAAAACTAAGTATGAAAAAAAATTAAAAGTGAGTGCTGAATTTTCTCTGAAATTAGAAATTTGTAGGAAAATTTCATTTCAGCTCTACTAAGCAATATGATTATGAAACGGCCACAAATCCTCTTGCTTAGTTCTAGCTAGGATAGAAATAGTGAATCAATTGTTGCATGGTGAGCCAACATGTAAGTGAATCACAGAGGGCTGTTCTGCACTACACTTATAATGCTATTATTCCACTTTCAACATCCTGTGGAATTCTGGGGTTTGTAGTTTACTGAGGCCAAAGAGTTTTCTGGATGAGAACTCTAAATGCCCCTCCCTAAAGTTCAGATCTCAGGATTCCATAGGATGTTGAAAGTGGAACAACGCCACCACAACAGTGTAGTGCGGAAAGGCCCATAGGTTCAGTGGGTCTGGTTGGAACTAACAACAGGATTCAGGTTGAAGACTTTAGGACTGCACTTCTGAACACACACTTGTGTCTCCTATTGAAATGAATGGGACTTGAAAGTGATCCATTTTGGCTGGACCATGCCTTCTGATTTCCATCTCAGAGCAACACGTTTAGCATTATGTTGTCATCATATGCCTTCAAGTTGCTTCTGACTTACAAAGGCTCCTCCCTAAACTGCAAACCTCAGGATTCCATAGGATGTTGAAAATGGAATAATAGCACTATAACAGTCTAGTGCGGAAATGGCCTCAAAGAGAGATTATATATTCCTCTGTGTTTGACTTCTGCCTGAGTTGTGGGCAGAAAACATAAGTTAAGAACAGGCTGTCTGCATGTCTATCAGCGTACTGGGTCGCCCAGTTTGGAGATAAGTGGGTGAGACTGCAATAGGGTGGGTGGAGCTACAATGATATTCAATACTAAATTACATTATGTGTTCCCTTTCTTCCTCCTTTGTAGCTCAACAGGGCATCTAAAGCAGATCTTGGAGAAGTTACTTTTTTGGAAAATAACTTCCAGAATCCCCCATTGGCTGGGACATTCTGCCAGTTGTAGTCCAAAAAAATAACTTTAGGAGCTGGAGATGTATCAGAGCAGATATGCTCATCATCCCAGCAGTGTCAGGAAAAGCAGCTTCTGTTAACTCAGGCAAATAGTACCCACCTAGTCACACCTGATGCCAGCCCCAAAGATTATGGTACAGCTCACTCGATCCAATAGTTAAACAAAGTAAACAGTTCCGATGAACAAGAGCAGTCTGTGAGTTATTTATTTCCTCCCTTGTATAACTGGCTGCCCTTAAAACTCATATGCTGACACAAAGATGGTGATCTTTGAAACATGCTTAGCTTGGAAGGAGCGGCCTAGGTATTCCGACATGTCCACTTCCACTTGGGTGGTCTGAGGCCCTTGTAGGCTTTGCACCAGGATGAGTTCTCCCGTCTGCCTGTCGGAGCGCTGCATCACAAAATGTCCTCGGCTATTTCCTCCCACAATCCCAAACCTCAAGCTGTCAGGGCCAGGCCGTCCAGGGGCTGAAGCAGTAGCCATGCGGAAGAGTGTGGTGGGAGTGATGAGGTTGGAAGGCAGAGGAAGGTAATGGAAGGAGATGGTCTTTGGAGCATAATGGCACAACCTGCTGTCCATCGGGCATGGGTTCCGTTCACACTGACTAGGAAGGAAAGAGCAGGGGGACAAGAAAATGTAAACCTCTCAATCCTGCTTTTAAAAAAAAAATCAGCTTTTTCTTTTTTTGAAGGGATGGGGGGATGCATGGACCTCCATGTGTAACTGGACTATAACTTCCATCAACCTTAGATAATGCATAATGGGAGCAACAGTCTAAAAAAATCTGGAGGGCTCCATCCTTTCCTGTCTGTTCATTAGTTCTTTGAGACCATTTTATTTATCTGATTGCCACAATTTTATTTATTAATTAAATATTTTTATCCTAAGAGTCTATGTAGTGTAGTGGTCTTAACACTAGGCTAGGACTCCGAAAGATCAGGGTTCAAATCCCCACTTAGCCGTGGAAACTCACTGGGTGACCTTGAGCAAGTCATGTTCTCTCAGTCTCAGAGGAAGGCAATGGTAAACTCCCTCTGAACAAATCTTGTCAAGAAAACTCTGTAATAGGTTTGCCTTAGTGTTGCAGTAAGTTGCAAATGACAAGAGACACAACAACAACATTTTTATTCTGCTCCTTAACTTCCATCCAAAATGTACAAAACATAGCTTACATAAAATCGGTAATAACGAAAGAGGCACTGCCAGCAAGTATACAGCCCCCCCAAAAAAACATGATATAAAGGGGAAAGGGGGATGAGAAGGGGAAAAGGGAGAAAAACAAGTAAATGGCCATATTTCCCATCTCAGTCTCCTTTGCTTCAGCTTGCTAGAATGTCTGATGATGGTAGATGGAAGTCTGTATAATAAGTCTGTGTTGCTGTGTGCCTTCAAGTTGTTTCTGACTTATGATGACCCTAAGATGAACCTATCACAGGGTTTTCTTGGGCTGAGAGTATGTGATGCACCCAAGGTCACCCAGTGGGTTTCCACGACCAAGCAGGGAATCAAATCCTGGTTTCCAAGTTCATCATCTAACATTCAAACCACAACACCATGCTGGCTAGCCCATGAGTGTATACAAGCAGATATTGCACTCAATTGGTGACTAATAAAAGCAAAAGAGGATGTGATTATCTCTTCAGACTATAAAATGAATGAGAATGCAGTCAGGCCACATCCACATGAGCATCATGGATAGGGGAAGTGTTTGCAGCATTCTATTTTCCTTCTTATCAGACCAGTTTAATGAGTGAGTCTATGGCCATTTCCGCACGAGGCTGTTGTAGTGCTGTGATTCCACTTTCAACATCATATGGAATCCTGGAGTTTCCAGTTTTGGGAGGTGCCAGCCAGCTCCTCCTGAAACTGCAAACCCCAGGATTCCATAGGATGTTGAAAGTGGAATCATAACCCTATAACAGCCTCATGAGGAAATCTGATATGTATAAGAACATGTCTAGTTCTTATACACAGAATACATAGTACTGTATAGCATCAGAATAAAAACAATTTGGAGAGAGCACAGAAAGAGTAAAGTGCATTTCAAGCTGTTGAACATGTAAAGAGTGCCTTTAACATCAGGAACCCAGGAATAAGATAGCTGGACAAGGTCCTCGTATGGATGGCCACTTGGTCTCTTGCCCTTCCCTTACACATCATCTGTGGTAGCCTCTCTCACCCTGACACCCTTCAGGTATAGTCCAACACAACTGGAAGGCACCAGGGTGGAGAGAGATGGTTTATAGTTAAAGCCTAAAAGCAAAATCTATTTAGTCTTAAATAAGCGCCACCAATTTCATAGACTGAGGCCCTTTCCGCACTTTATCTTCTTCTGGTGCTGGGGTGTGGGG
The DNA here is from genome assembly GCA_948472985.1 of Iguana delicatissima. Classification (NCBI taxonomy): domain Eukaryota; kingdom Metazoa; phylum Chordata; class Lepidosauria; order Squamata; family Iguanidae; genus Iguana; species Iguana delicatissima. Next base: position 303,030 of record CAOKZL010001203.1, on the reverse strand, counting down.
ATCGCGTGAGCAGCCTCCGGCGAGAGGCTCTCGCGTTCGGGGTCTTTTGGCTCCGCACGAGCTGCCTGCTCGCATGAGAGCCCCGCCTCTTCCTTCTGCAGCGCAGCCTGGGACTTTCCCAGGCTGCGCTGGGCAGGAAGCACAACTTGCGTAGCTCCGGAGGGTCTGCATGCCAGTTAAGTGTGCGTGGGGCCCGGGAGCAATGCACAATCACGCATCATTTTCAGCTTCTAGCCAAAAATGAAAAGGTGCATGATCGGCCACTGCCGGCCCCTGGAGCGTCATGCGATTGTGAGTACATTGTGCGGATCGCTCCTCACAATCGCGCAACGCTCCAGGCCCTCTTTGGCATGGAAAATGCTGTGTGAAAAGGGCCTGAGTTGAAGCACCTGGTTAGCACCACCAATGAAATCAATGGGAAATGTTAAATTCAGAGCTGTTTTAACTTTTTAGCTGGATTCGGTCCAAAATGTTAAACTCTCACAATGGTATATCCAGCACTCTGCTATGATGGACAATTGGATGGACAATTAAGGAACATCAGCACTGGCTTCACGTCAAAGAAAATATAAGAAGTAATCTTACTTAGTGAAAGGAAAATATTCATATTGAATGCTTTTAAGATTTGACAAGCTACTGTGAATGCTTTTGAGTCTTCATTTAAGCAGCCTTCAGTAGTGAGACTTTCACACTATCTATTTTGGTTCTTAATTGCAAGGGCAATTCAGTACTACACAGTGGATGTCTGCCCAGTCATCATTTCTTTCTTTATGCTCAGAACTCTCTTGTGAGTATTAGGCCCTTTTCACACCTTACCATGCCCCAGAGACATCTGGTGTGGGTCCTGGTGTCAGTCTTGCTGGGCGGGGGAGCACAACAGGAGTGCTTCTCTCCACACCAGCTGCCTCCGGGATCCAGGAAGCACAACAGCCATGTCTTTTCCTGTTGTAGCACAGCTGGGTATTGTTCCAGGCTGTGCTGGGGCAGGAAGTGCAGCCACTGCGCTTCCAGGGCCTCCTCTGCAGGGAAGATAGGTCTGGGTGTGCAGTGGGAGGGTGGCACAATCACTGGTCATTGACGTGGAAAACCTGTCAATGATTTGCAGTGTGATCGTGCCACTTGGGGATGGGAGAAGGACAGGACTGTGATGACGTTGTGCATAAGCAACTTTGTTCTTCTCCCGTCCCTATGGTATGTTGGGAGGGTGGACTGAAAGGGGCCTTACAGTTTAGAAAAGTTACCTTTTGGACTACAACTCCCAGAGTGCCCCAGCCAGCAGCAGGAAATATGTAAAATAAATTGTCATATGCCAAAGATGCCGGATTGTGACTCAATTGCTTTCTAAGAAAGGGGAACATAGAATTGTGATTTCCCCTTCAAACTGCAGAATGGATGGAAATGCAATCTGTATTTCCTGAATCATTGTTGATAGGGCATGTGCTTGTCTCAGACAACATACTTCTGTATAAATATGTATACCAGAATATCTCAGTCCATCAGAGAAATTTGTAAATGAAAACCTGCTTTAATTCTGGAACAACAATAGCCTCTGAATTAAACATGAATTGGCCTGGGCACAGAAAAAGTGAAGTGTGTTTCAGACATGTCACTTCAGCACAGGCAGTATGTACAGCAGTTTCAGTGTTAGACGAGGATTCCAGGAGATCAGGGTCTGAATCCTCACTCAGCCATGGAAACCCAGTAGGTGACTTTGGGGAAGTCACACATTCTCAGCCTCAGAGGAAAGTAATGGTAAACCATCTCTGAACACATCTTGCCAAGAAAACCCTGTGACGGGGTTGCCTTGGGGTTGCCATAAGTCAAAAATGACTGGAAGCCACACAACAACAGCATCTACAATTTCAGAGTGTAAACACTATAGTCAGTAAATGGTCATGCTGGCAGGGGAATCTTGGGAGTGGTAGTCCAACTCACTCTTTCCAAGCTTCGCTTAGTATCCTGAAGAATGTACTGAGAATGAGATTAACAGAGGTGAATCTAGAATGGTTTTTCACTTATTTGGGAGTCACTTTGTATTTTCTACTCAGGGTTAATTCACATTGGATCTTTTGGTATGTTTAACAGCAGACAGGACTCATACAAATAGAGAGGAAAACAGTAAAACTACCTGGGGTACAAAGAACATTCCAGGGTTACTTCTGTAAAAGTCTTGGAGAAATAGAGCCACTGCCAGCATTTTCAACAGTAGTGCAGAGAGGCACTGAAAAGCACATCGGCTGGCTGATAACTGGGGTCCTTAGATTACACCTCCTATTAGCCTCATACAGCATGTCCAGTCATCATGAATGACAAGAGTTATAGTCCAACAGTATCTAGAGTCCTGCAGTGGCGGAGCTTGGAGTGTGTGGGGTGGCGTGAGAGGGCATGGCTATAGCATGGGGACGTGGCCACTGTGCGGGGGGGTGGCAGCTGTGGTACATGGAGGCGTGGCCAGGTCGCACAAGAATGTGGCTATGGGCCAGGACGCCCCAGAAACATTGCTGCATGGGGCAAATCGCTCCCCCCACCCCAAGTTCATATGCAACTGAAGTCCTGAAGTTGAGAAAGGCTGGATCCCTTGAAAATTGCTAAGGGTCTTGAAGAAAAGTTTTTTTCTACAAATCAAAATGTATTTGTAATTCTTAATTAAATAACATTTTCCCTTCTTTGCTAGCTTCCTCATCAAAACCAGTGCTGTATTATGAAAATTATGACTAATAAGCAGAGTCATTGAGAAAGGTCCCTTTGAGCTAATAATTTTTTCAAGGGAAAATACATGGACTATAGTAACACCGTATTACGAAGCTTAAACTCTGCAAACTCCTTGGCCTGTTCGATAATTTGTTCTCGGCCAAAACCAAGTGCAGATATACTTGTCTATTCCACAAGCTTTCTGAAAACCACCTGAAATGTATCTTGTGTAGATCCCACTTTGAGAAACTCTAGAGGTTTTGAAACATGCTAGACCAGAGAGCTGGTGTGGTATGTTGAGTCTCCTTCTTTGGAGACTTTTAGGAAGAAATTAGATGGCCATCTGTCAGGAAGGCTTTGATGGCATATTCCTGCATGGCAGGGGATTAGACTTGATGGCCCTTGTGATCTCTTCCACCTCTACGATTCAGTGATTGGACATAACTTTGGACACTATAACTCTGGAGACCCTGATTAGTCATAGAAACCCAGTGGGTGAACTTGGGCAAGTCACACTCTGTCAGCCTTAGAGGGAGGCAAATGCGAATCCACTCTTAACAAATCTTGCCAAGACAACCCTGTGATAGGGTCATCTTAGGGTTGCTATACAACAGAAATGACTTAAAGACACACAATAAGAAGACCAGGTCCTGTCCAAACGTGCAGGCTAAGCAGAATCAGACCCAGTTAGACTTTGGAAAAGAGATCATGAAGGAATACCCAGTCCTGTATGCTATATTCAGAGAAAGGCAATGGCAAACCAATTCTGAGTATTCCTTGCCTAAGAAAACCCTACAAAATTCAGGACAGGTGACTAGAAGCCATACACTTTTTTTAGGAAGAGTGTAGCAACCAAGGCCATTTCCGAATTTCACTGTTATAGTGCTATTATTTCACTTTCAACATCCTGTGGAATCATGGGATTTGTAGTTTACTGAGGCCAAAGACCTCTCCAGCTGAGAATTCTAAATGTCCCTCCCTAAACTGCAAACCCCAGAATTCCACAGGATGTTGGAAGTGGAATATTAGCACCTATAACAGTGCAGTGCAGATTCTCATTCAATTAAAGTTGTGTTTTTGCTTGAAAATAGATGAGCAAATAGAATAAAATAAAATTTAAAAAAACAGGAATTAGATCTGATGGTAGGAATGAGACAAAATACTTCAGGTGGGTTTTAAAAACCATTCAGCATATATGAAAACCCTGCCCTATGAGGATCTGGGTATATTTAGCCTGGAAAAGAGAAGGTTAAGAGGTGACATGACAGCTATGTTTAAATATTTGAAAAGATGTCATATGGAAGATGGAGCAAGCTAATTTTCTGCTGCTCCAGAGACTATACAGAGCAATGACTTCAAAGCACAGGAAAAACAGATTCCACCAAACAACAGGAAGTATTTCCTGACATTAAGAGCAGTTTGACAGTGAAATACACATCTTTGGAGGCTTCTAAACAGAATCCGGATGGCCGTCTGTCAGGAATGTTTTGATTGTGTATTCATAGATAGCAGGGGGTTGGATTCAGTGGCCCTTGTGGACTCTTTCAGCTCTAATTTTGTGAAAACAGCACTCCTCATTTTATTGACATTTCACCAGTAGTCTTTTTTAAATGAACTCTTTTGTCCTTTGCCTGATTTTTTTAACCAACTTACTAGTCATTTTTGGTAGTTATTTTTTTTAACAAAAATTATGGGATTGGGGTCTTTAAAGTGACAACAATCAGGCTGGAATTCATAACTAAATTTTTAATATTGTACATGCTAATGGCATAATTTCAAGGAGAGTTGTGGTGCTCTTGTGGCACCTTAAAGGCTAAAAAGTTTGGTTTGGCATAAGCTTTCATGGACTGTGGCCCATAATGGATGTAATGAAGTGGGCAGGAGTCCACAAAAGTTTATGCCAAATAAAACTTGTCAGTCTTCAAGGTGCCAGAAGACATACCTAGTTATGGACTTAGCTATGTGAGTGAAAACAGCAGGCACAGATTGACAGCTATAACTTTCCCATGGAAAACTTCTAGCTAAGATTTTGGGCACTTCTTTGTGAGATTTGTGACTGGGCTGCATTTCCAGGGCTGCTCAGCCAGCAAACTTAACCATGAAAAAATTCAGACTCGAAAGCTGTTGTGTTTTCAGCAGCAGCTTGAAGTAGAAATTGCTCAGGTTTTTACAGCATAAACATTATACCCTGCTAAATATGAGCAAAGCAAACTAATGTTAAAAGCACAGACCCTTTCTGCATGGGAAAGTTAAGACGGGCCAAGGCGTCCTGTCACGGAGGTCATCCGCACCTTGGATCGGACTAGGTTCAGACTATTTATCTTAGTTCCGCACCTAAGTCCAATCCAAAACGCTCCCAAGTGGTCCTCCAGCGTGCTATGTGAAGACCGGAAAAAATCGGTGTTTCAATTTTCTGGAGCGCGCCATTTCATTCCTGCTCAGTTGTGCAGATGCGCAGATTCGCACCAATGCGAGCCTGTGATAAGCAGAGGGCGGGCTGTGGGCGTGGCCAGCTTCAGCGGTTGGTCCAGACCCACAAACAACAGGAAGCCGCCATTTTGTAAGCCTCACCAGTGCGGATCTGAAGACCTCGCACTGCTCCGCATTGCCCTGGAACAAACAGAGGAGCCCTGCGGAAGGGCTTAAGGGAGAGTCCGCGTTGCTTCGAGCCAAGAAGAAGCGGTGAGTAACGGCACGGAGCAATTCACTCACCTCGTGCGGGAAGGGCCACGGTTAAGTACAGAGGCTGGCTGAAGAGTATGAAGCCCTGAGTATCACTGTCCAAAATACATTGTTCTATCTTTGCTTTTAAAATCTAGCTGTTACTGGTTCTGAAACCAGGTTTGTTTACTAGGGTATATAAAGTAGATGTTTGTTGACTGGTACTGTTATCGATTCCAGCCATTAATACTTTCCCCTTTTGTTTAAAGTTGCTAATTAATTACTTACTGTTCACTTGTTATGACTACCATATTATTGAATTGCTCCAAATTAGTCAGTTCCTATTGTGATGAGCAGTATTTACATACATGGAATATTGATATTCTATTTGCAGAATAATTATTTTGTTACATGCAACTAATTGAACACATAAGATTTCAAGTCACAAGTACCAATCAGTGATTAACACCCCCTCCTCAGGAACTGGCCAGTTATATGGAGAGGGGGACAAATTATATCAGTTCCTTATTAAATGGAATGGTTCCATACAGAGAACCCACAACCTCTGTAGCTTTCAGTCAGTGGGGAATAATTAATCTATTAGGCTGATAGCACAGGTCTATTCATTTTTCAGAATGATTATGCATTTTATTAAATAATAGTTCTGTCTCTGTGCACTTACGATCATTACGTCCATTACTTGGGAAAATGTGGGGTTTTTTTAGACTATAACTCTCAAGGTCCTCCAACTAGAACAGACATTGCCCATACCCAGCTGGGAAATTTTAGGAGTTGCAGTTCCAAAAAGTAACTTTTTCAAGCATTGGTTTGTACTCCTGGAAGCCAGACTTTAAAAAACACTTTAGTCATGGTTTTGTGTGTTTGGAGCATAAAAATATCTGATTTTTTAAATACTTACAATGGTGATGTTTTCACATAGCTGACATTTCCACTAGGCTTGGGACACTCTGGATTAACACACTCAAAGCCTCCTCCTGTATTAATACACATCGTTCCTGTAGTGCAGTTGTGCAGTGAAAGCACACACTCATCAATATCTGCAGAACAAACGAGGAGATGAAAAGAACAGGAGCATATTCAATGCCTTAAGTTGGTCAGGGTTAAGGTTTGCCCTGGGACACTCCAGGTTTTTCCTGGTTTGTCAAATATCTCCTTCCAAAAGAAACAAAATTGGAAATTGCCAGATTTTTTTAAAAAAATTGTTAATCAACATATGTATGGGGTGGCTCTGTAACTTAATTAAAATATAAATTGCTGCTCTTGGAGGCTCTTAGAAGAAATAATTCACCTTTTTGGGGCTTTGAGTGGCTCCGGGGATGCCTCTTCCCAACTCCTGGTTTACATTTTTTCAATTTAAGATTGCCAGGTTTTCAAAATAACATTAGAAATGCTAATGACTAGTTCAGATTTTATCATAATTTGAGGGCATTTTCTCCTGTAACCCAAGTAGACAGACCACATGCTCCATGGGAAACAATATCACTATTGAATTCCTAACAGCTCTTGGCACGTCACCTTCATACCTTCCAACATACCTTAAGCTACGCTACAATGTATACCTTGTTTTAGGGTCCAGCTCTCTTGGTATTCACAGTTAGTATTTTAAGTCATGATGGTGCCTGCCAAATTATTACAAAAATCTGGCTTGTTGCACGGCCGGTGGTAAGCCCAGCTTGTACTCTTGTTAGTCTTTGATATCATTCACAGGCACAAAAATGGATCTAGTGTGAAGCTATAGGAGATAGTGATGTGTTGATCCAGAGATGGTAACAGGCTTGTGAAAGGCAACCAGTATGTGCTCATAGACACACTTGGGATCAGCCCAATACATTTTGCTGTCTGAGGCAAAAGATAAGATGATGCTCACTTCTCCCATTCCACAATCAGAGGCAGGCAGTGGAATAATATTGTCCGCTGCACATGAGGAAAAGTAGCAGTTATGTAGTTAAGGGTTATGTGCAAATCTGGAAGGAAACAATTCATTTGGGGGAGTCAGAATTCTTATTTGGGTGGGCAATGCCCCCATTTTGCCTCCTAAACCCACCATAGCTACTCACCTGTCAAGTATGCCAGTTTAGGGGCATAGAATAGGCTGTATGGGAACACACAGCCATGTCCTCAAACAAATAGGAACATCTGGGGGTTTAGGAGGAACAGCCAAATGCTAATGGCAGATGGCTCCAAAGTCAGTGGGGCAGTGAATCTGTTCTAGGTTTTATCCCAGACCTTAAAGTTACTGAGCCCTATCATCATAACAAATGAAAAAATCAGCTCAGATGACTTCCTTAAAGTTCAAGCTAAAAGCCAGAGGAGATTCATCACTCCACAGAACTACCAGCCACCACTGCAGCCAAGGGACTGTTGTTGCTCCCCAGGTCATTGCTTTGTTCTGCCTAATGGTAGAGCCAGCACTGAGAAAACTAGATGTCATGGTGGTATGATCTGTGTTTCTGAATGTGGGTTTTGTGTCAATTTCCTGTAAAGGGGTAGAGCTGGGCCCTTTTGAACTGCAACATAGGGGAATAAGGCCAGTTGAATCATTCTTCCAAGCATATCTCACCTGCCCAATGCTTCTGCTCAGCAGAAGGAAAAACAACTGGGGATATCTTGTTTCCTGCATGGAAAGATATGACAGAGCATGTCTTTTGAATGCAAAAGGCCCCAGATCTGATCCCAAGTATCTCCCAGCAGGGCTGTTTGAACTTTTGGGAAAGGGCTGGCAGGGCTGGCAGTTAATATTGATTTAGCTCAACCAGTGCTTTGATTATACGTAAAGCAACATTCTATATTGTGTGCTTTTTAAACCAATCAAGGATGGAATGTGTTTGAAGTACCACAGAACCTTAAAGAGTAGTCCTTGAGTGTGTCCATACTACACAGTGATAGCACTTTGATACCACTTTAATTGGCATTCTGGGAGTTATAGTTTGGCAGACTATTCGGTATTTTCTTCTAGAAAGCCCAAGTACAGTAGTTCAGGGAAAGTGCACTACCATTCTCTAGCAAAAAATTTTAAGCCCTATGCCAAATCTGAGTATTCCACAGGATGGAACCGTATCAGTTGAAGTGGTATCAAACAGCTATAACTGAAGATTCATAGCCATCAAAGTAAGCTTCTATGAAACAGAAGGCTTTTTCTTTGAAGTCACTCTATATTTGCAAAGCCATCCTGAAGAAAACAATATTGGAACCCGCACTGTACTCTTTTAGGTGCCAAATTAAAACCTTCTTGTTTGCCCAGGCATTCTGAGAAAATTTCAAAATGTTAAAATTGGGTTAAATTCACAAAATAAATTGACCTGTAGTTTATTGAATCCTATTTAGTATTTCTATTTAGAGTAGATTCATTGAGTCAACTGAACTTACATAAGTGTTCCCTCACCATTAAACAACTAATTCAATAGTTCTATTCTAATTGAGACTAACCAACAGGATTTGGGCCATTGTTTTCATGTCTCTGTTTAATTTGTATAGTTATATTATATATTCTTGTATAATTATACTTTTATAATTAATATGTTAAAATTATAATTTTAAGTTATATATTGTTTATAGTTTAAAATATTTAAATTGTTTTTATAATTGTGAATATAGTTTTACAATGTAATTGGAAAAATGATTAACAGTGGCTTTCTAGATAGATCTACTGACAGGTAAATCCTATTGTGTAAAATGGGACCAACCCCCAGGTTACTATGTATAGGATTGCAGCTTGCAAAGAAACACTTTGTATGCAGATTTCATACCCTGAACATATCCCATACCCTTCACCTGTCCCCCTTCTTAAACTGCTTTTGAAATGGCCTTTTCTCTTGTCTTCCTCACACTTTCCTCATTTGTCCTTAGCTTGTTTCAGTTGCTGCAAATTAAGTCCAAAGTGCCAAAGTATTTAATTAACTCACCAGCGAATAGAGGAAAGGATGGAATCTTGTTCTTCCCCATAGGCTTGGGCAAAAGCAAACTGCTGCAGCCTCTCTTAGCTCATGTGATCTTCTTCATTAATACCTTTTGCCATCTTGACCACACTCTGATATTGCTTGGCCACATCTCTCCCAATTTGCATCTATGAAATGTTGCAGGGTGTAAAATCCCACCCTTCCAGCAGACATAAATCTTCATATACAGCCTAAAAATACTAGGGAGGATCCTACAGTTTCTGTGAAATGCCATCTGCTACATGCTTAGCAATTGTAAAGCTATGTGTCACCTTCACAGCTTTTCCCATCGCTGAAGAGCCTGTATCCACTGGGGCAGGAGCAGCGGTAAGAGCCAGGAATATTGATGCAGGTGTGCATACAGAGACGTAGGGCTCCCTCCAGCTTGTAAACTTTACATTCATTCACATCTGTAGCAGGAAGAAAAAAAATGTGCTCACAGATTTCATTAGTCACAAATAGTTTGTTTCATGGTACCACTGGCATTGGGGGGGTATTTTTTTCTGGGATGTTGTTACTGATGCATTTACCAAGTAATGGCACACACTTTATTGTTGCAAATATATCAATTGTACAGATTGATCTAAAAATATGGGCCAAGATCCTACATCACAGTCTACATTTTGTAACTTTATGAATTCATAGCTGCATTGCAGAAATGCAAAGAAACCCTGTTAGTGAACTGCAAAGATGCACATGCTAGCCATGGCAAGAGTGCTCCAATGTGTATCAGGCACTCCTATTGTGCTCTGGAATTTCCTAGCTGGTGTCTGGATGCACACTGTGTTACCACGGCATTCTGGTCTGGTTTTGGTGAACTAAGATATCATTTTGATATCATAATTTGGCCCTCTTTCCCCATCAGCCGAGTGTTCGTTGGGCGCCGCCGAACAAGTGCGACGCTAGGCATGGGCGATAGTTGTAAAGTACCAGATATATCCAGTTCCGCTTCAGGGGATAGCCACCCAAAACAAACACCTTGATTGTAAGACAAAAAGGAAGCACCCTGGCAAGCCAGGCACTTAACGGTCGAGCTAGCCATATCTGCATACCAGCTATACCGTTGTCAATTCGGTTCATAACTCAATCATGCAAATTCCGACCTTTTGGAGCCTTTGTCCCCAGACCAAAACTCATTGTTCTCTTGCAAAAACCAGACTAGCCTGCGGTCGTTCTGTCCCTATAAAAGATACCCCACTTTGAGAGCTCTTCGGAACTCTCGTCGAGCCTAGCTGAAATCACTGGAACTCTCACTGGACTGAGCTGAAATCACTCAAACTCTTGCTGAAATCACTGAAACCGTCCGGAACTCTTGCCGGATCGCCTTGCTGCCGCTCGGCTCCACAGATTCCTCTCGGTCTCCACACCGAGTTTCCTCCCTTCTCCCCAATTGGTGTCTACAGGACTTCGGACAGGTGGCGTATTGCTTATTTCTCTAAACTCTCTTCCTCTCTAGTTAGGTGTGTTTGAGCTTTATCATTTTCTTTGCTTAATAAAAACTGTTAGTATTTTAAACTGCTTGACTCCTCACTGACCTGAACCGGTATACATAGGACAAAAGGTCTCGCTGCATTGCCCTGCCTCTCGTTAGCCAAAAGAGTGCTCCAGCTAATTTTCCCCATTTTTGCTTGTTTGGTTTGGTTATTTGGGCACCCCCTCCTGGGACCCCCAGTTTACAGGGTAACAACTGGGAGTGTTCTGGTGTACATCAGTGGCCATTGAGCATTGGGCCATGATGCATCAGTCACCCCACCATTGCACAACACTGCCTGTCAGGTCACAAGCCTCCCTGTCATAAATAACCAATGAGGAGAGGGTGGGTACAGGTACAGCGAATGGGTAAAGTACAGAGAGAAAGGAAGGTCTGGTAATATGTGTTCTTTGATGCTTGCCACTTTGTATCCCTAGGTAATCCATGATGTTTGCTACTTTGCATTCAGTGTAATTGCAACCCTACTATATGCTGCTACAAGGCGTCACATAAGGGGGAGGAAGAAAAGGCTGGAAAGTGAAAATGGTAAAGGGTGTTGTGGGAAAATTATGAGGCTGAGATAACCGGGAAAACTTGGCAACAGGTCACCCATTGTTCAAGGCTAAGCAGTCCAGAGTTGGTCACTAGCCTGTGAAGAGGAAAAAATAACTGGCCACTAGTTGTTAACCAATAGGAGCATTGCACATAACAATTTGTGTTAATTGCATACAAAGGGATGAAATGATTGTACTAATCAGTTTTGGCAACTTCTCAAGAAGCGTGTTATTGATATTCATGGCAATCCTATGAATAAACCACGGTTCCATTCAGAGTGTGTTCTTGGAGTATTAGTTACCTGGTACTTGACACGTATGTTGTAACATCACAGCAGCTCCTAGGTGAATATGGATATTGTGGAACTGCTCGATTCAATTTTGGGCACATGTAAGGGCGTTTACAAAGGCATAAATTCCAGGCAGAATGCCAGCCATGGTTCTTGGGAATACTTTTCTGTGTGTGTGAAGAGAAGCAAAGAGCCTTGTGATACCTTAAAGCAGAGGTGGGAATTGTGTGGTCCCCCAAGACCTCCATTGACCCCTCATGCCAACAGCACTCCCAAAACGTTTTGGCAGAAATAAACATTTTTCAGCCAACCTCTCAGCACAGTTTAGAATTATGGAAGTTATCAGAAATGCTGTTGGGGGGTATAGGCCTCAGCTTCAGGATCCATGCCCCAAAAGTATCCACAAGTGACAGGATGTAACTTTTGGGTGTCAAAATGGCAGCTGCAGTGGTGCAGCTGTAGTTCTTGAGAAGAGCTATCAATCAGAAGAAGCAGCTTCTCAAGCTAAGGAACACACCCACCCCTGCATTAAAGATCTACATGTTCATTATGGCATAAGCTTCCATAGTTTAGGTTCAACTGATATGTGAAGCACTATTAGAGAGACAAGTCTGTCTCTCTCTCTCTCTCTCTGTGCGTATGTGCCTTGAAATTGCCTGTTGACTTATGGCAACTCCATGAATTTGGTAGAGTTTTCTCTGGCAAGGAATACTTGGAGGTGTTTTGCCATTGCCCTCCTTTGAAATACAGCCTACAGAGCCTAGTATTCCTTGACAGTCCCCCTTCCAAGTACCACAAGGCCTGACCTTGCTTGGCTTTCAAGATCAGACAGAATCTGGTGATTTCAGGGTATTTAGGCTCTGTAGATCCCCCTGGCATATGTATATTTATACCTAGGAAACACCATGATGTCATTATTTCAGCATTGTACTAGAACTCTGAGACATCCACTCAGTCACAGAAACCCCACTGGCTGACCTTGGCCGAATCACACTCTCTGAGCCTGTGAGGAAGGCAGTTGCAATCTCCTCTGAATACATATTGCCAAGAAAATCCTATGATAGGGCCACCCTAAGTCTAAATAAGGACATAGACGTAAGCACTGAATTCTGTACAACTGCATAAGGTCATATCAGCCTCCTGCAACCTTTAGATGTGTTAATTCCCACAATTCTCTGCCCTTCTACAGTTGGACTACAATTTCCATCACCCCAAGTCAGTGAGTCCATCTGAGGAAGAACCTTAGCTTGGTGCTATACAAGCTAAGAGCTTTTTTCATGGTACGTATATTTATGGTATGTGTGTATATGTGTGTGTGTGTGTGTGTGTGTGTGTGTGTGTGAGAGAGAGAGAGGGGAGAGAGAGAGATGGTTTCTGGCTTAACACTGTGCTTCACTTTTAAGATTAGGTGCACAGTGGAGCTACTTTAAGTCCCATTTATTGGGAAAAAGATGAGGTATAAGTCAGAGAATATTACAAGTTGCCTATTAAGAACACTTCTATATATTGCATGGGCCAACGTGGTGGTATTTTGTCTTATATAGTAACATATCAAAGAGTAAATGAATTTAGATGAAAAAGAACAAGCAACTTTTGGCAAAATAACTGATTCTTAGTTCTCTGTAATTGGCAGATGTTGTAAATAACACAAGACTATTATCTCTGGCCTGATGACTTGAGTCTACATTCCAGAAAACACTATAACCTGTGAATGACGTAAGACAGTCTACAAGGTGGTGTTGGAATGCTTTGAAATTCCTTATTTGTGTGACAGGAATCATATCTTACAACTACCACTCTGAGAAAACAACCCTGAGATGAAAACTTCTCCTTCTTCACTGCATGTTTGTGAACCTAAAAACAAAAGCAGTCTTTTCCAGGAAGCCAACAGCACCATGAAACTAATTACGGGCACCTGATTTTGGAATGAGCCTAATTGCATTCAGTTGTATTTAACCACATTTAGAATTTTACGTTTCTTGGACTACAACCCTCAGAGTTCTCCAACCAGCATGGAGTTGTAGTCCAAAAAATAAACTTTTCTGACTTCTGTAATTTACTTTTTTCCCTCCCACTGTCATCTTTCACAGTGGAAAAATCAGTATTTTAAGCTTTTCAAAATGGACTTCTGCCTCTTCACTTACTGGTGCACTGTAAAGTCTTTATTTCTTCACACTGCATTTTGTTAAGCTGCAAAATTCTCTAGCCAGTTGGTGTAGTAATAAATTCTAAAATGTAGTCTCACTCCAAAGGGGAGTGAAAAAATACAAGGCACTGTACTGATGCACTTGCCCCTTGGCTACTGAGAGGATTGCAACTAAGCTCAGGAAGATGCCAGAAAGGCTGGAAGAGATATATAAATGACAGAACCATCTCTGCTGATCACAAAATGCTAGTGTTTCAGCCCTGGGAGCCCTGCCTCACCTTCACCCTATTGCTACCTCAAGATTAAGACCACAGAAGCAATTCTTCTGTTTGAGATGGGGCAGCACAATGCACCCTGCATCCAACCAAGTCAAAGTGTTTACTGCCCAAAGCCTGGGCAAGTTATTTTGGCACACAAGACAGACATTTGTCTCATGAAGCAACTCTTCCCAACCCTGAAAGAGAAAATAAATTAAAATTAAAATTAAAATATCTGAAAATTAGAGGACCTTATTGGTATCCCAACTCTGTTCCTGGAAGAGGCTACTTTGCTCTGCCTAATTGTAGGACCAGCCCTGCACAAGCTGTTGCAACAAACACAAACTTACATGGAAGTGGGGAGTAGGTAAGCAATAGTTAGAGAAATTCTTATTGTTTGTTGTTATTTCCCATCCAGTCGACTTAAACATGGAGGTCCTATGAAAAAATTATCTCCAAGAGCCCTATCCATCAACTGCCGTACTCAGGCCATTTCTACACAAGACTGTTACAGCGCTATGATTCCACTTTCAACATCCTATGGAATCCTGGGGTTTGCAGTTTAGGGAGGGGCTGGTTGGCACTATAACAGTCTCATGCAGAAATGGCCTATGATCAGCAAACTCAGCACTATGGCTTCCTTGATTGAACTGATCTACCTGTAGTGCTGCCTTCCTGTTACTAAGCATTATTATTTTTTCCAATGAATCAAATTGTCACATGATATGTCCAAAGTACAATGGCTACAGTTTAATAATCTTTGCTTTTAATGATAGTTCAGGCTTAATTTTCTCTAAGACCCATTCATCTGTCTTAGCAGTCCACGGTATCTGTAGAACTCCAGAACCACCTTTCAAATGAATGAATTTTCTTCCTGTCAGCTTTCTTCATTGTCCAGATTTTACAACCATACAGAGAAATCAAAAGTACCATAGCACCAGTATTATACCATCAGTAACAAACGATCTGGGGCATCTTAAAGACCAAATCACTACGTTTGAGTGTTGGACTATGACCCTGGAGATCAGGGTTCGATTCCCAGCTCAGCCACAGAAACCTACTGGGTGACTTTGAGTGCATCACACATTCTCAGCCTCAGAGGAAGGCAAAGGCAAACTTCCTTTGAACAAATCTTGCCAAGAAAACCCCTGTGATGGGTTCACCTTAGGGTCACTATAAGTCAGAAATGACTTGAAGGCACCAAACTACAACAGCCTTAAAAACTAATACATTTTATTTGGCATAAATGTTTGTGGACTGAAGTGCACTGTCAGATGCCAGCTCAAGACATTTACACCCTACTGGAATCTCAGAGATCTTACAGATTACTAATGGCTACTAACTATAAGTTCTGTGCCGGGTCGGGGACTGTTGTTGTTGTGTGTCTTCAAGTTGTTTCCGACTTATGGTGACCCTAAGGCAAATCTATCATGGGATTTTCTGGGGGATGAGAGTGTGTGATGCCCCCAAGGTCACTGAATGAGTTTCAATGGCAGAGCGGAGAATCAAACTCTGGTCTCCAGGGTCATAGTCCAACATCCAAACTATTCGATGCTGGCTCTCATATCAGAGATAATATGCCTCAAATAATCTGACATGGAACAACAGCAGGAGAAGGCTATTGCTTCTGTGTTTTGCTTGTGGCCCTCCTATAGGTTTCTGGATAGATACAGTAGAAATCAGGATTGCGGACTAGATAGGTTTTGGGTCTGCTCCCTCAGGCCTCTCCTTTAGTTCTTATGTTAAAAGGACAACATATGTTGATGACATCATGTTAACATCCCCACCTTATTCTGCAGTTGAAACAGGGCTTTAACATTTAACGAGGACGAGACGTTGTTCAAAATGGTGGCTCTCCAGATGTGTCATTCAATGAATTTCTTACCTTGACAGATGCTGTTTTCTGAGGTGCCACTCATATGGAAGCCTGCTTCACAGCTGCATTGCTGCATTTGGTCAAATTTGGCACAGCGTGGTTTACGACTGAATGCTGGGTCATCGGTTACACTCCATGTGGGAGGTACTAAAAGACAGCAGGGAGGAGAGTCAGCATGAGTCTGAGTGTGGTATACACCTCACTGATCATTTAGCAGAAAACAGCAAGAGCAAGAGTTATCTCTTCTTTTCACTCCTCCTCCTCAAACATCTGCATTTACACATTTCCTTTACTGTCTTTGTCTTTCTTATAATCATTTCACTGTTTGAACCAGGGGCAACTAGGGTTGGCAATTCCACACTTGATTTGACTACTACTCTTCTTCCAACTTCATCATTGGATTCATCATCCCTGCATTGGTGTATCTACTTACTGTCCTTGATTTATGCACAGTGCCCAAGCAATCTTATTTCTTATTTCTTATCTTATTTCTCTCTCCCAAAATAAGTGGGTGAAAAGGGTAAAATTCAGATGGTGCAAGTCATCTGGGTAGAGATAGGGGAGTGTTCCTCAGTCTTCTTGTGTAAAAAGGAGAAATTACAACTGTGCGTTCTGCTTTAGAGCAAATCATAGTTTACCATTGGATACTCAAACAAGGCAAATGATGGTTGGGACAAATCGTTGTTTTTTGCTACATCTGGGCAAAACAGCAAACAATGGTTTGCTACACAGGAGCGCTTCTAATTGCCCCTCCAGCGCTGATGAAATAGGAAGGGAAGGGCAAAGAGTGAGAGTGCATGTGTAAACCTAATACTCATGCCTGCTCATCGGCAGCATGACAAACTATGGCTTCCTATTTGGCTGAACTGATTTTTTAATTTAAATGTTTATTGGACATTCAGGGTTCAAGGCAGCTTTTGTTCTACGGTGGTGCTAAAAACATTAAAATTATTTGTACACTGACCCTGATGTTTACATGAGTGCTGGGATGAAGATGGACAAAAGGTTACTAGTACATGCATACCAATAGTCTACTCACACTGACTTAAGACAAAATAAAGGAGGAACAAGGGATAGATGGAAGAGGAAGATAAGCCTTGGGTCTCCTAGAAGCAGTGGAAAGCAGAATGAAGTTTGCACTGGGACAAACTGTGTTTTATCACCAATTGTAATCTTCTTAATTAAAAGCACACTATAAGCTGCAGGAGGAAAAATGAATAATGGTAAGCACCAAAGTTGGGATGTGACATGTTGCATATCATGCAATTGCCAGTACAGTTGGCCCTCCACATTTGCAGGTTTAACTTTCTCAGGATTGATTATTTGCAACTTTCTCCAACCTTTGCCCCTTCTCTCCTACGCCCCATATCAAGCACTTCTTTCCAGGGGAATCTTCCCTTACAAACTTAAAAAAAAGCCTTTTAAAAAACTGCCTCCGGGCCTCTTCTCTTCCACTAGCCATTGCCTGGCCAGTTAAGGAAGGCTCATACCCCAATTTCTCAGCACCATGAACCCTCTCCTGGTGCTGCCCACCACACCCAAGGAAGGAGATGAGCAAGAGAGAGGAAGTATAGGGCCACCGTGCTGACTCAACCCCTTTCCTTCTCCTTTTCCTGATCCAGTTTGGACACTGGTTTCCTGTTCTCCCCAGCATGCCTCCACTCTGTCTCCATAGATACACGCACACACACACACATTGATATTGAGATTTTTTCACTTTTGTGGGGGTCTTTTGCCTCTAATCCCAGTGAATGTGAAGGGCCAACTCTATTTCTTTCTCTCTTTTGGTAATGAAAGTGCAACAAAATCACATTTCAAGCGTAAGACAAGATATGGGAGTGATGTCACCAGAGTGGTGGTTTAATGGTTTCTCTTTATCTTTTCAAGCTACTTTATAAGGGTGCGTGAAAGCACATTTAGACTCATTTTAAGTGAAATTTTTAAATTTTTATGCCATTCTAACCAAGTCTTAGGAAAGATTCAAAGGAAAAGTGATCCCCAAATAATGAAAAATAACAGGAAACATAATATGCAATGCACTGACTTTTTTCACTCTAATGGGAAAAAAGTAATTAATGTAAAATGCACACACAAGTTGCAAGGAACAAATGCAGTTTAAAAGTAATTTTCCAAGCTCTGGTAAGCATAATAGATGGCATTTTTAGAAAGTCAAGCAAACCTATCAATGTAGTGAATAGTGTTCTCTCACTTCCCCCATCCCACAAATAAAGACAACAAAAATCAAAGCATTCTTTGGCACTTTCCCCACTACTGAATCAAGCCATGGCCTCTCAGTTCAGCTAAAGATATTGGTTACAATCAATTCACATTGAAAACAATGTTTCAGATATTGGCCACAAATCACAATTAGCTTCTGTGATCCATTTCAGTGGGATCTGATCACAACCAGATTTACTCGTCTTGGAATTTTGAGCTTCATAACTGGTGGATTTGTTCTATAAAAGTTCTGAGTAGAGTAGCCATTAAATCTAGTGGAAGTTAATGATTCCTGGGTCATCACATATGTGTGTGTGTCTGTGTGTGTGTGTGTGAATCCAATGTGCTGAATTTATTTTGGGGAGAGCATATTGGCCTAAATAGCCTAAAGGCACCAAATCCAGTCTGATTTTGAAAGCTAAGCAGGCTCAGCCCTGGTTAGTACTTGGATGGGAGATGGCCAATGAATACCAGGTGCTGTAAGTGATATTTCAGAGGAAAGCACTGACAAAAGCATCTCTGAAGATTCCTTGCCTAGCACAACCCTCACAAACCCCCAGTGAATTGGGAACTCGGAGTTGCAGTCTAAAAATATAATTTCTCCAACTTCTGATTTAAACTTACGCATTCCTCTTTCTCATTCCCTCTCTCGCTCATCAGCAAAATACATACCTGTCTGTGTTTGATACTGGCAGTTGGGACCAGTCCACTCCTTTGGACAAATGCATTTATATCGTTCACCTTCCTCAACACATGTTCCCCCATTCTGGCAAAGATGATGTGCACATTGCCTGATATCTTGAAAAAAAAAGAACAGTAAATATTATTGGGGCAATGAGCTTCATGCTTATTTCATACCCTGTGGGCTGCTTCTGAAGTTTCTGAAAGCCTATAGGACAGTGGTTCTCAACCTGTGGGTCCCCAGATGTTTGTGGACTTCAGCTCCCAGAAGCCCCAGCCACTATGGTCAATGCTCAGGGCTTCTGGGAGCTGAAGTCTACAAACATCTGGGGACCCACAGGTTGAGAACCACTGCTATAGGATATTGTTACGAGAAAATGAATTTTTGTCATCACAAGACACAACATCCATCCTGGGCATCTTTGGTGAGGAGACATCCTGGCCATCTTTGGTGAGGAGACAGGACAGGACTTTCTTGGTGGCTGCTCCCAGGCTATAGAACTTGTCCCCTTTGGGAGGCTTGGTTGATCTCCTCTTTGCTCTTTTTTTTTTTTTTGCCAGCAGGCTTATGAACTGGTCACTGTAGAAGGCTTTTTTAATGAGAAGTTCTGGACTTTTATCCTAATTGTTATGTTTCAATTGCTTTTAAATTGTTTTATATCACTATCATTTTTAACAGGATACTTTATTTAATTGTTTTAAAATCTTTTTTTTTTTTACTATGGTGAATGGCCATCTTTTGTTTTTACCTATATTGTTTATATAAAAATTATTAAAATATTTATATCCCATCCAATATCATAATTTCTACCGTGTGAGCTCAGCTGGCCCATCTTTTGGGAGAAAGGTTGGATGTAAATAGAGGTTTCTCCTAGTTCTCTGATGGTTAGGGATCAGAATACTGTCAGAAAGTAGAAAGTCGAAATACCAGGGAGTTAGGGAGGCTCACTTGGGACTGACTGCGCACACATGTGCACCTCTTGCAAAGTCTCTCAGTTGATATGGCTCCTTTGCGTGCCATGTGCGTGCAAGTAGTCCTAAGCGAGCCACCACAGGCAAGAAGGCAATAACAAATGACAAAAGAGCAGATTCCTTGTCCAATTAATGGAATAGGTCTGTAATTTATAACCACCAGAATGTTGAACAAAATGAGTTGCCAAAAAAGAACCAGACACCTGTAAGTAAGTAAGTAAGTAAATGTAGAGACCATGTGATGTGGAAAGATGATGCAGCCCGTCTCTTGGCTCTAGGGTAACACCTGCATACATTTGAGTGGCTCCACATTTTTGTGACAATCATGATAGCTGCAGACAAATGTTACTGAACACTTGGTATCTGCAGGACAGAGACCAGAGCTGGCCCTACCATTAGTCAGAGTGAGGCAACTGCTTCAGGCAGAGGGAAGACAGGCAGTGGGGGTAACCCCCGAGCTCTTCTCTCCTGAGCCGCAGACATATGCACCTCTTTTGAAGGACACGTTTATATTGTCCAGTGGTAGCTGGTGCCTCCCACATTAGTGAGGTGATAAAACCCACTCTTGGTTTTAGTCTGAACTTTAAAGGAGGTATCCATGGTGCCAACATTAGCTGATATAGTGTTGCATGGCAGTGTTAAATCCACTCCATTGTTTTAGTCTGAACTTCACATGAGCCACCCGTGAAACCAAAACTATATGGGAGATAGGGTTCAGCACCTTGGGTTGTTCCTTTAAAGTTCAGACTAAAAACCAGAGCATATTCCTCTGCCCCCATTGACATGGACACTTGTAGTTGCCACTGTATTTCTTGAAAGATAAAGGTCCAGGACAGAAGAAAGAAAGCAGTCCCACAAAATTTATTTATCTGGTTAAATTTTGTAAGAGTTTGGGAAGGACTCTGAAATTCCTCCTAAGCTCTCACCACCCACAGTAGCTGTGCCACTTTAACCTTTTCCTGGCTTTTTATGTGTTGAAATAATTAGTGTGGTGGAATTCCTTGAAGGAACAGGCCTGTGAACGCCTTGTGGGTTGGAATTGCTTTACATCCGCCAAATGCCAAGCTCTCTTGCCCAAATATTCTAAATAATCAGGGGTCACCAGACCATGAAGTTATTGAACAAGCAGTCAAGGAGCTATACAACCTCCACCCCCTTCTTTATGGGCTTTCATGTCCTTGAACTTTCCACCAGGCTGAGATTCTCATCTGCCTAGCTTCAGTGAAGGATGTGCATCTCTAGGCCACAGCAGCGATACCTGGAACAAGCTAACAGCCACTGCCTAGGTATTTCAAAGAGGAAAAAAGCAGTTGTCGTATTTTTTTTCCTGCCCATAGGCTAGCTGCTAACCCCTTTCTGCCTCAATGTGTATATGTAGAAAAGATTTATATTGGTAATATGGATCACCATCCTTCCTGCTACAGCCATTCACTTGATTCTAGGCTATCCAGCTAATACAAGGCTTCTCCTAATCTCTTCAGAAACTTCTTAGCCACAATGGAGCGCAAGCTGCCCTCTAACCACATCACGCTCAGGCACTGGTGGTTCAATGGCTCATTAGCATTTCACACAATGAAGGGGGAATTTGTTTAAACAAACAGCACCGTCAGTGCCCGCAGGGGGCCTCAATGGTCTAAACACCCTAAGGAGGAGCGTGTGAAAGCGTAAACCATAGACAGCAGGGCAAGCAAAGGAGGTTGCATTGATTTAACCTTTTCACAAAAAGAAAAAGGGGGGGTGGGTGAGAGAGAAGGGAGAAGAGAGAGAAAGGGACCCTTAATCACCCAATGGTAAATCTCATTAAAATTGAAAATAGTTAAAAACATTCCATTAGAAAGAACAATAACAAATCTAAATAACAGAAGACATTGGCCCTTTCCGCACTAGACTGCTATAGCACTATGATTCCACTTTCAACATCCTATGGAATCCTGGGGTTTGCAGTTTCGGGACAGCCCCTCCCGAAACTGCAAACCCCAGGATTCCATAGGATGTTGAAAGTGGAATTATAGCACTATAACAGTCTAGTGTGGAAATGGCCATTAAGTCCCTTTCCCTTGAGCATCAGCCCTTAAAGGCCTGCCAAAACAAAAAGAACTTCATTTGCTTATAAGAGGATAGGAGAGTGCCAGGTCAACTTCTCTAGGGAAGGAGAACCGGAACCTGAAAGAAGGCCCCTTCCCGTGTTCCCATCTGTGAGGGTAGTGGGACAGAAAGGGTCATCCTGACAGAAAGGGTCATCTCAAGACACCCGCAGGCTTGTACAGGGATATAAGGTCCTTCAGAAAACCTGGACCTGAATTGTAAAGGGCTTTGTAGCTCATAACCAATACTTTGATTTGTGCCTGCATCCAGCAAAGCCGATGTAACAAGGGAGTTTGTGTGCTACTTGCACCCAGCTCTGATTAACAATCTGACTGCAGCTTTTTGGACAAGCTGAATTTTCTGAACACTCTTCAGAGGCAGCTCCATGCTGGGCATGTTACAGTAATCCAAATGGAGGAACATCAAAAGAAGAAAGGAATGAATGAGAAAAGATCTATCAATCCATTTATTTTCCATCAAAAACGAGGAGGAGGTGCTTTGTGTGTTATATTGTATTATTGTTCTTTCAGTTTTCAAAAATTTTCCTCATAGGCCCAGTTGTTAAAACATATTCTTCACTGTGAAAGCTCATTGCCTCCTAGCTTTGCCTTTTAACTGGAGCGAACAATGCATCTTATTGGATGTTAAATAGCAAGACTAACTCTAGAGTTCCATGTGTTCAAAAAACAATTTTAAATACTCTCAGGAAGATTCAATAAGCTGGTCATCCTTTCCTACGCCCTGCTCCTTTCTCATTAACAGCAGAGAGGTAGACATTTAACATGCTAACCACAGAAACAGGCCAGAAGTTTCACCTGCTTAATTTCTATGGAATAGGCTGCTATTAAAAAAAGGGGGGGGGGTTAGAAAGAAGTGACCAAGAGGCCAGTTTTGATGGCCCAATATAGCTGATTTTCTTTTTACTAAACAAAATAGCAGTAGAAAGACAGCTACAGATAAATAAAGAGGAAATTAACGACAAATGACTCCTCAACATACACTTTTAATACCTGCGATTCAAAAATTAACAGTTTTCTATTACTGCAACAGGCAAACAGAATACGTCTCTTCCAGAATTTAGAATGCGTATGTTAATCAGATTCCTGTTTATCATCACTAAGCAGAGTTTGGCCCAGAAAATAATTTTTAATGGAGGTAATTATATATAATTTTCTTGTCTGGCAATCCAGATAAATCGCATATTGGCAGAAAGACATGTTTGCAAATCAGCACATTAAAATAATTACTGTGTTTATGTCTTGCCAATCCATTTTCAGATGCTGGCATCTGTTATTAGAAATAAAGTATCTGTTGAAGAATTTGATTGATGCTTGGATCTTCAGCATGAACCACAATGAATAGCAGTGACACAGTTTCAGAATGATCCATAATATTCTGCGGGCAGTTAACTTTTATAGCACACACACAAAACTGCATTTTTAAGTCAAAATTGAGGTTTAGAATAACTGCTGCTGTTTCTATTAAATCATCCACACGGATTAATATCATTGCTCCACCAATAAGCGTACCTTCAGGCTGGAGATGGGAGATAAATTTGTGGGTGTTGTATGTCAGTATGGAAATGCTAATTTTGCACCTCCTCAAGCCAGCAATGGAACAGAACATGTCTTACCTGACATCTAATATAATGTTGAGGGAATGAAAAACTTCATCAACATAGTTGCATTGGAGCTCAGGCATGCCAGTGGTTGGGTAAGGGGATAGAGGGATGCAGTGACAGTAACAGAGATGGCTGTTCCAGCACTTGCAAAGCCAGATAGAAACTTGGAGCAACTTCCTCTGGGACAATCAGTGGGTATCCCATCCATCTAGCCTGCAAGTGGTGCTCTCCAAAGGATGGAGAATAGAGAACCATTTCTGTGAATAAGTATCAGATTCCTCCTTTGTATGATTTGAAAAGGTTCAATTACTCATGCCACTTTTGGATTCCGGCCCTTGTCTTGGAAATTTTAGCCTTGTGTTGGAAATTGTACATTTCCACTGGGGTGTAGGGAGAGAAGTATGGCATGCACTCAAACAGAGGAGGGGGAGTTGCATGAAATGATGGATATGTTTGCAAGGCATGCATGACTGCAAATACATATATTTAAATAATGAATGCAGACACCACTTTAGCTATTTGAAAAGGTGCAGAAATATGAAAATAGGAACAAATTTCCATGCTACGGGAGGGAAAAGCCTTGCAATCCAAAGCAACGCAGAGACAGGATACCTATAAGACACTGAGATATTCAACACGAACAAAACCCAGCAATTTGCCCATTTCTCCTACTCTTCCACTACTTTAAGCAAATGTACAAAAGAGTGATGAAAGTGTCTTCGAGGGATAATTTATATATGTGAAGTTATCTTGATCAAATGTCATCTCAAAAGCATTTTAGAATAGGATCACAAATAATTACTGGCTACTGATTTTCTCAGTATTCATCACAGTCTCTAAAACCAACAAAGACTGGAGTACAATTTCTTGAAAATCTGACAAAGCAATCTTTCTGAAACAGATATTTGCATTTCAAGCAAAGCCTCTTACGGTGTGAATTGGAGCTCCCCTTGAACTGCAAATAGCAAAGAAACAAATATTGCAGAATGCAGAGAAAGCTGTAGCAGAAAATGGTCTAGTCCTGAATCTAGTCCTGTCTAATCTTATGTTCTTTCCTCAGTCAAACGTTGGACATCTAGATGCTATATGAAACTCGCAATTAGTACGGTGATGCAATGGCACCCAACAACACTAGCACTCTCTGGCAATTGATATACAGGAGCGTACTGCCTCTGATTCTGGGGGTGGCAAGATCATGGAGGATCGTCCATAAATTTGTGCCATATAGTACAAATCCTCCATGAATTTGTCCGATCTCCTTTCAAAGCCATCCAGGTTGACATCTACCACCACATCTTGTGGCAGTTAATTCTGCCCTTTAAATATATGCTGTGGGGACAAAATTGCTTCCTTTTATTGGTCCTGGCCTCATGCCATTCAGATTCAGAGTATGGCCCACCATTCTAGTACTGCAAGAAAAGCTTCTCCTATCTACTTTTCCCATACCGTATATCATTTCATTCTCCTCAGTTATGCCTCTTTTCTCACCTTGTGACTCAGCCGTTCCTCAGTAATCCCAAGGAGGAGCAATCTATAACAGAGGATCTGGTTTGCATATAGGAGGCCCAGATTCAATCCGCTGTATGTCCAGGTAGAGTTGACAAAAACTCCTGCTTAGATCCCTAGCAAGTTCCTGCCAGTCAGTGTTGACAATGCCAGGCTAGTCTGACCAAAAGTCTGATACAGTATAAGGGAGCTTCCTAATTCCCAAGGCAAAAGATGAAAATTAATTGCATCCACAAAATTAGCATCATGTCTAGTTGGGTCTTTTTACATTAATTGGGAATAATGCTTTACAGAGTCCTGGCTTTCTTGGTGCTAGACTTACAACTACTGTGTATCATGCCATGTACAGCTTATTTGTCAACCTGATAGAAGGCATCTATGCCAAGAGCAAGGAAATAAAAACACAAGGATACCTTTGCATTGGGTAACTTCCCCAGTCCAGGTACCGTTTGGCTGGCACACTCGAGAACTGGAACCAGTAAGCTGGAATCCAGGATCACAGGTGAAATGAACTTCATGGTCCACCATGTTCTTGGTGCCAAATCTCTTGCCATTCAGAGGAATTTCTAAAGCTGGGCAGAACACTACAAAACAGTTGGAAATTCAGGAATTAGAAGATATTCAATGATCACCAGTCCACCCAAAATACAATCACTCTTTTCTGATTTCAAAAAATAAGCAACTTTGGGCCTGGTTAGAACCACATTGGGAAACTACTAGGGGAATGTAAGGCAGTTTCCAGTGTTCCTATTAGTTAGCTGCTTACAGGGGAAACAGCTCAAAATATTTGGAACTATTCTGAATTATTTGGAAATACATGACTGCGTGCATGGTGACTTGTTGAATGCTGATTGATAGAATGTGAAAATAACAAATTACAAGTAATTAGTTAGTAGTAACTATCTCTTTTCCCCAATAACAATGGTGGTGTAAGTAGAATATCTTGTGGCTTACATACCAGCTTATGCAGTGTCTGAAGTTGCTGACTTGAGCTGTTGCAGGTGTTATGATTACAATAAGGTAGACAGAAGGACAGGGTGTTTGTACCATAAGCAAATGGTATTATTTCTTTTAATAAACTAGAAGCGCCCATTTTGGGTACTTTTGAGAAATAGGAAAGTATGCTACTTTTCAAAATTGTAACTATGAGTGGTAACTAACTACTTACAAGTATGCACTGCTTGTAACTGTAAACTACTTGCAAATGGTGTTCTGTAAATGGAACTGCAACTAATTGCTGTTGTTTTTAAGTACCTGTCTGAGCTGTGACGATCCTTTGCTTTACCATGAAGCAATTTAGAGTCGCCCAAACTCACCCAGTGATTTCCATAGCTGAATGAGGATTCGAACCCTGGTCTCCCAGATTCTGATCTGGCATTCAACCCACTGCACAACTCTCACTTGCTCTAGCACTGTTTAACATTTAAAAAACAACAATTTTTCAAAACCAGAAGTGGAATTCTGGCTACTTTCAATTTTTTTCCTCATTTTTTTGGCATTTTTGGCAGTCCATCTGGCCCAGAGAGCCAATGCATTCCTTCCTTCCATTGGATATGTGAAGTAATCTGCAAATTTTGGAAAGTTCTAATAAAAAACCAATGCAAATAGAATCCTTTTCTGCTACCAACACCTTGAGAAATCTGAACACAGAAGCTGTTCGTTCTTTCTTTCTTTCTTTCTTTCTTTCTTTCTTTCTTTCTTTCTTTCTTTCTTCTCTCTCTCTCTCTCTCTTTCTGTTTTGCTGTGTATGGGGGGATGTTCTTGCCTGCCACTCATTGGTCTTCATAAGGAAGCCTTCTATGTGCCCTACTATTTAGTACATTTGTATACTTATCACACTACGCTGTTACAGCAATATATTCCAGTCTTGAGCTCCTCCCTTCAGAATCCATTATATGATGAGCTTTGAGTCAGCACCATTGGTGAAAGTGGCCAAAAAGTGGTATTGCTGTTACTGGGTCAAGTGAGTATCAAGGGAATCAAGAAGCCAATAGAGTTCTACCTCTTTTTGCCCCACCAAATGCCATGTTGAAATTCTATTTTTTTATTTATTTTTTTACCAGTTTGTGGCTCTGGTGCAGCTTTGGTCACTGTGTTTTGCAGGTTTGTTAGTCGGTGTTTCATGAGGCGTATTCCCTCTACAAATCGTGTTTCCTGGCCTTTAAGGAATTGCTGCATTTGGCGGATGGTCGCCAGAAGTTGCTGCTTGCTCATGCAGCTCTGTGGGAAAGAAAATGGGGGGGGGTGCAAGCAATTATTGCTGTACAGTGTTGCACAGTTGCACATGCTGATGCAGTATCTACATATTGGCAAAAATAACGATTGTTTAGTACAATCTGAAAGCAATTACTTCCAATTACTTCTCCATATGGCTCAAATCCCAAAATATAGGATAAGTTGAGCTGCAATGATTCACCTAATAACATCCAAGGAATTCCAAAATTAAGATTTGAACTTGATCAGCACTTTACAGAATACATGCTTCTAATACACAGGATACAATCTGTGTATCCACAAAATGACAAATTTCCTTGAGACAAATGTATCTAAACTATCAGGTATATAGTGGCAGAAGTGCTTCAACACTCCTATGCACAGTTTACCTGGGCATAACCTCCACTGAAATATTGGGACTTAACCTCTGAGTAAATATGTATAAAGTTGTCCATATGTTTATTTATGGCTTTCATATATCATGTCTCCAGAACCCCTGAGGCAATGCACAATGGATAAATACACTTACAACAATACATAGATTTTAAAAAGTTACAGTAAGAACACTCCTTAAAAATAATTTAAAATAAAACAGTTAAAATAGCCAGTGCAGTTTCAAGGACCAAAGGTAATGCGGAACAACACAATTTTAGCTGCCTGCTAGAAGTTCAGAAGACATAGAGCCAGCTTAGCTTCCCTTGGCGAGGAGTTCCAGAAAGTCCGGTCACATGTACACACCGATCTAGGCTTGCATTGGGGACATGCAACGGAGACACTACTGAGGATCTCAGATTTCAGGCAGGCTCATATAGAAGGAGGTAGTCTTTCAGAGATCCTACTTCCAAGTTTTCCCTTAGGGCTTTGTAGGTCAAAACTAGTAACTAGAATTGAGCTCAGAAGCAGACTGGAAGCCAGTGTGATTTTTGTAAGAGTGGTATGACATGGGCCATTTCTGCATGAGTCTGTTATAGCGCGATGATTCCACTTTCAACCTCCTATGGAATCCTGGGGTTTGCAGTTTTGGGAGGGGCCGGGCAGCCCCTCCCAAAACTGCAAACCTCAGGATTCCATAGGAAGTTGAAAGTAGAATCATCGCGCTATAACAGACTCATGTGGAAATGGCCATGGTTTCAAAGATGCATTGTTAAAAAGGAATGTATATGAAACACTTATGTAAATGAAGCACAGGCCATTGCCACATGGCGTCACAATTCCACATTGGGGACACGATAGCAGCAGTCCGCAGATCGTGCTATTGCACAACGTCATCACGGTCCCACAGCCATCGCGTCCCCATGCGTCGCAATTGTGGGATATTCACTTAATGGAAAAAAATCCATTAAGTGCCTGCATACTGCTCCCATCCTTCGTGGCCATATGGAAGGGCAGGAAGTGCGATGGAGGCGCTTCCTTCCCCAGCTCAGCATGAGAAAGAGCCCTGCTGCCCTGTGGAAGGCAGACATGTGTCGCTTGCGTTCTCTTCCACTGGGAGCCAGCCGGGTTCAGAGGGAAGTGTTCTTGTCACGCTACCTTCCTGGCAAAGGCACTGCTGGGATTGCAATGGAACAACACAGGAGAGTGTTGTCGTACGGAAATTGTGACAATCTCTCCTAAGTAGCACCTAGTTTAAATAATTTGGTATGTAATAAATGAATAAATGTATTATTGCATTTCATGCTATTGATGTTGGTGACTTCAATGCCCAGGTGAGCAGTGAATCTACCACTGGCTTTAGCTGAATTCTAAAGAAGCTGCTCAAGGCACTCAACCATTTCCCCCAAATAAGTTCAGCATCTTGGATGGAATCACAGAATCATAGAGCTGGAAAGGTCCAACCCCCTACTCAATGCTCCAACAGGACCATGTTCCAACTAAAACCTGGAACAGGTTCATGCTTTGGTGACATGGGAGTCACTGGCTGTCATGGATTGTAAGAATATAAGAAGGGCTATGGCAGATCAAATCTAGAATCTACCAAGATTGAAGTTTGAATGCTGTTATGATGTTATGCATTTCAGAATTACATTTCTTTCCCTCCAGCTTTATATAACAATTTTGCTCCAACCGTCCATCAATACACTGTGATTTTTATGGCTGGAAGTGCCTAGAGCATGTAGGATAGACAAGGTATAAATTTAGTTGGTGTACATATATTTAACCACTAAGAGAATGTAGGTTTCTACTCTGTCTCATAGGCATTTTCTCTTTTAGGGTCTCAGATGGTGATTGAAGGTGAGACAAGGCATGGAGCATTTGGTCTTTCAGTTCCCCTTGTTCAGGTTGTTAGATTTCCTCCAAGATGGCTGCCTGGCAGCTTCCCCGAAGAGGAAGTGGGAGATGCCAGGAAACCCAAGTGATGGGGCCTCTGGTGAGATTCTGTTTCCTCTGAGGTATCCAGTCAAAACCTAGCTCTAGGAACAGGTGATTTCTGACAGCCCCATGAAAGCGTGTTTGGGGTTGAATTGAGTGTGTGTGTGTGTGGGGGGGAGTGTGGACTCCTTTGCTAGTGGTCAGATTGTGGGGGGGGGAATATTTTTTTTAACTGCAACTCCTAGAATCCACTGCCACTGGTTGTCCAAGCTAGAGGATTCTGGAAACTGTATCTCCAAAATATGCTTTTTAGAAACTCTGCTCTCATGCCCTGGGCTTCTGGGGAAAAAGAAAGAATAAAATAATGTAATTTAGTATGCACACACTTGTGTACTTCCACTCACACTTTTGTGGCTCCATTCACTTAGCTCCAACCTGCTCTGTGTAGATCCCCATATGTGTGTGTGTGGGTGGGTGCGTCTATGTGTGTGTATTCTCTCTCCCCTTCTTTCTCTCTTGTTCTCTTACTTTCCATGCACACAGATGTATAAATAATATTTACAAATGCAAATCAATTTCACAGAATCAAATGTTATGAACCTCATTTCCTTCATGAGCTACACAACTTCATTAAGATCAAAAGGCAGCATAAAGGCAGGGGAAGAGGCCCGTTAAAACTGAGCGACTACCATATAGACACAGCATACCTGATTTTCTGACATTTGAGATGATTATTAAACCATGTAACTGATACATTTTGCAAAACCATGTGCTGGGGTTAGAAAGCAGGGTGTTCTTCCTTTCCCAAGACTCTTATCATGTGTGGCATGCAACAAACTGTTAAGAAGAAGGGAAGCAAGCTTCATACCATGCTTCATACTTTTATAATAAGCTCTTTGTAAAAGGTTTATTTTTAACATGAGCGGCTGCGGTGCAGTTAACCATAATAAACTTCACTACTGAATAGCTCACTCTCTGTATGTTGCTACTCCAGGAAAGTGACTTGATTTGGGATTACTTGATTGAACTAGTTTATTTAGGCATTCTTGGAGGAGGAGCAGGAGTTTATTTCCTTAGTCCAACAACAGGGCTGTACTTAGATATTTCACCAATATGATGCAAGAAATGTAGTTAAGTATTAAATTCAGAAGATCAGTTGCAAAGGTAAACCCAGTGCCTCTGGAGCTGCACTCAGTTCATAACCTGGACTAGTCCAGCCAGAACTGATAATGATGTGATAGAGAAGCAGGCTATTTTAATTAGGATCCAAATCCTCCCATGCAAAACTCTGATTTCTTGAGGCTCTGATATTCTTTACCTCTGCAGCCAGTCTACTCCTGACTCCAATTGTACTCCTTTTCTGATTTACACACCAAACAGAGGGTGCAAATATAAAAACCAGAGGGCAACTAGTTTTTACTCATCTTACTTCCCTGTTGCCTTTGCAAAAAGAGATAGCAGAAAGACATAGCTAGAGGGGGAAAAGTCCAGACTTTTAAAACAGAAAGTAAAATAACTGTCACTTCACTGGCAAGGAGAGTTTCATGCATCGCGTAGATATTTCTCCCTTCCCCTAACATTCTTAAAGATGCAGACATTCAAAGGAACAAGATCCCAATGAAATACCAACTGGCTGTGCACTGAGGGATGTGTGTGCGTGTATGTATTTGCTAAATGAGCCGTTACCTGGGAAGCCAGAGATTCCTGACATGACGTTAGGCAGAAGAAAAGAAAGAGGCTGTACTGCAGTCCAGAAACCATGGTGCTGTTATTCCAAGATAACAAATCTTGTGCAGTTGGAGCGCCAGGCTGAAGGAAGTTTCCCCAGCAATCCGGTTGGCCTGACTGCAGATCAGTGTGGAGAGATGAGCAGAGAGCACTTTGCTTCTGATCAGAAGTGATTGAAGCGGCAGCCGCAGCCACAGCATCACTCAACAGGTTTCCCAAAGAGTAGAACAGCTTCAGCTTCTCATTGGCAGACTATCTTTGCTGCAAGCAAGTGTGCTCCCTCTTGGAGGAGCTGTCCTCCCCTTCATTCAGTTTCCCGCCCCATCTTACAACTAACACCTAAGATTTTTGGCTCCAACTGTGGAAGCTAACATGCTTAATTTTTGTCACTAGAGGACAGCTGGCACACTGTATAAGCAAAACTCTTCCTTTCCCAGCTTTAAGAAAGAACACTTCCAAACGTAGAAGGGAAATAATAATACAGTGAATGTTTTATGTTCAGACTGAACAATAAAAGTAGCTACTGTTTAGATTTAGTAGACCCTGCCCTGCCAATCTTCTGAGGCGCACAACAGTAATAGTTACATATTCAGAGGTAGAGGTAGCCGTGTTGGCCATAGAGCAAAATCAAACGGAATCTAAAATCCATACACACACAAAAAGTGATGCCTTTAGCAGCCAACCAAAATGCAGAAAAGACTTTATGCAAGCTTTTGAAGCTCCACTGGCTTCTTCATCAGGAAAAAGATGTTTAAAAATCATACAGGAGAACAAAAGCGTCAGTGTTGGAGTCACAGGCCTACAATGTTGCTTCTGTGGTTGTTCAGTTGGCCTGGAGAAATCTCAATGCTAGTCATGGTTATGTTCACAAGATGTATGCATGCAGTGTATTGCCCAATATTGTGCATATGTGCGTATGTATTTATTATCCATCAGTCTGTCAAAGTGTCTCAGACAACTGGTAGGTTTTGTTTCACCTGGTCAGAAGGAGGAACAGTGGTAACATGTCACTTATATGCCATTGCGTACCATCAGCTGAGCAATACTTACAACAATTTTGTAAGATATGTCTGGTTATGCTTAGTACAGCAGGTGGCTCATTCTTCATGCTACTTATACTCTTCATAATCTTAAAAGAGACAGACAGGCAGACACACAGACACACAGAAAGTGTATGATTCCAATAACCACTTTTACTTTCTGGGAAAAATAGCCAGGCAGGCTTGCTGTCCTTATCAGACCAAGGACTGTTTCATGCTACACCATTATAGTGCTATGACTCTGTTTGAACTGCTATGAGTATATCCTACAGAATCCCAGGGTTTGTAGTTTGGTGAGGCACAAGACCCTCTGGCTGAGAATTCTAAATACCCCTCCCTAAATGGCAAATCCCAAGATTCCGTAGGATGTTGCCACGACACCTCTTAGCAATATAGCACTATAATTATGTAGTGTAGAAGGAACTGAGAATGATAGTTTCTTGTCCAAAGCTGTCCCTAGAAAAACTGATGTTTGAAACCAAAGGTGCTGTCAAATTCTCTGATGTTTATTCAGACTTGTCCTTGTTCCCTTTCAACTGCGCCTCTGATCAGAAGTAGGGGAAGTTACTTTTGGGGGACTAAGACTTCCAGAATCCCTAGAGTTGGAGTTTATTTTTCTGAGTTCTGTTTTGGGTTGTGATAGAACATGCAAAGGATCCTCCTAAAGATCACAGTGAGTTAAAAGGATCTGATGTGAAAAGATTTTAAGTATCCTCATCCAAGACAGGTTTGGGGACTTTAAAGATGGCAACTGACATTTTGAACTGTGTCTACCAGTGGAGCAGTATCCATTAGAGAAACTAGTGTGAAAAAGCAGTCAAACCAGATGCTTCAAGGAACATGATAAGGACAATAATTGTTCACTCCTGTGTAAAACAGAAGCTTTCCCTGCCAACCAACATATATGTTATGCAGAAAGTAAGTGGGACCTGAAGTCTATTACTACAGCATGGAATTCCTCTGTTAGAGTCAGCTAGCCATGTCCTTCTCCGGGATATTCCAATGTTACCACCGTGAACTGACCTGGCCTTTGGTAATCTTCAGATATCATTTTGATATCATAATTCGGCCCTGCTCTGCCACCAGCCAAGTGTTCGTGAGGCCACCGAACAAGCGTGAAGCTAGGCATGGCTATTAACTGCTGAGTCACATTTGTTTACACCAAGGCAAGCCAGAAATTGCCAGATCTGCTTTAGGGGACCTCCCGAAACAAACACCTTCATTACAAATGCGTGTTAAAACAAAGAGACCCTCTGCCCTGAGAGGGCATCCTGGTGAGCTGAGTGCTTAACTGCCAAGATAGCCGCATCTACATACTGGCCATACTGTTGTCAATTTGGACCATAACTCAATCCTGTAAATGCTGACCTTTCAGAGACATTGTCTCCAACCCAAAACTCATTGTTTTCACCCAAGACCAGACTAGCCCACGGTCATGCCTTCCCCTAATAAAAACCCCCAGCTCCAAGAGCTCCTTGGACTGCTCGGATCTCTTGCTGGACTTTCATCCCACCTTGCTGCCACTTCTGCTGCGAGCTCCCCTCGGCCGCCACGCCGGGTTTCCTTTTCACCAATTGGCTTTCTTCAGGACAACGAGAAAGGTGGCGTATCACCCCTTCCCCAAAACTCTCTTTTCTATTTCTTATTTAGTCGTGAGGCTGTGTTTTTCTTAATAATTGTTTAATAAATATTATTGCTAGTTAAAACTGTCCGATTACTCACTGACCTGATGCTGTATACATTGGGTAAAAGATCCCCGCTAAGTTACCCTGCCTCTCGTTAGCCAAGAGAGTGCTCCAGCTAATTTCTCCATCTTGTTGTGTTTGTTATGGTTGTTTGGGCGCCCCTCCCAGGACCCCAAGTCACAGGGTAACCCCAATCCAATTTTGCTTTGGTTTTCCTTCTTTCTTTCTAGAATATATCCACACTGTATAGTTATAGCACTTCAATACCACTTTAACTGACATGGCTTTACTCTAAGGAGCCTTGAGATTTGTTGTTTGATGAAGTTCAGAAGAAAATCAGCCTCTGCTTCATAGATTATAGAAATTTGATTGCATAGGTCATGAACAGCTATGGATTGCTGATTGTGCCTGATTATTCTGATATGTAACCTATGTACAGGATAAGAGGTCATTGTAAGGAGAGAATACGGAGAAACAGAATGGTTTCCAATTGGCAATGGGGTCAGACAAGGCTGCATTTTATCACCATAATTCTTTAATTTATACACAGAACATATCATATAGAAATCTGAATTAGACTTGGAAGAAATGTTTCATTCTATAAATTAGAATTTAGAACCTTTTTGCAGTCAGCAATTCAACAGCCTCAAGGGTAAACTTTTAAGGTCTACCCTCTGGTAGTGGGT
Organism: Iguana delicatissima; assembly: GCA_948472985.1. Taxonomy (NCBI): domain Eukaryota; kingdom Metazoa; phylum Chordata; class Lepidosauria; order Squamata; family Iguanidae; genus Iguana; species Iguana delicatissima. Next base: position 268,383 of record CAOKZL010001203.1, on the reverse strand, counting down.
GGGCTAGAACCAAAAGAGGCAGAGTCTCTCTCTCAGTCTTGCCATCACTTATCTTTCTATCTCTCCTCGCAGATGTCTGCACTGATCACCTGCAGAGGGCTTCTGAAATGAATCTGAGAGCTACATCAACAGCTACGGGGCTGAAGACTACATGTTGCCCACCCCTGCTATTTAAGATGGCATCCTTTTACTCAAGATGTCAACAGTTGTATCCTTTGTGTGAACCTGCTATGCTTTCCCCAGCCCTTCTAGAATGACAGATTGCAATAATTTTCACATCATTTCTAACTTGTCTCAAAATCAAACTAGGTGAAACAACCAGCTCCACATTCAGAAGCAGTGCTCCCTGAAGTGATAAAAGACATCTAATGGTATTATCACAAGCTTTCCTCACCTCTGCATTTTACAAATTATCCTGCTTCTTTTAATGATTGGCAGACACAGGCTTTATTTGCAAGTCTGAGTGCTTTGATATAAAACTGTGAAGAAGCTGAATGGAATCAAAAACGTGTTAACACCTTCTAATAATGATCTCATTGTTGTGTGTAGCTTAACCCTCACATTTTCTTTGCCAAGCCAGTGGCACTGTTAGAACTGAAGGAATGCAAGATGTTCTCTGTTACCCCCAGGTCAGGAATGGGAAACATAAGGCCATCCAGATGTCATTGGGCTGCAAGACCCAACATCCCTAACCAGCACAGGTGATGGTGAAGAATTCTGGAAAATGAAGTAGAAAAAATAACTGGAGGGCTAGATCAATGATCCTCTAAACCAGCTAAGTCATTTGATTCTGCGAAAGCACAGACTAGAGATACTGTTTGTAGTGGGAATAAGCAAACTTAATTCATTTTCGTCTGGAAATAGTTGGAGCCTACAGGACATCTGAGAGCCAGTGCAGTGTAGTGGTTTGAGCATTGGACTACAATCATGGAGACTAACGTTTGATTCCCCACATGGTCATGGAAACCCACTGAGTGACCTTGGGTATGTCACAAACTCTCAGTCCTAGAAAACCCCATGATAGGTTCACCTCAGGGTTACCATAAGTTGGAAATGACTTGAAAGCACACCACAATAGCAGCAGCAGCAGGACAGCCAGAAATAGGACTGGAATACATTTAAAGTCTGGACTGAAGCCTTCTCACTCTAAGCCCAGGTTTGGTAGATTGATATCAGGACAAGACTTTGGGGCAGGCATCCAGGAACCCTCTTGGCAGAAAGAGCAATACAGTGCCCAAATGCAGCAGGATTGACTCCAAAGGAGCCCTGGCCAACTCATAAGACCATAAAATCAAAAGACTAAAACCTTTTGTTTAATGGGGACCCCCTGCAAATATAATTTTTCCTGGGACTCCAAGACTTAACTCAAGATTGAAAAATTTAGATTTAAACATTCAATTATTTATTTATTAAAGGTTTTTGGAGACTAGGATTCAAATTCCCACTCAAGAAACTGGGTGATCTTGAGCAAATCACATTCTCTCAGCCTCAGAGGAAGGCAAAGGCAAAGCCTCTCTGAACAAATCTTGCAAACACACACACACACACACACACACATGATAGGTTCACTTTAGGATTGCCATAAGTCAGAAGTGACTTTCAGGCACACAACAAAAGTGCCATTGGCATGAGGAGGTTCTTTCTAGACATCATGTCTCTCCCCTTTGAAAACTGACTTTCGGTGACCCTAAAGTGAACCTATCATGAAGGTTTTCTTGGCAAAATTTGTTGCCTTTGCCTTCCTCTGAGGCTGAGAGAATGGGACTTGCCTGAAGTCACCCAGTGGGTTTCCATGGCCGAGTGGGGATTCAAACTCTGGTATCCAGAGTCATAGTTTGGGCACATGCACACCAAGTCCCTTTTGTCAGGGATGCAGCAGAGGGAGTACGTGTGCACACACCCAAATTGCTCCTTCCTTTGCAAATAAGGGAGCAGTTTCAGCACCTGCAACCCCCCCCCCAGTGCCATGTCCCTCTTGCCATGTCCCACAGCAAGGCTTTGCAGAACCCCTGTGAGGGCTCTGTGGACTCCAGGGGTCCCCAGATCCCAGGTTAAGAACCTCTGGTCCAAAATAATCAAACTGCGGCATTGTCAAGACAGAAAATTCGATATACTATGAGAAATTCTTCATCTCTTAGGTTAGGAATGTAGGAATGCATGGCAGGGGGATGGACTTGATGGCTCTTGTGGTCTCTTTGTGATTCTATAATTCTGTACCAAGCTACTCTTACTCACTGAGGATGAGAAAATTTGCAAATATTCTTTGCATCCCTTATAGAATCATAGAGCTGGAAGAGACCGCAAAGGACATTGACTCTGACTCTCTGCCACGCAGGAATATATAATCAAAGCAATCCCAACAGATGGCCATCTGGTTTCTGTTTAAAAACCTCCTAAGAAGGAGACTCTACCACACTCCAAGGCAGCTCATTCCACTGTCAAACTGCTCTTACCATCAGGAGGTTCTTTCTGATGTTTAAGTGGAATCTCTTTTCCTGAAGTTTGAAGCCATTGCTCCCTGTCCTAGTCTATGGAGCAGCAGAAAATAGGCTTACTCCATCCCCCATGTGACATCCCTTCAAATATTCAAACACAGCTATCATGTTGCCTTTCTTATCCTCCTCTTCTACAGGCTAAACATACCCAGCTTCCTAAGCCGGTTCTCATAGGGCAGGGTTTCCAGGCCTTCTACCAATTTGATCACCCTCCTCTGGATACGTTCCAGCTTGTCCTTCCTGAACTGTGGTTTCCAGAACTGGACTCAGTATTCCAGGTGGGCTGGACGTTCCTTTCCCTGGGTTTATGCAGCCTTAATGGTTCTTATTATCAGTTAAACAGGCACAGAACTGCAATCTATGCTAAGGAAATTAGGTTAGTTTTTCCAAATTGATGTCTGATGGGCTTTGTCTTTTAATTATGCCCTTGGGTATACATTTGCAAATGTGTGGGTTGAGGGAGGGATCTATGAAAAGGGCATATTCTGATCAGAATTTTCTTTAAAATTGGCACCAAATTCATTTGTGGAAGATTACTTCTGAAGGTGAGTCCGTGTATCTTTCTACATCATTAGATTACAACATCTCAGTAATTTTTTCCATTTCTGTTCTGTCCAAGTTTGCCAGATGTTTGTACCCTGGCCCATCACACTTTTTGCCAGTTTTCCTTTGTGATCATCTCTGAGTCTTGTGTATTTATGGTGGTGGAATTGTGTGTATTCAGTATATATTCCCCTTAGGGAAGTGAGGACACGGATGGCAATTTTGCCGTTTGAAGAGCTAAATTTTGCAAACAGTCCAAGTTATGCAAATCAAAGCAACAGAATATTGTTTGCTAGCTTTACAGTTCATTCTATTTCTGTTCATAATGGGGAGGAGAAATAAACTACACAAAAGAATAAAATTCTACCTCTAATTATCATGCACACTCATTCATGCTGTGGGCATATGAACCTCCACATATTCTTGGACTGAAATTCCATCATAGTCAGTAGTGAGGAATAATGGGAGTTGCAGTTGTATTTGATGGATCATATGTTCCTCATTCCTGCACTAGGCATTGCTCATGATGGCTGCAGGAACATAACCTCCAGATGTAAAGAACTTGAGATTTGGCCTGCTGTTTGTTGGACTGATGTGACTGAAGCCAAACATGATAGTAAAGAATAATCTGCCAATATCCTAAATCACCTGCTTAATTATGAATGCCTAAGTATCTCCTGACTCAGCTCCTAAACCTAACTTAATAGCCAGCAACTGCATCAAGTGATGGAAGTATGTTCAGCTGGTGATCAGGGCACAAGGAGATGTGCTGACAGCCTGCCAAGGCTTCCTAGCTATGTAATCAGGCTGAAAGCAGAAGCTGGCAGACAGAGTTTATTTTCTGGTCAGTCCAGCTTCTTAGCAAGCTTAAAGTAACTGAGTCTGAATTTACTGTGAGTCCAGGGAGAGAGTATCCAAGAGCAGAATCCATAGTCCAGGCAAAGGTCCAAGGTCTGAGAAACACAAGCAAGGAATGAAGGAGTCAGTGAGGCTGTTGCCACTGATGGAATCAGTAGGCTCAAACAGTTTCAGGCCATTCTGGCCTCTGGTTATATAGTCTCAATGTCCTACCCAGCTGTGGCCTAATTAACAAGCTTTTCCTATATAAACACTGCCAGAAGCCTGAGCTCTCTCCGTTTTCCACCTGCACTGGCTGCCATAAGTACTGTTCTTGTCACGTCTCTAGGGTATGGCTGTTGGGAAGGGTCCTATCTGGGTTCTGGGGCCGGGGCATGACAATGACATTTCCAGATGTTCCTACCAGCAAGTGAGGCTAGAATGAGGAATCATGAGGAGGTCCTGCTTCTGATTGCCACAGCTTTTCACATTAGTGGTAGGCAATTGGAAATGTCATCTTCCTGGGCTCCAGTCACCAGCTGGACATACTGTCATGAGCCAGGTAACAGCAGCCTCAACAGAAGACAAGTAAACACGAGTGCACTGAGAGCTACTCAGGCTGTGAGGGCAGCAGGCTGGGATGAGAGCCAACTGACTCCAGTTTTTTTAAGGAGGACAGAGGGCAGTGGTCTGATGCCAGAAACAACCATGTTTGCCAGCCCTTGCCTTTGGGTGCTACAGTTTCCCTGCTTTGCTGTCTGCCTGGATTCTCTGACCCTCAAACTGTCCAACCTTGTTGCTCCCTGGAACTCCTGGACATCTTTTTGACTCTGCTTCTGCTCAGCCCTAAACAGACAAGTTCCACTGAACTGTCTGTTTGTCTGATGAAACAGCCACCTGCTAGCTCTGCACTCCATTGCCTGGCAATGGGCAGCTGACGGTTACGATAATACCTCCATCACTTCATGCAGCTGCTGGCTGTTAAGGCAGGTTTGAAAGGGACATTTCAAACAGTCATGAGAATGATGCCACAATCATAACTACATAGTATTACTGAATATGGAGCAGTTATGAATCTATAACTGAAGGTTACAAATCTGTAACTGCAATGTAGAATTCAAAGACATAGCTGTATTAGTTTGGATCTGTATGCAAAGGGATCTTGTAGCACCTTTGAGACTGAGAGAAAGAAGTTGGTAGCGTAGTCTTTTGTAGATTAAATCTACTTCCTCAGTCTAAGTCTACCTCAAACATCTGATGAAGTAGTTTTAATCTATGGAAGCTTATGCTACCAACTTCTTTCTTTCACTTAGTCTCAGTGGTGTTACAAAATCTATTTGTAATGTAGAATGCCAGCCTTTATTACTAACCAAGTCAATTTTAAAACCCCCAGCATGCACAGAATGCCCCAATTTTGTCGAAACCACAGTGTATGGGTAGAAGGATTTAACCAGGATGCCTCCAGTTAGCTACAAACAAGATTCAAAGTGTTACTTGCATGCTCAGAGGAGAGACCTGCTGTCCGAAAAATTACAACACACAAAGGATATGGAAAATAAAGGCCACAATTTTATTGGTTACAGCTGTTTCAGGGTTAGCATGCACATGGGTCCAGATCCGGGCATTGGCCAACGCACCTACTGACCAATGAGCCAAACCTTCTGGCCACTCCCAGAACCTGGGTAGTGACAGGTGGAGTGAACCACCCATCACTCTGGAGCACAGGGAGTGCATGCACCTCTCAAGCTGTGCACAGCCACTAACACCTTGCTCTCCTAGGAGCCAAACCAAGGTGACACCATATTATACCCTGCCCAAAGGCACCAGAACAATACCTCAGATCCAAGACCCATGCCAACTGCCCAATAGTTGCGACAAACAACTAAGGAGGGAGGGATGATGCTTTGAAAAAAGTGAACATCTGCTGAGAGGGAACCAGTTTAAATTGTATTTTCTTGGACCAGAGGGAAAACGACAGCAGCTCTGGCCTGGGCAAGGAGCAGCCAATGAGTTTAAACCAAAGCTTAAATTCATTAGCTTCCAGGGAATGCAACCCAGAAGACTGCGTACACCTTGAAACCTGCTGGGAAGGTGGAAGACACTACCAGCATCATGGGGGAGACTGTGTGGGCCAGCAGCCACCTTGAACCGCAACATCGCTGCCCAGTAAGTCAGGCAGCTGTATTTTTGGTTATAAGGCCTTGCGGTGCTCTGAACTTAGATACCTTGGAGATGTCTTATCATAGCTTTCAATAGTCATGGATCTCCTGGGAAAGCCATACCTAGTCCTTTGCACTCCCAGTTTTGCATCGGTTCTTACAGAGCCCCAGACTGCAACCCTTCTCCTGGCTGCAAAGACTTTAAAGCTGGCTTTGCATCCACCAGTTAGATACTTTGCACTCAACTGCCTCCCTCCCCTCTGCCAGAGATGAAGAAGGGTGGAGTCTCGCCTTTCCTGGTATGACGAGGGCAAGAAGAAAGGTACTGTAGCAGCCATTAAAATGAGCCTCATTATTATATTATTTCTCCCTGCCACCCTTCAGTTTCTATCTGAAAATTTGTTTGGTTTTGATATTTCTTTGCAAATTTGTTTGCATAAAACATATATCTTAAGGCTTAATTCTGCTGGTTTGCTTCACTCTCTTTCCTTTTGATTTACTAATCATCTGCATGTACGTGTCAGTGCTGTACAGTGCCACAGGAAAGAAAATGTTAACTTAGAAGTGTAATATTAAGAGAGATTTACTGTCTGCTTACTTTGAAAATGTTTTTTTTTTCTTGCAGAGGCTATGTTCTGTCTATATCAACAATGCAATTGTACACATATCAACTCAGAAGTAATCCCCAATGAGTTCAATGAGTGCAAGGAACCAAGGTACAGGATTGTAGATTAAGGGAGATTTTTAAAAGGCCATTGGATTACATGGATTTCTTTACGACAATTAAGGGTTTTTTCTTACTATATCTTTCTGAACTCATTTTACTCCATTTAACTCTTAGCGCAAAAATATTTGCCAGAATTCTATATCATTGTATGTAACTTAAAATATACTTAGTAGCAAAGAAACCCTGTTGATGAATTGCGGATTGGGACATCAGCAAGAGTGTGGAATGCACATTGATGTGGAATGTGCATTGGTGCATGATGTGCATTGGTGGATGTTTCACATCAGATGCAATGCGGATTGGGCACTTTGCTGGCTCTGCTACATAATAATGTAACAGCAGCCCTCTACTGGATGCATGGGCTACAAAACAGACCAATTCTAATTCCCTTATACATCAGTCAATGTACAGAGACATAACTCCTATTCAGGAGTTGCCTGGAAACCTTAAAGAGGCTGCATGATTCTTACTTGTCTTTATAGGTGGATATTTTGCAACATTTTGTTATGGGATTCTTACCTATTGAATACTGTACTTTAAAGTGAAAAGAACAACCAAGACAAAGAGTGCTGATTATTTGCAAAGATAAAATTACAGAGGATTCTCATAATAATTGCACTGGCTAGATATACACAACCAACATCTGGAGAAGAGAGGAAAAAAAGGACACACAGGTACTAAACCATTGTAATAATTAAAGTCAGTATTTATTTACATTGAGCTCTAGCACCACCTTGTGTAGAATTATTTTAAAACATCAGCATGTAAACAGAACTCCACTCAAGAAAGAACAAGGTGGAAAGCAGTACTTCTCAAACTATTTGTTCCATGGAGTAATTGAAAATTGCTGGGAGTCGTCACAGAACAATTAGGGAGCATTCTTTTCTGTTCTATAGATACATACTTAAACCATTTCCCATGCCAGCACCATCATGACTGTCAAACATATGATTATATAATAAAAATCACAGGCCCAGGCATAGGAAAAGGCACAGAGAAGGTCAGATTGAGCTCCCCGGTCCAGTTGTTATACTACGGAAGCAGAACAAACACAGAGAGAAAAGATTCAGGTTTCATTATCAGTCAACAAATTACTGGTGTAAATGCCGGAATAGCACTTCTGGAGCTTCAGTTTTCATCTTGCATGAGAGAGGAAGAAGATTCTGTTTGCCCAGGCAGAACACACTTCCATCTCTCAAAGGAGCAATCTCTTTAAAGCATGCAGTTACTGGTTTGCCCGCCATGCATATCTAGCATCCTCTACAGGTGTAGGTTTAAATCTTGCTCCTGATATTTTTTTCTCTGGTGTGGAGGTGTGAGTTTTTCAGACATTTGTGTGCATAGTGCTTCGTCCGTGTGCTTATCAGGGTGACCAGTAGGTCTAAGGCTCTGTATTCAGATTATGGTCTCCATCTAGAAGTGTGAGTTCATACCTAGTCTCATTATCCCAGATAACATTTTTCCTGGTATGGAAGCATGAATTTAGGCACACAGTTAGTGTTCCTTCTTCTGCCTGTCAGGTTATCTGAGAGTGTCCAATCTCTGCCTGGAGGCATGGGCCCACAGTTGATTCCAAGCGCCCCTTTTCCTGCAAAAGTGGTGGGGGCATTATCATTGACATAAAATTTGGCAGGGACTGATGAAAGTTAAGGAATAAAGTACAAAAGCAGATTCATACCTCAGTTCATGCAGTCTCCACTTAATCAAAATCTGACACTTGAAAGGGATCCCGGAGTCTTAGTAGACCACAAGCTGAACATGAATCAGCAGTGTTATGTGACAGTCAAGAAAGCCAGTGTGATTCTTGGTTGCCTCAATAGGAGTATAGTGTCTAGCTCAAGGAAAGTAATAGTACCACTCTATTCTGTTTTGGTCAGACCTCATCTGGAATACTGTGTCTAGTTCTGGGCACCTCATTTCAAGAAGGATATGGACAAGCTGGAGTGTGTCCAGAGAAGGGCAACCAAAATGGTGAAGGGTCTGGAAGCTATGCCATGTGAGGAGAGGCTTAGAGAGCCAAGTACGTTCAGTCTGCAGAAGAGAAGTTTAAGAGGGGACATGATAGCCATGTTTAAATATTTGAAAGAATGTCATATTGAAGAGGAAAGATGCTTTTTTTCCACTGCTCCAGAGACTAGGACAAGGAGCAACGGATTCAAACTGCAGGAAAAGATATTCCACCTGAACTTCAAGAAGAACTTCCTGATGGTCAGAGCTGTCCGGCAGTGGAATATGCTGTCTCGGAGTGTGGTGGAGTCTCCTTCTTTGGAGGTTTTTAAGCAGAGGCTGGGAGTGCAAGGCACGGGGTTGGACTAGCTGGCCCCCTGGGTCTCTTCCAACTCTATTATTCTATGACTGTAGTCAAGAAATCAGGAGAGGGCTGACTTGGAAAGGTAGCTATGAAGGAACAAGACAGGACCCTCAAAACACACACACACACACGTATGTGTGTATAATTAAATCCGAAAGTCAGAAATCATTCTTGCCTCAATGTTTCTGACTTGTGGTATACGTACAGCGAGCCCTCGGTACTCACTGGAGTTTGGTTCCAGGAGTCCCTGTGGATACCAAAATCCATGGATGCTCAAGTCTCATGTACAATGACATAGTAAAATGGCGTCCCGTATAGAAGATGGTGAACAACTCAAATGAGTGCCAGAGAGAGACTAAGGATCTGTGAAATTGCAGGAGGCTACAGGAGGTTTGCTTTTTGGATTTCTTTTTCCAAATATTTTTGAACTGTGTTTGGTTGATTCTATGGGTGCAGAATCCATGGATGTGGAGGGCCGACTTATAGTTCATAGCATTTCTAATTTCTATGCATGGTTGTGAAAGCTGAGTAGAGAAGAAGGCTGGCAGGAAGAAAATCAACTCATTTGAAATGTGGTGCTTGGGGAGAGCTATGTGAATAGCACAGACGGGTCCTAGAGTATATCAACCTGAATTTGCACTAGAAGTCAAAATGTTTAAACTGGGACTAGCAAACTTTGGACACATTGTGAGATAACAAGGCTCATTGGAAAAGACAACAATGCTTGCGGTGTGGGGGGTAATAGGGAAAGAGAAACAGCACATTACAAATGGATTGATTTAGCAAAGGAAGCCACAGCCATTAGCCTGTGTCTGCATATGCAAGTTTAAAAACAATTATTGGGATTTATTTAAATTTCACAGGTTGCAAAACCAGTTGAAAGATCCAAATCACCCTGAAATATATGATTTTTTTCAAGTAAAGCCAAGGCTAACCACAGTTCCAACCCAGAATTTGCTTGATTTAAACTAACAAACAAACAAGTTACCAGTTCAGTTATTCAGTTCATCACTCCATCCATCAAGGATCACTGCTTCTGTAAATTAAAATCAAAACAAAATAAAATGGTACATGATTCAATTTGGGGGATATTGAAATGTTAGGTCATATATGTCAAACACAAGGCCCGTGGGCCAAATCTGGCCCACCAGGCCATTCTATGTGGCTCTTGCACTTCTCCTAAAGCTTGCCCCTCACAATCTGGCAAGCCTGATCCCCACATTGCGGGGTCCCAGCTCCCAGTATTCTGAGGAGGGGCCCAGCAGCCAGTACTTGCAATCTACTTCTACTTCTGACTGCTCCTGTGTCCAAGTCTCACCATCAAAGCATTGCTGCGGGTTATCATGGGAATACTCCACATAGCTCACAAGAGTTGGAGAGAGGAGCAGTCAGAAATAGAAGTAGAGGGCTGGCTGCTGGGTCCCTCTTCAGAATACTGGAAGCTGGGGGCCCGCAGTGTAAGGATCAGACTCACCAGGTACAGAGAGGGGCAGGGGGCAGAAAGAATCACAGAGAGGGTCTCAACTGGGACCAAAAGTTAAACAAAGTTAATGTAATAAGCAGTGCTTAATAATATTTGTCTGATGATTAAAAAAAATTCTGTTTTCAAAACTCATATTTCAATAAATTGTACAATAGTTCTACACTTAAATATCTGTTTGCCATTATTTTTCCTAGACTTCTAGTTTCAGAGCTAGTTATTACTAAAACCAGTAATAATTCGAATGCAGAGGCAATTATTTAATAAGATAAAAGAGCAGATACATTTTATATAGTCTTACAGATACAACTGGCCCTTTGAGGGCAACCACAATGCTGATGCGGCCCAAGATGAAATTGAGTTTGACATCCCTGTGCTAGGTGGAGGGTGGTAGGGAGTGGGGAAAAGGAGGTAGAGCAATAGTATACCATTTATGCCCCCAACCATTTTTATTGACATAGCCCCTTCAAATTTCCCTTCCTCTCCAGAAAAACATGAAGAGTTGTCACTCCTGGGAGCATTCAGGAACAATTATTTTTCTCAAAGGTAAGGAGCAGTTACCCTTGCCCCCCATGTACTGCTTGTACCTTGTTTCACTGGAAAAAGGTGGTTTTACAAAACTGGAAGTGGGACTTCCTTCCACAGAGAGGCAGGACAGTTGGAAGGATGGTTCCTTCCACCCCCTTGCAATACAGTTTCTGCACATGGTTCATCTGCCTTTATCTCCAGTCTGTGACTGGATACGAGAGGAGAATATACATATAACAATGAAGATCCTTTTTACAAAGCCTGCCCAGTCCTTCTCTTCACCTCATCCTCTGTCTAGTTGCAAGTGTTTTGGCAGCATTGACATGGGGAGGATGATGAAGAAGGGATGGAGAAACCCAGCCTTTCAATGTTGGATTGCAGCTGGTGTCTGAAGTAAATGATGCAATAAAGTTGAGGTGGGAAAGAATGGATTCTACTCTAGCCAACCCAACTGTAGCTGTATTTGCTTTATATAACAGGCAAAGTGAATACTAGCTACCTGCAAAATCCTTTACTGAGCATGCATGAACAGGAAAACAAAAAGGGGGAAAGGAGATAGGCCTGCCTCAGTAGCAGAAAGCAGAGATCTATAAGTTTGGCCACCAACATGGAAGCTGGTGAAAGGGGAAAAAAATCATCCCTGGATGTATTTTGGCAGAAGACTTCAAGTGATCTAGAAAGTTCAAAATGTTTTGTTTACTTATGCAAAGCAGATATGACCTGATTCTTTCATTTCATGTGTGCATATTGTTAGCACTGCTGAAACATATTGAAGTCCTCTTCTTTTTTGTGGGGCAGGAATTTTCCTCTATTCTGTCCATTTCATTTCTGCCTCTGGTACCCAATTTCTGTTAAGCAAACAAAGTCAATGAACACATCTACTTTATTAGCTAAGGTATACCTGTAGTGCTCCTTTCTCCTGCTTATCTGAGTGGTCAAATGTACTTGCAGTTAGGCTATAGCTGCACTCTGTGTCTGGAGACACCCGATTTCCCTGTTGGTCTAAGATGCATTTATTTCTTTATTAGTTAGCCAATATCCTCCTGGGCTGCTATTGGTTGACATGTTTTCTTCAATGGGGGTTATTGCTGTAATAATTTCCAACTGAATTGGGAAGGGGATGCTTTCGCATTTCCTCCCATGTGCCCAGCCTCATAATAGGTTTGCTTGCTGACTATCCTTTTTTTCTATATCATTTTCTCTTTTGTTAACTGAAACTAACATAAAGTTTTTACCAGAACACTGGGGATTTCCATGCCTCATTTATCTCTGGATGCAAGGGGAACTGATTCTGCTGTAATCCTCAATTTATACTTTCCTTCATTTTCTGTTTCCTACACACCTGCTACCAATACCTTGGAAACATGATATAACTGAAATTCTTGTATCTCTCTGGTTTAGGAGAAATCAACTGTTTTTTGTATAGTGTGTCTGTGTGTGCGCACATGACTGTTGGTCTCCATGTTGTTTGTTATACAAATTCAACCTGCTAAAATTCCCTTTTCCACCCAACCTCACAAAATCCAATCCATTAACAGAGATATGAACAAAGTCAATAGCTTCATGGCACACTACATAGATTAATACAAGAATCCTTGCTGTGCTGCTACAGCTGCTGTTTGCCTTTGAGTCATTTCTGATTTATGGTGTCCCTAAGGAGAACCTCTCACATGATTTTCTGGGGCTGAGAGTGTGTGACGCACCCAGTGAGTTTGCATGGCCGAGCAGGGAATTGAACTCTGCTCTCCAGGGCTCAAACCAACACACCACACTGGATTTCTGCAGCACATAAAACAATCAGAATCAATCATAAAACTCAGGGAGAATTTTGAGCCCTGGGAAACTGACTTTTTGTATGCAGATTTACTGCTTTTACACGTCAGCACTAACTGACCACTGTAAAGATCTGAAAACCTGTATCGTTGTGCAGCTCTTTGAAAATGTGGAGCAAGGATCACAATTTGCTTCTGTTTGAATCCTATTCCTCTCCCACAACTGTATAAATATGCTTTATACTTGAGGCCTTAATACTAGTCGGTACATCGCTCAAAGAAGTGGGTTTATATCCGCGAAAGCTTCGTGCAAAAATAAAAACTGGTTAGTCTTAAAGGTGCTGCCACATTTTTCTCCCCCTCCCTTTCTCCATCTTATGCTACAAAAGAGTAAACATGTCTACTTTGAAAACTTTTTACAAGCAAGAGTTGTCAACTCCTGACAGGAAAAGTTTTCCTCTAATGCTGACTACTGTTGATTGTGTTGGGTTTTCCAGGTTTTGAGGCTGTGTTCTATTAGTATTTTCTCCTGACGTTTCACCTGCATCTGTGGCTGGCATCTTCAGAGGATAATCCTCTGTCGTCTTCTCTGAAGATGCCAGCCACAGATACAGGTGAAACATCAGGAGAAAATAATAATAGAACACGGCCTCAAAACCCGGAAACCCACAACAACCTATGGATTCTGGCCGTGAAAGCCTTTGGCTTTACAATGTTTAATGCTGCTTCATTCGTGAGTCTAATTTACTCTGAGGTGAACAGTTGTTATTGGCAAGGTAGGTTTTGTCACCTTCAGATGCTTGCTTTCTGTTCCCTGTTGTTATTGTTGTTGTTGTCATCGTTGTGTGCCTTCAACATCAACCCTAAGGCAAACCTATCACAGAGTTTTTGGGGCTGAGAACGTGTGAGTCACCTTGTGGGTTTCCGTGGCTGGGTGGGGAATCAAACCCTGGTCTTCAGGCTCATAGCCCAACACTCCAACCACCATCATGGGAAAGAATAATAGTGCTCTTGGAAATGTTGATGATATCCTATGTGGCCAAATAATTTCTTACAGTTCTTGAAGCTGAATCTGAGTCCTGTAGAGCAGGTAGCATTTCTTACATGTGTGGCTTTTCCCTGTTTCTTTTCATGGCACTCACCAAAGGGAAAAGCTACACATGTAAAAAAAATTCTACCTGCCCCACAAGACTCAATATGAACTTCATTTCAAAAACTGTAAGAAATTATTTAGCTGCATAGGTGAGGTCTTGCTAATGGATATCATCAACATTTTCATGGGCACTATTATTCTTTCCCACAGAGATACATTAAAACATACACGAGAATGGGATGGTTTCCATCACAACATGTACTTCAGCCAGCTTTATCTTGCCAAGGCATTTTTGTAAATGGGAGAGGAGAAACGCTGGTTTCAGTTTTTAGTTGGAATAAACTCAGAGGAAGGCAAAGGTAAATCACTACATCTTGCCCAGAAAACCCTATGATAGGTTTGCTATAAGGTTGCTGTAAGTCCAAAACAACTTGAGGGCACCCAACATCAAATATATCAAATATAATTTCCTGAATCTTATGGAAGCCATGGGCAGGCCAACACAGTCAAAACAGGTACAGAGCTGGCTACTGTCCAGCCTTGGGCCTACCATGTCTCCAACCTGCAATTTCACATCTGTACAAAAGAAAAAAAGCTAAGAAAGCTCCACTGTACTGTGAAGACAAAACAAAGTAAAGCCAATGAAATACTTTGCAGATAAGGATTGCTCAACAAGGAAGACAGAAAGCAGATTTCTGTATCTAAGGTTGTGTCCGGGCAGCCCTACTGTTAGGAAGAACGAGGCGGCTGCCTTAGCCAATTGTGTCATAAAAGAACAGGGAATCACTACTGAATTTTTTATTTTTCTATTCTTACTACCATGGAGGAGAAGAAATACTAGTCAGACATTTTGTCTGTGTTCCTAGTAACTTGACTGGCCTTCGATATCATGCATCTTGACTGGCAATGGAGCTGTGTTCATTTGGTGCCTCTGCCTCAGGTACCAAAATGTCTGGCTCTGGACCCTGTGCACACTTGCTTGGGAGTAGGTCCCTTTAAGTGCAACAGGATTCACTTCAAAGTGGACATACAAAGCTTTTATTATCACAAATGAAGAATGAATCTTTCCTGAAACAATATTAGCACAGCTGACAGACCCCTCTCAGCTAGAGCTTGTAAACATTTTTAACTAGATTTCTCATAATTCCTCAAGAAAAGCATGATCACTGGCCATGTGGGTTTGGAGAGTCTGTGAACTGTTGTTCAAAGAATAACTTTTCCAAGCTCTCAGCAGAGGCAGAGTGCCTGCCACTGAATTGCCGCAGCCACTAATTCTTCCTGAGCTCCACTTACTCTCAGATATTAGGTGGGCAATAGCCAGGGAAATGCTGCTTCAGCCTTCTCACCTTCCCTCCCTCCAAAGCTTTTTAAGTAAAACCTTCCTCTAGACATGAATCCCTGGCCAGTGAACATAATCATCACCAGCCTCTTTAATACAGAATTGAAACTACAGTAAATCCCCAAACAGCATAATAAACTTTCAGAAGCAACAAACAAACAAACAAACAAAAACATTTCACATCGTAAAATGAATTTAAAACCCTTGGGAAAATGAATATGTTTTGACCTGGCATCAGAAACAATGAATCTATCAGTGCCAGACTCATCTTCTCAGGAAAGGATTTCAAATTCCTGGGGCCACCACTAGAAATGTTCTGTCCTTCATAGGTTTCTGATGTATATCTTATTATTGTTTAAATAACAAGTATAAATATAAATAGATTCAGACAAAGGGGATTTAACACTTTACTCAGCACCATTCTCCAATTCCCACAGAGATGTGAATAATTCTCACAAAATTATTGTTACAGACAATCACTGAGATGAGCAGTTGAAAAAAACTCTGTCCTTTGCAAGATTTCAGAGGGAGAAAAAAAAGACAAGGAACATTTTTATTGTTGTTTCTGCAACGTGCACAAAATGTCTGCACGACACTGGTATTCTTCTCCATTGTGAAGAAAGCACACAAAAGGAACAGAAACTGGAAAGACTAGGCCACTGATAAAATATACAAACAGCCTATCTGATGTTTCTGATATTTTAAATCCACACAAAGGGGTAGCAGCTCTCATAATTTGTAGCAAAATTGTTCTCACAAGTGTGAGAGCTTCCACTGATAGTGGCAGAAAATATCTTACTATCTCACAGACTAGGAGAAAATTTTTGTGGTTTTTCTTACCCACAGAATGAGATAAGAGGGGACAAACATCCCTAGTTTAATGTCACGTGTAATGTAGCCTGTACAAAAGTTACAACGGAGCTAGAAGACACAACATCTGTTACATTAAGAACATACAGTTGGCCCTCCACATTTGATTATTTTGATTATTTATGAGTTTCTTCAACTCATAAACACCCCCACACATGCCTCAGGCACTTCTTTTCTGGGGGAAGTTTCCTTCTGAGCGGCTCCAATCAGGCCACACTGTCCCTTAAAAACCCACTTCTTGTGGTCCTCCTCCACCAGCTGCTGCCTGACTAGCTAAAGATGACTTGCAGCCTGATTTCTCAGCACCACCAATCCTCTCCCAATGCCCCCAACACCCCCCCCCAAGGAAGGAAACGGGCAAGAGAGAGGAAGTATAGGTCTACCATGCCAACCCACCCCCTTCTCTCCTCCTTTTCTTGACCTGGTTTGGACCCTGGTTGTCCACTCTGCCCACCATGCCTCAGCCCCCTTCCCACAGACACAAACATATATTCGGATATTTGCGATTTTTCCACTTTGGCAGGGGCGCTGTGCCCCTAATCCTAGTGAATGTGGAGGGCCAACTGTATTTTGCAGAACCAGCTGCCGGGAAGGGAAAAGGGGACTATGTAAATCAGAGGATTTGCCATGTAAAGGAGGGAGCGGGCTTGTTTTCTGCTGCTCCAGAGACCAGGACAAGGAGCAATGGATTCAAGCTGTAAGAAAGGAGTTTCCACCTGAACCTCAGGAAGAACTTCCTGACGGTCAGGGCTGTCCGGCAGTGGAATCTGCTACCTCGGAGTGTAGTGGAGTCTCCTTCTTTGGAGGTTTTTAAGCAGAGGCTGGATGGCCATCTGTCGGGAGTGCTTTGAGGGCATTCCTGCATGGCAGGGGGTTGGACTGGATGGTCCCTGTGGTCTCTTCCAACTCCACATTTCTATGATTCTAAGTGGGAAACTGCTACATATCCAGGGGCCAATTTTCTAGTGCTCAGGGACCCTCACAGGGCCACAATGACCACTAAAATAAATAAATAAATGGATGCATGGTTCTGGAAGTCTGCTTCTGGGTTTGAAAAACAAGTTTTTTTGAAAAAAGAAAAAATGTTAAACAGTAGGGTGGGTTGCAACCTTATTTAAAAGGTCAATTGTTCTTGGAGGCTTCTAGGAGACACAGTTCTGTCTTTTGGGGGCAGGCCAGAAAAAAAAATGCAGTCCAGACAATGTAAAGGGTCAAGAGTTGCAAAAATAGCCTTAGAGGCCACAACACTGAGACAAACCCATGACAAGAACCAGTAAAACAGACTATCATAGTGGGATGTTGTTTATTAAAATATAATCTCTATAAAGATACCATATTATACAAATATGTTGCTACTATAGCAGCCTTCTCCAACCTGGTCATCATGGCTGGCAAATGATGGATGTTATATCCATCACACCTAGACGGCACTTGTTTGGGGAAAGCTGAATCTATAGCCACTTGCTGTACAAGGCTTGGGGTGATTGCTACACAGGACTGGCTTTGTATCACAAGAACGAGAAGAGCCACCCCAAGTATTTTCTGGCTGAACTGAAGCCCTGGGCTGTAGTTCAAAGGAGTCCCTTCTTTCACAGAAGGATTTCAGAGTCCTCCAAAGAGTCATCTGCATATCGTAGTTCATCTGTTAATACACTTCCTACAGGTAGTGTGCTTGCTTGAGACCACAACATCCCATTCTGTGAAGGAGCCATAGGCAGCAAAGGAATATCTTCTTCTGTTCTTGTCAGGTTCTGTTCCTCACTAACTCCACTTAAAATGTATCTGTCATCCATCCCATTGCTCTCATGGATGTCAACAGTGACTACTGTAGTCTCTGGTCTATGAGAACAAGACTCTATAATGTGATCAGGATCAAGGTCCGTGTTTATCTGAGGAAATTCGGCATCTTCTGCCAGCTCATCCATACTGTCCTCCAGCAAACTTGTGTTAATATAAATTATGCTGTCAGGTTCACTCAGGTCAGGTAATGTTTTGGACAGCTTTTCCAGGTGAAGCTTCAGTTCTGAAAAAGTGGGTCGATCCACAGGATTTGCTCTCCAGCATGAGTACATTATTTCATACCTGAAGTAACAAAAACATATTGTGATGAAGCAAGTGGTTCTTTAAAAAAAGAAAAACCTGCAAAGGAATATACCATAGATTTCACAGAATCAAAAGTGCACAGGGACCTCAAAAGTAGTTTAGTCCAAGTGCCCACCAATGCAGGAAATACACTGACATAGCTAGCACCCATGATAAACTATCATCCAGTCTTTGATTAATCCCAGGCCAAATGAGCTTACCTCATTTAACCTTCCTTCACAATACTATAAACTCTTTGGCCTCTTCTCAACATGTTCCAGATGAACTTACAAAGCATTTTGTAACATCACTACAAACCTCTATTAATGGTGTGGAGGGATCTTTCAGCCCTCCAAGATGTTGTTAGACTGCAGCTCCCAGTGCTCCTCACCATTCGCTCTCTTGGCTAGGGCTGCTGGAAGTTGCAGTCTGGCAACATCTGGACAACATGATTCCTGCTCTACAACCTCTTTTCTTTCCAGTTTGTCAACTCCCATGCTACAGCAGTGAAATGTTTGCCCTGAGTTACTGATTACTTGTGGACACATCCCAAGCTTTGAGTAAAAAACTAAGCTATGCATATATTCACGTTTAATGAATGGGGGCCTGCTGAGAATTTGGTTCTATATCAGGATGGGGAACATTTGGCCCACCAACTGTTACTAACCAACCAATCCTGTAATCTCTTATCATTGGACAGGCTGTCTAGGGTTTCTGGGAGTTGAAGTCCAAAGAAACAAAGGTTCCCTGCATCTATTCGAGACAGACATCAAGAAGACACCAAAATGCCAAGAAGAAAGGAAAGAAAGAATAGACCATTCAGTCACACTTATCTGAAAACAGGTGGCACTAAATTTAGTGGGGATTTATTTTCATTCCAAACTTACTACCATCTGGATTCTTTTTGCTTTTTGTTCCTGTGACATTAGAAGACATACGTATCGCCATGCCACAGCAGCCTCCATGTATCAACAAAGAATAAGGCAGGCATGGTGAACAGACCCCAGGACTTCCAGTTTCCCAAGGTGGCCAGATAGCACACATGGCAATTGTTTTGAGTAAGCATGTTGTTCTGCCTGACTATTAGAATCAGAACCAAATTACCGCATATTATTACTATATGAAATACTTACAACTCATCTAAACAGTCGTCTGGCTGCTTCAGCCTGTGTCCGTGGAGGAGATAGTCATATATTTCATGGTTCTGCACTCCTGGGTATGGCGTCATCCCTCGTGTTACAATTTCCCACATTGTAACACCAAAAGCCCACTACAAGGAATCCAGAGAGAAAAGAACACTCAGATGACATTATAGAAAGACTCTCTCAATAAGAAGAGATACCTTCCAAAGGACATAACTCTAATCCTAATCCTAAAGACATCCACCTTCCTCAAACTAGGGCTATATGCATGTGTAGGATTACAACTCCTATTATCCCCCACCAGCGTAGAATGAATGAGGTAATCCAAAATATCTAAAGGGCATAGGTTGAGGAAAGCTGCTATACATCTTCATCTGCAAATGAGTCCTATTAAACTCAGTGAGATTTACATCCAGACAACTATACTGCATTTCCTTGCATGCTACTGAGAAACATTATTTGTTATATTCTTGAAACATTTGACATTATTGTGGTGGTGTCATTGTTGCTTTTTGCTGATGTCAATTCTAGTTATATAGGCATGTATAAAAACTAAAATTGATATAAATAGTAAATTTTGATATCTAACTTCCAATACATTTTGGCATGTGATCATTAACAGTTGCTCCTTGAAGAAGAGGCCATATTTTAGCAGCAGAGTACATGCTTTGTAGCCTGAAAGCCCTGAGCTGAGTCCTTGGCTTCTCCAGTTAAAACATTTTCAGGCAATAGGGCTGGGAAAAAATCTTCACCTGAAACCCTGGAGAGCCATTCTGTTATTGTTATGTGCCTTATCATAGGATTTTCTCAGCCAGATTTATTCAGAGGAGGTTTTCCGCTGCCTCTCTCTAACGCTGGGAGAGAGCAAGCGAGACGAGACCTACTATTGGTCAGAACAAACAGTATTGGTCTAGCAGGTCTGACTCTTTTTTGAATCACATGCAGAGTTAAAGAAAGTGCCTGTTTTGGATGACAATTGCCAGCATGGTCCCACTTCTGATCACATGTGACTCACTCTAAAAATTTCTTAAAGATATAAAGACTCCAATACACTCACAGAATCCCACATCTTCAAGGGCTTTCCCTTCAGCTTAAATTAAAAGGAAGCTTATATATGCAGAAACTTCATGGAAGTACACATGCATGAACTTAAGACTGTTACCTCCCTCCTGGCTACAACAGTGACCCATCTATCAGAGACAGTTGTAGCAATGGCTTCATTTGACCTACGTAATAAGAAAGAGACTCTGCAGCTCCTAGGTCAAAGGTAGGATGTGATAACATCAACAAGCAATAATATTTGTCTTTGTGCTGTGAAAAGACAAACACCTCCTGATGTCTTCATATTAAGCTGCTAATAGTTCAAGTGGCTACTTAAAAAGAAAAAGAAAACAAAAAAAATTGCATCACCAAAAAGAAGGACAAAGGGGACAGAGATGTGCACAAAGGCAGTATCTATATTATACATATTTTGAGATTATGACTATTATCTTAATTGACCCTGACTGACATACCACATCACTTTTTGTTGTGTAGACTCGATCAGCAAGACTTTCTATTGCAATCCACTTAACAGGCATCTTTGCAATGCGCCCCTGCCGATAATAATCTCCACTGTAAATCTTCTTGGATAAACCGAAGTCTGCTACGCATACAGTCATGTCATCCCGTAACCTGTTGATTGATTTAAGGCACAACGTTACTATGAATACATTTAAAACAGGTAGAGATATACTGAAAGACAAAAAGAAGTGCTCCTGATGGTCTCCAATTTAAGATTTAAAAGGCAATTTGGACAGATTCATGGAGGAAAAAGCTGCTGCCAATCGCCCGAATTCTACAGATGCTTTATGCTAGCATAACCTCCAACTGTTTGTTGTTGGGTGCTTTCAAGTTGTCATGACTTATAGTGACCCTAAGATGAACCTATGGCAGGGTTTTGTGGGGCTGAGAGTGTGTGACATGCCCAAGGTCACCCAGTGGGTTTCCATGGCCAAGCAGGGAACTGAACTCTGGTCTCCAGGGTCAAATCACTATATCACACTGGCTAACTTCCAATTACATCAGCATAAATACTGTTTTAAGCATTGCAAAAGGAGGCATCCAGTACTTCATTGTGCAACAACTTTGCCCCAGCGAACAATGACAGCCAGATGTTCCTGTGTGCAGCTTTGGTCCTCCTCCTAGTTGCAAAGGTGTTGTGCACGGCACTGTTTAGTTGCTGTTGTGTTGCTGTTGTGTACCTGGAGTAGAAGAAGCAACATCTGTCCTTGTTCAGATCAAGGGAAAAGCTGCTGCTTATTCCCCAGGTGAGTATATCCAGCTGGATGATGTGCAGGTTTACCCCTGCAACCAATCAGTGGATAGGGGTACAGTTGCACAAATGAGCTGTCCGGTTGCTTGTGTGCAGCCAGGGAAGAGCTTTCAGTCCTCAGCTACATTGGTGGTGATTTACGCTCTGCCAGAGGGTTTATTAAATCTATTATTAAATCTACCAGTCACACTACCTCCAATATCAGAGGCAGTATGCCTCTCAGTATTGGCTCCTTGAAAACATATGTGGTAGAGTGCTATTGCAGTCATGCCCTGTTTATGGGTTCCCCAAAGACATTTGGTTCATCACTGGAGGAAAAGAATGCTGGACCAGGTAAGTGTAAAATTACACGATGCATATGCTTCTGGGAAAGACACAGACATGATTAGATGGCTTTCCTGCACAGATGTTTGGGAAAATGAAAGATGAACACGTTGCTTACCTGTAACTGTAGTTCTTTGAGTGGTCATCTGTGCCCTCATACATTAGGAGCTTTCGCACCTGTGCGGCAGCGTTTGGAAGATTCGAGAGCTCAGTAGCTTGGTGGGAACCCCTCCCCCATGCCGGTACTGCGCATGCTCAGCCCGCTAAGCAACGGTCACTCCTCAGTTCTTGGTCTGCCGAGAAGAAAGGGACCTGAAAAAGAGGGGACGGATGGGCGGGCATGTATGAGGGCACAGATGACCACTCGAAGAACTACAGTTACAGGTAAGCAACCTGTTCTTCTTCTTCATGGTCTCTGTGCCTCATACATTAGAAGACTGTGTAGCTTACCGGTAGGATGGTGGGTCAGGTCCTACAGAACAGAAGCCAGCACAGCACGTCCAAACTGAGCATCTCAACGGGACCGGCAGTCTAGCCTGTAGTGGTGCACGAAGGTCAATGGCTGGGACCAGGTCGTCACACGGCAGAGTTCCTGCAGGTCAATTCCTCGCAGGAGGGCTGCAGATGTCGCCATGGCTTTGGTGGAATGAGCCTGAAGGAATGCTGGTGGAGGCTCCTTGGCGAGCTCATACGCCAGTTGGATAGTCTGGGCCACCCATTTGGACAAGCGCCGGGTGGACACCTTATGGCCTCTTCGATGCCTGCCATAGCACACAAAGAGGTGCGAGGTCTGTCTGAAAGAGGCAGTCCTGTCCTTGTAGAAACCCAAGCCCCGATGAACATCCAAGGAGTGGAGAGATCGCTCCAAAGGTGTAGTCGGGCCCGGGTAGAAGGTGGGCAAGATGACGTCTTGACTCAGGTGGAAATTAGACACCACCTTCGGCAGGAATGAAATGTCAGGCCGAAGGACCGCCCTGTCGCTATGGAAGACGAGGTATGGCTCGTCAGATCGCAGGGCTGTCAGCTCTCTCGCCCTCCTAGCAGAGGTGACAGCCACCAAGAAGGCAGTTTTCATGGTGAGCAGCCTGTCATCTGCAGTCGCCATGGGTTCGAAGGGCGGTCTCGTCAGCTGTGATAGTACCAGTGATAGCGACCATGGTGGTAGCGGCGGCGATACCAGCAGGTAGAGGTGCTGCAGGCCCTTCAAAAACTGCTTCACGGTACCGTGGGGGAAGAGAGCCACAGATGGGGATCGTGGTGGTTGGTATGCCACAATAGCGGAGAGGTAAACCTTCAGTGACAGGAAGGCCAGGCCCTGCTGCCGAAGGTGTAGTAGGAAGTGGAGCACGGTAGGCAGGTTGACAGGCGATACTGGCTCTCATCGTTCCTCAGCAAAAGCAACGAAACACCCCACTTGTAGTGGTAGTTGTGGTGTGTTGACTCTGCGGTGAGGACGTTGTCGATGACAGGATCATCTAAGGCGATATCCTCCAGGCACGGAGGGCCAGGAGCGGCAGGTCTGAATGAAGCACGAGACCGTTGGAGTGGGAGAGGTCCGGTGCTGTCGGAAAATGGAGAATTCATCCGTGGGCGGCCTCGAACAGGGGACCGAACCAGTGCTGCCTCGGCCAGTATGGTGCCACGAGAACGATGTCTGCTCGGTCTGTGAAGGTCTTCGATATCACCCAGCTGAGCAGAGGGAATGGAGGGAACGTGTGAGGAGTCCCTCATTCCACTGAAACTGGAAAGCGTCGCCGATGGAGTGGCGATTGCGGCCGGCCCTCGAGCAGTACCGACAACACTTTGCGTTCTCGCTGGTGGCGAAGAGGTCGCTCATCGGTTCGTCCCATTGATCTCAAACCATCTGGAAGGCCTCGCTGGAGAGGGACCACTTGTGGTGGCATGAGGTGTCCCTGCTGAGGACGTCCGCTGTGGTGTTCTCCTGCCCGGCCAGGTGAACCACCACTGGATGGATCCGAAGCGAGACGCACCAGTCCCAGAGGTCGAGGGCGATGTTGAGGAGGGTGGTCAAATGAGTCCCTCCTTGCCTGTTGACACAGCAGACTGCCGTCGTGTTGTCCATCAGGATCAACAACTGTGCAGCCTGCGACAAGGTGTCGAAATGCCCGTAGAGCCTTTGAGATTGCAAGCAACTCGAGAGCATTGATATGGAAGGCAGCCTTGTGACCGATCCATCGGCCGCAGACTCTGAGGTCGCTGCAGTGTGCTCCCCACCCGTAGAGGGAAGCATCTGTTGTTACCGTGAGTTTCGGATTCTGCTCCAGAACAGCATGCCCGACAGGAGGTGGCTGTAAGACTGCTACGACAGCAGGGACTGGCGCACTTGATGAGGTAGGTGGTAGCGGCGTGTCTGCACGTCCAAGAGTGGATCGAAGACTCGGACAAACCAGTGCTGAAGTGGTCGTGTGCGAAGCCTGGAGAGGTAGGTCACGGCGGTTGTCAAGGCCATGTAGCCGAGGAGCTGTTGGATTCTCCTTGCTGTTACCGTCAGGGCATGGAAGACGGTAGATGCTGCCCGACGAAGCATCCGCGCCCGGTATATTGGTAGGTACGCCCTTGCCGATAACGCATCCAGGGTCGCCCCAGTAAAGTCGAGAACCCTTGTGGGCTCGAGATGGGACTTCTTCGGATTGACCCGGAGTCCTAGACGGGTGAGAAGAGTCAGAGTCTGGTGTATGTCCCTGTAAAGTTTCTGTTTGCAGGATGCCACCAAGAGCCAATCGTCGAGGTAGGGGTAGATCGAGATGCCCTTTGTCCGCAGGAACGACACCACGGGGGCCATGCACTTGGTAAAGACCCGTGGTGCGGTCGAGAGGCCAAACGGCAGCACCCAGTACTGGTAGCAGGTACCGTTGACCGTGAACTGTAGGTATCGTCTGTGCTGCAGGCAAATGGGGATGTGGAAGTAAGCATCCCGAAGATCGATGGAGACGAACCAGTCCCCTCGTCGAAGGAAAGGCAGGATCAAGGGTAGCGTGACCATCTTGAACCTCTTGGGGTGGATGTAGTCGTTCACCCCTCTGAGGTCTAGGATAGGCCGCAGGGTTCCGTCCATCTTTGGTACGGTGAAGTTCCTCGAGAAGAAGTTGGTGGTCTTGGCTGAGGACAGAAGTGCCTCGATCGCTCCCTTTTGTAGAAGGGACTGGATCTCTTCCAGCAGTACTGAGCTGGCCGGGATGGAGTAATAGACCCCTCACGGTGGAATATCTTGAAACTCTATGGCGTAGCCAAGACGGACGATGGTAAGTACCCAAGAGTCTGTAGTGACTTTCCGCCACTCGGCAAGGTGTCTGGCCAAGCTCGGCTGATCTTGTAGGGTTGCTGGGACGGTGAAGGTTGGTATCGGTGGCGACCTGCAGAACACATCAAAACTGGGACTTCGTCCCAGACGAAGACTTCTTAGAAGAAGAAGATGGGCGTCTTCGAAGAGGTCTCCATGCGGCAGATGAAGTGGACAGCCGGGACGCAGTCGATCGCGGAGACCGCGGTTGGTATGTGCAGGAGGAGGAAGAGGATCTACGCCACGATGGCCGGGAACTGGAGCTACGGCGAGACTGGGGCGGTTGGTTGATGCCCATCATCTTGGCCGTTAGTCAGGCCTTGACGAGATGGTCCATAGCCTCATCCTTTGAGGTATGGAACAGTCCCTGGCCATCAAACGGGAGGTCCTCAATCCTCCTGTGGCTGTCCTCCTGGAGCCCCAACAAGCGCAACCACGCATGTCATCGAAGGGCAACCGTGCCCACCATCACCCGCGAGGTAGCCTCCACAGCATGCCTCGAGGAGGCGATCTGTTGGTTTGCAATCGCCATGGCCTCACCGAAGAGCTGTGTGGCGGTAGCGCAGGAGTCCTCCGGCAGATTCGCGAGGAGCGGGGCGAGCCAGTTGAGGAGGTTCCGATGGTATGCCACGAGACAGGCCTTCGTGTTTAGAGTCCTGGCCACCAGGGAGGATGCAGAGTAAAACCGCCTGCCAAAGGTGTCGTGTTTGCGACCTTCACGGTTCGGTGGGGTCATGTGCGCTCTGTTACCACCCTTGGTCTGCGCCGATTCAACCACGATGGAGTTCGGGGTCGGATGACTGAAAAGGAACTCCGCGTCCACTTTCTGGGTCTTGTAAAGATGCTCAAGCCGATGTGGGATCGGCTGAGCTGAGGCTGGCTTTGCCCAAGGTTGTTTCATGGCATCCAGCAAGGTTGACAGAAAAGGCAGTGGAGCAGTGGATGGCGGGCGCATCTCCAGGTATTGGAAGACGGAGTCGTGCACCGCTGGGGCCAGTTCTGCAACCTTCAGGCTGAGGGCCGTGGCCACACGGAGGAGAATGGTGGAAAACTGCCGAACGTCCTCCGGTGCCAACTCTGGTCCTGGTTCCCCGAAAGCCAGTGGAGGCGACTCATCAGAAGATGGAGTTGAGTCTTCAGAGGCAGTGTTGGACTCATACGACTCCGAAGACGGGGTCGGAGATCTCTCCACCGACTTCTCCACAGGTGGCTTGCGGGGGGGGGAGAGCCAGGGTCACCGTCCCGCTATTAGACTGCACCGGTACTGTGGATGATGTCGTGGTTGAGATCTGCGTGCCTTGGAGGGGCACCACTGAGGGCCGAGGGCGGTGAGCAGCCTGTGTCGTTGACATTGTCGCCCGCATCGCTTGTGCCAAGGTGGATTGAGGCACAGCATGCGTCGCGGTCGATGTTGTCCTTGGAGGAGGTGACACTGCCCTGTAACAGGGTGAGGGCTCCCTAGACCTCCGATGGCGTGGCGAGATCGATCGGCGAGGTGATCGGCTTGGCAGCCTCTCGTAGTGGGAGCGATGGGCTTCCCTGGACGGCGAGCGGGATCGATGCCGTGGTGACCAGTACCGGACGTCTGAGTGGTACTGGTCCCTGTATGACGGAGAGTAAGAAAAGTAAGAGCCTGGGGGCTCGTGCCAGAGGTGCTCCTGGCCGTACCTACCAAGGTAGGGGCAGAGGTATACACTGAGTCCCCAGAGTGGGCTCTCTCCAGGCACATCTCCCGATGTTGTGGGGATGGAGGCCTGGCTCTCTGCTCAGGAGAGCGGGGCTCGCTCCATTGAGAGGCTGGACAGTGACTAGGCAAAGGCCGATGTCGGGCCACAGCCTCCTCCTGGCGGTTGACCGATACACAGTGACTCGGCGGGGTAACCGCAGCCATCAGCTTGGGCAGTTCCGAGGGCAGGGCTTCCACGGTCTGCTCCTCGTTGGACACCTCGAGGACCTCCTGATGGTCCGAATGCTCTTCTGGATCCCCAGCGAGCTGGGTAGGTGGAGGTGTCAGGAGGCGAGCCTCCTTCGGAGGGGAGCGCCTCTTTTCCTTCCTTCTCTTTTTTTCTCCTTCTCCTTTGCAGTGTCCTGAGTAGGAGGACGCTTCTTTGGGCCGGTGTCAAGGGCTTGGAGAAGGTTGAGGCTTGCAAGCCCGCAGGTTCCTCGTGAGTGGAAGGAGCTGATAGCTTCGGAATCCTCGGAAGCTTCGATGTCTATACTGAGCCCGGTACCGACGAGGTGGACGGTACGGCAGCCGCCGACACCGTCGACGGAATGGTCGCTGGATGAGCAGATTTTTCTGCCATCACGATGCGGGCCTTGGTCTGTTCCTGTGATCGCAGGGACTCCTCCCAACAGTGGGATTTAAGTCTCGCCAAACGGTTGCGGAGGGTCTGGTGGGTGAATTGTCAACACACAGGACAGGCCTGGACGTTATGGCCTTTGCCCAAACAGAAGAGGCACTTGCAGTGTTTGTAAGAAAGAGCGACCTTCCGTCCGCAGGAGATGCAGCTTTTAAAGAGCGCCGACATAGACCGAAGAATCCAAAGAGAAGAGAAGAAGCCAAATGGAGAAGAGTGGGGAAGACAACGGGGGTTTGAAGTTCCAGAAACCAGTCCGTAATCCCAAGCCGTTCGTCAGGGGACCGAAAACCGGGTTGAAAACGAGAAGCAGAAGCCAAATACCAAATCCAAATCGCAATCCAAAAGCCGATAGTCCAAAAAGCCGAAATCTGAGTCGAAAATGCGAGAAAGGCCAAGAAAAGCACAAGCCACTGAGAATAACCTTTTGTTCGCTACAGCGGACAAGAAAGAACTGAGGAGTGACCGTTGCTCAGCGGGCTGAGCATGTGCAGTACCAGCATGTGGGAGGGGTTCCCGCCAAGGTACTGAGCTCTCAAATCTTCCGAACGCTACTGCGCAGGCATGAAAGCTCCTAACGTATGAGGCACAGAGACCACGAAGAAGAAGTATCAAGAGATTAAAGATTTTCAAAAGACAATTTTTAACAAATATATAAGCTTTACAAATCTATAATTCCTGAGAAAACTTCAGTCGTTAATCTTGTAGCACGGAGGCACCTTTAATGATTCTTATAGACCAATATAATAACAATTTGTAGTGTTTGGCTCTCATGTCCCCCAATATAATACTTTATTGTGTAATTATTTTGAACCTGTGCAACTACTTAAAATAATGTTCACAAAATTTAAAGTGAAATCAGAAAAACAGGTGTCACTTGATCTTTGCTTGTGAATGCAAATTTTGAGGAAGTCTAGCACACACATTTGAATTCCCCTTTCAGAGTTACAAACTCTGAAGATAAATCTATCCTTTTTTGTTGTGAGCAGAAGAGGGAAAACTGTGGTAACTCACATGCAGTTCCGAGCAGCCAAGTCTCTATGGAGAAAGTGCTTGTTACTGAGGTACTCCATTCCCAGTGCAATGTGGATCATAAACTTCAATAAAGTTTGTAGTGGTACATACTAGAAACAGAATTAGGACAAACATTATGCCAAATTTATTACATTTGTCAATGAAATCATTATAATTAAAAACAACACACGGTAAGAATAAATCTCATAATTGGATTAGAGATACACAGTGGATTTAAAACAGTTGCAAATGGAACTGATTGGGAAACTCTTATAATCAGTCTTTCTTGCCCTGGGATCCTCCAAATGTTTTGACTGCAATCTCCCAAATCCCAAACCAGTGTTGTAAATTCTAAAAGGAGATTACGGAATTTGTAGTGTAACGCATCAAGAAGGCACCAGAGTTGGGTAAAGCTCTATGATGACAGAGAAACCCTTTCCAAGAGTAACTAAATTCCTTATCAAGTACATGGAGGAAAGAATTAGGTGATTAAGAATCTTCTTGCATTAATTATAAGAATGTTTTTAATTCTCTATTATTTGTAATCACTTTACTATTTCCTGTCTGCATAGGTAAATCACTTTTGGTGTATAATCAAGGTTACTCATTTATACTTTTATTACATTTTATTACTATTATTATTACATTTTATTACATTATTAATTACATTTATCCAATACAGCAACTATATGAGACAGATTAGATACACTTTAACTCAGTTTGTCTCCTTTACTGAACTCATGAATAACAGTGAAAGGCAAGTGTCGATTCAACCATACGTTCAATGCTTTCAGAGTGCTTTGGGAACCTTAATTCACAATTCATAGATTACATGGATCTCAAGTTATGTCTGTTGTACACATTGAACCACGGAGGCAAACAGAAGGCATGGAACCTAAACCAGTTACCTTTCCACCTCCCTGGAGACATTTCTCAGTATGGGGCAATTTTAACCATGCAGTTCTTGTTTGTTTTGCCATCTCCCAGGTAGCAATTATGTTACTAATTGTTCATGAAGCCCAGCTGATATAGCTGCTTCAAAGAGATCAGACTATGAGATCCACCTCCATTTGCCTAGCAGGTCTAAATATCATTACCTCCTCCATTGGCTAGAGTATCCAGATATCAATGTAACATTTATATATTTGTCAGAGTTGGCTTCTTTACCTCTTCCTCCTCTCTTCCCTCTATTGTGTCTATCAGGTTGTAAGCCATTATTTTACACTGTAAACCACTTTGAGGGCATCAGCAACAAAAAGATAAGCAAAGCAGCTGTGACAAACAGTGCCTTGGTGTGGGGTTCTCCTAAGAGCACGTTCTCTATGCTTTCCAAGTCTGAACATGTCTGGTCTCTTCCCAGACCAAGCATTACTCGTGTACAAAGGCTACAAATTACCAGGGTATAGACACACAGTTTGTAAGTATCTGAGACAACTTTCCAACCACGTATATATAACTTTTTGGAAAAATTTTATAACGTAAAATAAGATTCAACAGAGTTTAAAAGACAGAAATTCAACCACAGCACAACAAGATTAAGAAGCAACAAACATATCTATCTTCATGTAAGCATAGTAACACTTCTTACTGGATCTAACATTACAGGCCTTGTGGAGCTTTCAGGTTAAGAAAACTCTGATTTTGTCTCTTTCTCTGAGCCTTGATATAGGCTTTTATTATTATAAAAAGTTTATCCCCTTCAAGGCTTCCAAGACTGAGTTCCCCTCACTTTTTGATAGTATTTGAAATTATAATTATTAATAATGTTCTTTTGGATCACACAAGGCAAGGTTTGGATATGTATAAGCCAGGTGTTCTTTTGAACCCTGCTCAAAAGGGCCATGGCATTATGTGGTGATTTTGCTGACTGAGTGTGTCAGGCTTATCTCTTTGTGGTATCTATGTGTTTTGATTTGGTTGTATGACTTTTGTCTGTATTTATGTTTATGTCAGATTTAACAAGTTTTGTTTTTCACCTAACATCTTTTCCTGAACTGGATTGTACCTTGGCACTATCAGCCAGATTCTTGATCCAACATGCTTCTTGGGAGTTAACTGGAGGGCTTCTTGGCTCAGAGACTCTACGAGGTGTTTGTAGACTAAGTTGAGCATCCTCATCTTTTAACTCTGGATTTAATCATTAGGTCACTGGAGATCTTTAAACAAGTTGGACAGTCATCTCTTAGGAGTGCTTTAGTTGTGTATTCTATATGGCAAGGGGTTGGACTAGATGGCCTTTGTGGTACCTTCCTATGAGTCTATGATTAGTGGCATCTCTTTAATATTATTGCCATTTTATTATCTAGCCACTTAATTGTAAAACAAGCATTTTCAGCTGATTTTTCATATAAAAACTTACGTTTGCTAGAAAGGACTGAGAGATGGAAGTCTTTCACTAGTCTTCTCACCAATGACAATATAGGAAATACATAATTTAGCAGTGGGATACACTAGCAAGTTTGGGGCCATTTTCAATTGCCCATCCTCACAATCATGTTCATGAAATTCAGTTGCAAAATGGGAGAAGCCATTAAAACAAACAAGAAAAAACACTGTATTTTGGAATATTTTACAGAGATTCTTAGTGGCTGACCACTGAATTTTGGTGCCACAAGATTTTGAAGTGATCTGGAAAAGTCAAATACCACATTGGTGGGGTTCGTTTCGCAAATAATAGAGCAATAATCTTTTTAGTAGATTGCAATACTTGAGGCTGCCAGTGGAGGGTAACATGACAGAATGTTGCTGAATGGAAGGAAAAAAAGAGCTCTCTTCATTTAGAAACATGTTATGTTAGGAAGATGGCTACATTTAACCTTTTGCCTTATATGTTAGCTGTCAACATGCAGGGAGGCTTGTACATGGCAAAGCTGAAAAGGAGGATGATTCCTTCCCTGCAGGTTTATGTGATATAATCCAGAAAATGCCTTTTACTAGACTCTGTTAACAATCTTGAATGATCTGGACATAAAGGAAGGGTGATGATGATGTAACTGCTTTGATTTAATTCAGCTTACACAAATATCTTGTGGGATAAGTGGACCATATATTTCCAACAGGCCTACACTGACTAGTAGTGGCTCTCTTGGTCTTCAAGTAGGAATCTTTCCAGGTGCTACTTAGAAAAGCTGGGGATTGAACCTGAGACTTTCTGCTTGTAAAAAACAGTGCTGTACCAGACAGCAAATGTTCTTCCTAAACATACCTTTCAAGGTACGAGTAGTTCCCTCCAGAAGAAAATTAAGAGGGCTTTTGCCAAAGCCTCTAACAAACTCTAGATAATAAAACTTTATCTAATTCATTCATCATCTTCACCACCCTATAGCCAAAACTCATAGGAAGATGTAGCAAATGAAAAATTGACCAACAAAGCCCCAGTTAACTACAGTTAGAACTACGGTACCTCTAGCAACAATTTACAGTTTTTATAAGAATTCACCATTACCAATGAAGGAAGGCTAAGTGCATAAGGTTTTATATGAAAATGTGTTTCACATTTGGAGTAAGGGTTCACAAAAATTCTTTGAAAGAATATTATTACAAGCTAATGAGGCTTATCATAATTTTAAAGCTGAAATTACTTTATGGCAAACAAGTACACTATACTTTCTCAGTTTCTTTCTAGTAAATCTCCTCACCATACTTATGGAATCGGACGCCTATAGAACAGAAAATCTCTTCTTGACCCAACTCCACAGTTGCCACTACATCAGAAAATACCTGCTCAAAGAAATCCACTTTGCTTTTTTTAAAAATGGGAGAAATGCTGTCCATTGTCCATTCCTACACAATGGCAAACAGAATAAGGCTCTCTTTGATGATTCCAAATTATGTGCACAGACATCATTTAATTTTCCACTTGTTTGCAACTCACACAGATTCATATACTGAGCTATGAACAGCTCCATTGTTTATAGCCACTCAGCAAAATAATCACATGTTTACAACTAAGTTTTATTATTGTATTATCTTTAGCAAAATAAAACAAAACAGTTCTATCTTATTAGAAGGGACTGTCATCAACATACGCTATGACTTCCTTCTTACTGAAAGAAATGTCAGTAGCATTGAGCTATTTTAGTAATGCTCTTCTGTGGGAAGAGTCAATCAAATAACCCCAAACTGCTTGTATAACAAAACATAGGAAGGCCATCATCTCCAGAACAATTAAAGCCTTTTTCTACTGTTCTAATGCAAGACTGACAGTCTGTCCACGTAGGATGTAAACAAAAAGACCACAGTCTGTTCAAATGGAGGAAAATGTATACAGAAAGCCATCATATTGCCCACAATCAGGCTTTGACATCAGTGTGCTTTTGAGCACATGCTGGGTTTCCTTCTGTTTAGTGCCTGTGTGGCCTTTATTACTCACCAATATGACACAACTAAACAACACTCAAAGGTCAAGAGATGGCAATGCAGCAGAAGCACACAAGAATGCTCTCACTGACTGTCCAAGTGACAAAACAGACCGACCTCACTGTCACTCCACTTGTCACAAGTTCTTACTTGCTTGCAATTTCAGATCAGAATATCACTTTATCTATCCCTCCAGCATCATTTTGAGAGGTGCGTAAGGGTCAGAATATATTCCTGCACCAAAGACTTATTGCTACAAGGACCAATCCTATGGCACCCCTCTTGCCTCTAGAGTGGCAAATGGAAGAACAGACATTATTCCACCTACTACTGGACTTGGCCTCTAATTGTTGGTCCCACTTGTAAAGCCCTAGAGGATATGACATTTAAGTTGATGGAAGTTCTTCTTAATGATTAGTTGACATCCCTCTTGTTACTTGAATCCATAGCTTTGGGCCCTTATCCTCTTGGACAAGTTTACTACATGACAGGCATCCACTTAGTGAAAAATGGCTATCACATTATAGAATCATAGAATCATAGAAATGTAGAGTTGGAAGAGACCACATGGGCCATCCAGTCCAACCCCCTGCTATGCAGGAACACCCTCAAAGCACTCCCGACAGATGGCCACTTACTTGTCTTTTAATGATTCTTAAATGGTTTTAACTCTATGAATTGGTTAAATCATTTTTAAAATAACTTCTATATTTTCACTGTTATTTTTGTATGTTTTTAATCTGTTCTGGTCTTAAAATTCTGTAAATCACCTTGAGTCCCAGTATTGGAAAAAAGGCAGAATATAAATGAATAAAACAACAACAACAACAACATCAACCTTTTCTTATAGAAACTTGTTTCCAGACCTGCTTCTGATCTTTGTTGCCCTCCTCTGGTCACATCCTAGTTGAAATTACATGGTATTTTACACTATCAGCACAAGCCCTGATTACCTCTATCCAGTGTCCCAACTTAAATTCTACACATTATATTTTCCACTGAATTATTGATTACCTGTGGGCCCATTCCAAGCCTTGAGCGAAGGAGAAAGCTATGCAAATCTCCATATTTCATGAATGGGAGAATCACCATGGGCTTTGGAATCTGCTGAGAACTTGGCTCTATGCACACACCTGGAAAGGAAGACAAGAAATGAATCAGTAAAATGTGCTAGAAATCATAAAAAAAGGAATCCATCTAGATCAGAAGTGGAAATCACATGTCCCTCCAAATTTTATTGGACTCCGAGTCCCAACAGCCTGAGACAATATAGCCAGTGACAAGGAATGCAAGAAGGTGCAGTCCAACAACATCTGGTGGGCTGCATGATACCTGCCTCTGGCCTAGCAGCATCTCATTTTAAAGACCACAGAGCAAGATGGTATGCACACACAGGCACAGGACTCTATCATATTACACTGTTGTAGCACTATTACTCTACTTTAACTGCCACGGCAACATCAATTTTAGAAGGGACTAGACAAATTCATGGAGAAATCAAGGCTAGAGTTACATATTAATAATTACGTTTGCATATAAGCTCCGACATAAGAGGCAGCATACGTTGCAATACTGATAGCTGGGGAATGTGTGTGAAGGTGTGATTGTGCTCACATTCTATTTGGGGGTTTCCCATATGCACCTGGTTGGTTTCTGTGGGAAACTGGATGCTGGATTAGAGAGGCTTTTGATTTGATCTAGCAAACATCTTCTTATTATCCCATTTCACGCGGCAACCAACCCAGCACCTCCAAGATGACTGGGTGCCATGAAGCAACGGCCATGGCGCCAACGTTTGCTTACCTAGCAACTGATATTTGGCAGTACACAGACTCTGACTATGGTGGTTCTAATTAGGTATTGCAGTCAACAGCAGCTAACATCCACAGATCTGTTTAATCC
Source organism: Iguana delicatissima (assembly GCA_948472985.1). Classification (NCBI taxonomy): domain Eukaryota; kingdom Metazoa; phylum Chordata; class Lepidosauria; order Squamata; family Iguanidae; genus Iguana; species Iguana delicatissima. Next base: position 233,431 of record CAOKZL010001203.1, on the reverse strand, counting down.
CCTTGGATCTCATGTCTTATCATAGCAATTAAAGTCTACAGCAAAAACTAAGGGGGCGAAAAAGAATACAAAAGATCCCCTTCAGGACTGAGTATGGTCAGTAGCCATGGAATGTTGCATACATATTTATCAGGTGTGAGAAAATGGAAAGTCTGGGGCTAAGGTAAGAAGAACAAAATGTTCTGCTTGGCCTTATGGTATTCTGGCTGGCTGTGGAACACTGAACAGGAATACTTTGGTTAAGAGGTGATGATGCAATGAAACATTTTACAATTAGACCACTGCATTCCATGACCCCTCTTGTTGGCAGTGGCTTGTCAGGGTTTCACTTAGAAGTCTTTCCCAGCCCACATGGAGAAGCTAGGTATTGAACCTGGAGACTGAACTTCCACATGCAACTCATGTGTCCTATTACTGAGCTGTGACTCTTCTGACTTATGACCCATCTTCAAACAGGATTTCCCTGCTTAGATTTACTGCAAAACTACAGCTGTAGTAGTGCTCATTTTAGTCATAACTTAGCAGTAAATTTCTAATGTGAATGCTCCCATGATACTCTGTTCAGTTTCTAAAATACATACAAATGTCTTCAGAAGAGTGTGCTTTATTCCTTTTCCCACCTGCCTGCCTCAAGAACCAGCATAATGTAGCAGTCTGAGTGTTGAATTATGACCCTGGAGACCAGGGTTCAATTCCCTTCTTGGCCATGGAAACCCACTGAGTGACTTTGGGTGCAGCAGACACTCTCAGTCTGAAAGGGAGGGAAAGGCAAACTCCCTCTTAACAAATCTCACCAAGAAACCTCTGTGAAACCACCTTGAGGTTGCCATAAGTTGGAAATTACTTGAAGGCACACAACAACAGCAAACCTGAAGAAAACAGTGGTTGTTTGCTTCCACGTCACTGGGGGCAATGAATCTATTCTGAGTTTAAATCTGAACTTTAAAGGAGGTATCCAAGGTGCTGAACCCTGTCACTCAAATACATCCAGCATCTTGGATAATTTTTTAAAACTTGTACTAAAACCCAACATGAATTCATCACTCCACTAACATGGAAGCCACCAGTTGACGTTTCCTCCAACTATCTTGTATTTTCTAAGGACAAAAGAGCAGCCATGTTGGATCAGACCAATAGCCTATGTCACCCAACATTCCATTCACATAGTATGAGTTCCTCCCAGGGAACTCACCAGCTGGACCCTCTACCTTGTGCTCCCCAGCAACTGATATTCAGAGGTACAGTGCTTTTATACTGGAGGTGACATACAGACATTCTGAGTAGCAGCCACTGACAGATTGATCTTCCATGAATTTATCTAATCTCCTTTTAAAGCCACCACTAACTCTTTTGGTACTGAGTTCCAGAACTGATTATGTGCTATTTGAAGAAATACTTCCTTTCATCTGCCCAGAAACTCCCACCATTAAGCTTCAGTGGATGATCCTGGCTTTTAGTATTACAACAGAGAGAAAGAGCTTTTCCTCATGCACTTTTCCGTATCACTGTTGCAGTTATTTGCTGTCAACCTAACTTTGACTTATGGTGACCCTACGAATGAGAGATCCTGTTATTAACTGCCCTGCTCAGGCTTTGAAAAATCAGGACTGTGGCTTCCCTGACTGAATTAATTCATGTGTGGTGTAGCCTCTCTCTTTTCTTATGGTCTTCCACTTCACCAAGTATTATAATCTTTTCTCTTCAGTCAAACTATCTCATGATATGTCCAAACTGTGACAGACTTAGTTTAATCATCTTCGCTTCTAGTAAAAGTTCAGGCTTGATTTGGTCTAAGACCTAATCATCATTCTTTTTAGTAGTCCATTGTGTCCACCTTTTACAGCCATATATAAAAACCAGAAATACTATAAACTGGATGATTCTCACTTTTGTATTCAATTATATGCTTTACACTTGAGGATTTTACCTAGGCTATCTTTCCAAGTCTCAGTCTTCTGGTCTCTTGACTGACTGAACCAAAGTATAGCAAATTTTTAACAATTTCAATGTTGTTGTTTTTTACCCACTTTAAAGTTAGGTCTGCATACCATACATAATTTTATACACCTCTGTCATGTCTGCCCTTTCTTGTCTTTGTAATCTTTCCTTGTTGGGTCCGTTAATCTAGTCCCTTGATAATTTTGTTTTCTCTCAATTATCTTTCCTTAGGATAAATCTGAAAGCAGGGGAAAAACTATGAACATATTTGAACACCTACATGGGGTTCAGTAAAGATAATGACTCTCTATTGTGCCATGATCAAAAATCTGGTGTCCGACAAGTTTTACTTGCTAGTTGACCCACCAAGGAGTTTGATGACATTTGGATGATCAAAGTCTTTCATGCATGCAGCTTCCCGAAGGAATTCTTCAATTTCTCGTTGGGAAAAGCTGTCCACTGAAAGCATATATACATATATATTAAAAAAAGTCTCATTAAAGTTAACATTCCAAATATCACTTTTTAAATGTTTTCCACTTCCTTATCTATACAGAAGAGGCACTAACATACCTTGAATAAAAAGGAACATAGTGTCCCTGACAGTTAGACATCTAAGAAAGTTATTTTGGTGGAAATCAGGAACAGTATTTTTTTTCCATCGAGTTTATAGAAAGGTCAGTTAAACAAGCATTCAGTATATCAAACTCAAGTTGTTACCTTGGCAACCTTTCTGGAAGCATGCAGCTAGACACTTAATGTTTCAAGGCAGACTCTCTAGACACCATTAGAATTATGAACAAGAGGAGCTTTCTTCAGCCTAATCCCCTGTCAATATCTTGGATGCCAGCTCTCATGATCCCCTCACCACCACAGCCAAAGTCTGATCCTTGAACCTATAGGGCTACAACACTGTCACTTCTTCTGTTTTCCATATATGAATTCAAGAAAAGGAAATTTGTCATTTTCAGTGATGTTCTAGCAGAAAGCTAGACTGATAGTGTTATCTACAACATAGTCATCAGGTAGAAACAGTTAGGAGTTTCCACTGCTATACTATTCTTATTGGAGAAAGACAATATTTTTTTTGTTTGGCTCACTGACTGGTGTGTTTTCAAAGTTTTCCATGAGAAATACAAACAGAAATTTATTCTAACTGATTTCTGGCCCCGTTAAGAAGAGCTGGAATATTTAATGTTAAAGGAGTAACATCACTCTTCTCCCCTCTGACCACAAATACATGATTTGTTGGAGAAATGCAGCCCTGCAACTGAAACACAGGTATGATTGTCTCTTGAGACAAACTTGTGGGCAAATTTGTTCTTCCAGTTGGAACTGAAGCTAAATTTGAACAGAGGTATATCCACTGCATGATTATAGTGCCTTAATACCACTTGAACTTCCATGACTCCATTTTGTACAAATCTTAGCATCTAGTGAAAGAATTCTCTGCTAGAGAACTCTAATGCTGTAGCTCAAGGATGTGCACTAGAGAATTTTACATCCCCCAGCCAGACTACAAATCCCAACATTTCTGTAGGATGGAAACATAGCATTTAAAGTGTTATGAGAATGCTATGTTTCTGCAATGTGGATATACCTCTTTTCTGACAGATTGGATAATGTGTCAGTCATGAATCTATCTCCTCTCTTCTTAGAGTAGGGATGAGCACACCACTGTGTACTTGGATGCGTCTGAATGTTTCTGAAAAATAACTCCAAACCCATCAAAATCTGCTTACTACTTACACTTCATAGTTTTCACAGCTACTTTCTGAACAGTTCCATCAGGATTGCTGAGATTCCCTTCCATGACTGATCCAAACTCTCCTGGATGAAGGGAGAAATAATGAAATAGTGAATATTATTTATTATTAATATTATAATTTATTTTCAAATTAAATAATTAAATTAAATTAATTGTTATCATTAATATAAAATAATGAATTTTTTCATGTAGTTCTTTCTTTCTATCAAGGCAAAGAATTCTGTACTATATAACAACAACAAGAACATAATAATAATAATAATAATTTAAAAAATAAAATACATTTGTCCCTCTTTCCAGCTTTTCACTCATAAAAATCAGCATCTTCAACTGAAGAAAGGATTATAGTATCACATTTGTTGTGAAGACTCTCTAGGCCTTTGGAATTTTTTAACAACCAGAGAAGCTGAACTTGAGCTAAATTTACTTCACAAGAGTACCTCTCACTCACCAATCTAGTGGCTACTTTAGAGGCAACTTAAAACATTATCTTGGCATTTGTGTGTTACAAATCATATATGTTCTGAGCTAACACAAAATGTGTATGGGGGTGAGGAGGGTAGAACCTGTAGTGGAGTATTGGTGGGCAGAAGCTGAATGTGTTTAAGCTTCTACACTCACAAATTCTGGCCTGCAAATCCACATCCAAGGTGCTTTTTCCTCTTCCACTTCTGACTTCAGAGAGAATGGACAGAAAAATTAAAACCTTGCAGAAGAGGACACTTGCAGAGGAGAACTAGCCACTGGGGGAAGAGTTATTAATCCATTACCTAGAGATAATAAGTAAAACTAAGCCAAGTGAAATCTCCCTGCTTGGAAGGGGGGGACACCTATGGAGCAGCCTGGACAAACTCTGGGTGTAAATTTAACCAAGAAAGTGAGTCAAGAAGCTCCAATATGGGCAGGAAATGGCATTAGGAACTGAAAAAGAAAGCTTATCGTGTGTCAGTGTGCCAAAAATTTGCTCATTGAAATATTACGGCCTTTTATTGTGAAATCTCAGGGCAGCAAAGAGATAAAACAATGTGAATAATTTTAAAAGTTTCAGATTAAGATTAGTTTAAAATTTTAATCTGGATTAAAATCAATTCATTTAAATAGGTTAAAAATAATAAACAACTCAACATCTTAAAAACAGCTGAGAAAGGTTAAGATAATTAAAGAACATGAACATGATTAAAAAGAGAATCAGCATGGGGTAGTTGTTTGAGCACTGGACTACAACTCTAGAGAGCAGGGTTCAAATATTTCCTGAGCCTGGAAAGCCACTGTGTGACCTTGGGCAAGTCACACTCTCATAGGCCATTTCCACATTACAGCCCCATCCTGGCAAGGGGACATTGAAGCCGGTCTGCAATGACCTGCTCCTGTTGCATCTCCAGCTGTCATGATCATGCATTATACTACTACCAGAAAAAATCCGGTAATAGGCCCTCACTTTCATGTGACAATTGTGTTGGCAGGAAGGCCAAAAGCACTATCAAGGCACTTCCTTCCTCAATGCAGCACAGGAAGAAGACAGCTGCACTGCAGAAGGAAGAAGCGTGTCCTGAGTGCTACCATCTGCTGGCAACTGGCTGGGTGTGGAGGGCAGCTTTCCAGATACGCTCCCATCCCAGCAAAGGCACTGCAGGGATCATGATGGTACAATGTAGGATCATGGCATAGTGTGGTAAGGGCCTTAGCCTCAGAGGAAGGCACACCCCTTCTGAACAAATCTTGACAAGAAAACCCTGTGATAGGTCCACTTTAGGGTCACCATCAGTCAGAAAAGATTTGAAGACATGCAACCGCAACAACAACATGCTTAAAAGTAGATTAAGTCCCAACTTTAGTACAATTTATTTAGCTATTTAACCTATACCTCCCTTTTCTCCTGGTACAAGATTCAAAGTGGCTTATAAAAAGCCACATCTTGAAAGAAATGTTGCTGCCAGTCAGGCTTCTAGTGTGGAAGGCATTCTATAAGTGTGATGCCACAGCTGAGAAGGCCCTCTGTTGTGTCTTCTCCATCTGTTGTGTCTTCTGCCCCTCCAGCAGATCACAATCTTGTCCATATTTTATACCTCTTTTAGCACCTCTAGATGGCCATTTATTTCTTTCATAATGTAGTGGTTCCACTTCCCCTTACCTCACTTTTGCTATTCTCAACAAAAAAATCCTTCATGTGGTGTAAATTGTCTTCCCACATTGTGGTTAAAAGATGAGGAACTATGGTGGGCTGGTTTACTCAGGAATGTATCACCCACTGTGAAACCAGCATTCTGTCTAGGCTTTATCATCTGTTGCATCAAAGTAATGACCTCAGGGCACTTTAAAAATCTCAAAAGATTGATTGTGGCATGGTCAGAGTGCACTCAATCAGACTCAGGAAAAAAGTGGATATAATTCTTTGGGCTTTGGTCCGCAAATACTTACTGCTATAAGATATATGTTAATCTTTAAAATGCTACAGGACATTTTGTGATTCTTAGACTAATTATTTCAGCATACCTTGAAATTCTCACAATATGTGGCTTTCAATTTGGGAGTAAAAATTTCTAATGATGTATGAAAGGGAATATGGAAAAGCTTGCTTTTCAGATCCATTTCTGCTAACATTAGAGAAGGGGTTTATAAGACACTATACAGATGGGATTACACTCCCTCTAAACTATCTCTTTATTGCCTTAATATTAAACCAAATTATTAGAGAGAATATGGAGAAAGGGGAACATTACTCCATACGCGGTTCGAATGCCCAGGATAGCAATAATAATTATTGAAATTATTATTGAGAGAAAACTGAGAGGAGAGATGAATTTTTTTGAATTATTTATAACAGAAACACAATGCTACAGAATAAATATCTGACTTCACAACTCTTACTGATAGCATGTAGGCAAACTGCACAAAACTAGAAATATGCACAGAACATAAACATCCACCTTTGGATACAAAGGGTTCTTGATCTGGCACTGTATGAAAAGCTAACCAGGAACATCAGATATTTGAAAGGAGAACAAAAAGTTGACACTTCTGTTGAAAATTGGCTCTACTTTACTGATTTTCTAAACAGAAATGCCTGTGTCACATCTCACTCCCTGTTGTTTCATGCCTACAAGTCATTTTGATTTATGGTGCCTCTAAGGTGATCCGTAGGACCTTAGCAGGAATTGTTCAGAGGGGAGTTGCCTTTGCTTTCCTGCGAAGTTCAGAGAGTATGATTTGCCCAAAGTCGCCAAGTGAGTTTCCATGGCCAAGTGGGGATCTGAACCATGGGGCCTTTCTGCACTATACCTTTATAGTACTATTATTTCACTTTTAACATTCTATGGAATCCTGGGGTTTGCAGTTTAGAGAGGGGCGTTTAGATTTTTCAGCCAGAGAGCTCTTTGGCCTCAGTAGTCTACAAACCCCAGAATTCCACAGGATGTTGAAAATGGAATAATAGAAAATGGAATAATAGAGTAGTGCAGAAAAGCCCATCATCCCCAGAGTTGTAGTCCAACACTTAAACCCTTACATCTTGTTGGCACTCACTGCATTGCCAAAAATTCTGGAATGACTTGTTAATAAAGTAGGGGGAAAAAGGGAAAGAAGAGAAGAGAAGAGAAGAGAAGAGAAGAGAAGAGAAGAGAAGAAAAAAACAAAGAGAAAAAAAGACATGACTTGGAAATTTGGAGAATGGTACAGCAGAATGTACAGTGTAATAGACTTGGAACTTCTCTGGATTTGGAGGACTGAACTTAAATACAGTGTCTGATTGTAATTGTCTGATTGTAAGATCTATCTGACTTTAGTTATTAATGGTGTCTTATTTGTTTTTGTTTCAGCTTTTCACTCTGTTAAAATAAAATTATTTTTAAAAAGTGTGGCTTTCCACAGAATAAGGCTAGACTGGAAGAAGCCAAGATGAGCTACTATGGATCTTCCAGCATTCTGCCCAGCAGAGATACTCATGCTAGTTTGAGTTCACATCACTTTAGAGACAAGACAGACTTGTTTGGAATATATGACAGCTAAAAAATACATGTTACTGACCTTCTCCCAAGATCTTCCCCAGGGACAGGTTATTCCTGACAATCACAACATCCTGGAGTTTTTCCTGCAGCTCTTCACTCACCCCAAGGCTGCCCACTGTAAAGATAACCATTTTGGTGAGCCAGAAAAAGCAGTGCCCTCATTTCATATCATACGTTTGAGGTAAGAAGAAGCCATCAGCTGGTACAGAAGAAACTTAAGGTCTCCTTTTATGTTCAAAACAGAATTAATCAATAAAGGCCGCAGGGGTAGACATTATAGTGTTCTATTTACTACACTGATTCAGATTGCAGATAAATGATCTAATGGTTGAATACTTCCCCTTGAGTATTCTAACCACTTAGAAAACTAGACTATTAATGGGAGAATGTCTCTATCCTGCTTTCTTCCCAATGTTATGTGCAATGTTTGTTTGTGACAGTGTATCAAACATGATATCCATTTAAACTGCAGTCTGAAGTAGTACAGCCCATGAAACATAGCACCATGTAATTGAGTTGCAACTTAAGAGCTGCTTTTCAACACAAAGTATTATGCATACAATTCAACATGAATGACATAGAGCCACTGAAATCCACAGGACTTAAATATACTGAGCTTGTGCTAGCTTGTATCCCAATGCACATACAAACAGCAGAGAGAAAGCACATAGCACCAGAAATCCCTCACTTCCATTCCAAGAGCAATTCTTTCATTTTATCATTCTTTTTCCTCCCAGTTCTTGCTCTTCTAAAAAACATGGGAAGTTATGAATGGGGCAGGGAGAGGGGTTTAAGAGCTTGCCTATACAGAATTTTAGGAAACAGATTGTAACCAGTAAGATTTGCAGTACTTGCAAATGAGTTTGTGGCACTCTTATGTGGCATCCAATTCCCTTCTGTAATGTAGGTACTGTTGTGAGGAAAACCACACAGTAAGCAAGAAGAGGACCTGGACGCCATGGGCTGCAATCTTCAATATTGCTGAAGAAATTCAATCTTGGATTCCTTAGTTTCCTTCAGGAGTTACCACATCTAGAACTGGGAAAGTACAGCTCTGCAGTGTTTCCTTATACAGTGAATGCTTCTAGAACAGTTCTTTTTAAGGTATTTGATGTAAGAGACCGGAACTATTTTTTCCAGCATGGCAAGAACCCATACCATATTTGTGCCCATTGGCTACACTCCTTCCTTCCTGTCTTTCTTTCACAGAACTCTCCACTGAACGGCAACCAATGGCTCAGGGACTGGTATTAATCCATGGACAACCACTTGAGTAGCACTGTTCTAGGGTACTGGAGTGACTCAACCTATTTGGACTGGCCATTAGCTCTCTTTCTCAGGAAGAATCATACAGCATTCCTGTTCACCCAGAATCTTTCTCTAAGCAATTATAATTTTTTTGTTGGCTTTTGACTTGTTCTTGGTTCTGATCTCCTGGCTCTGACTCCTGGTTAATGACTGCCTAACAGCTCATCTCTTGCCAGTTTCCCAGGAGAAACCTGTTTTCCTGCCATTCAGTTTGATTAAGGAAGACTGGCAGCCTACTGTGCACAGTTCTAACATTAACCTAGGATATATGGTCTCATTATTTGCTGGTCATAACAACTGCTGGTCAATATGCGCCTACTTCCATAGCAACTCAACCCACCACCACTACCCGCTCCCTCTATCCTGGAGAAATTATTAGCATAACAAAGCCACAATCAAGAATAAGGAATGCGGGTGAAACAGGTTGCTTGTTTTAAAAAACAGTGTATCTCTGTATTTCTTTTGAATGCTTTATTGGGATTATTATATTATAAGCCTTGGTCATCTCAGCAAATATTATTTTGTGTGTTTTTGAAAACAGAGCAAAAGTCAGCTGTAAAGGCAAATCTAAAACTTACGTGTAAGTTCAACAGCTCTACGGCAGTACGACTTCTTTGCTTTGTAATTTACAGCCAGTTCTGACTCATCACTACTGAAAGCATACCTAATGGAGATAGAAACATACAACATTTTAATGTTGTGGTAACAATATTCCCATGAAATTGAATTCTGTGGAAAGCATGGGAGTTGCAGCTGCAAAAAGGCAACTGATATTCTCAGTCAGGGAAGTGTCATTGTCAGGTGTTTAGTGGCTTTAGCTCACCAGGAATTCAAACAATCCAAAAGCAAAGGAAGTTCAAGCATTCCCATCATGTTTAATCTTCCCCCTGCTGCATTACATGATAACAGTTGTTTCTCATTAGGTTATCTCAATAAACACTCGATAAACTCAGTTTGGCTATAAAGGCAATGCTGAGTCACTCAACTATTTTGGGGTGGGGTAGGGAAATGACATTACTTAATCATTTCCTGTTCCTTTAACAGTGTTCATTAACAACAATGTGAAGCCTAGGAACTTTCACTTCTATACACTACATTTTTTTCCTTTCATGATTTACCATTCCAGCTTCCCAAAGAGAAAGCAGGAACCTCTGAACAGCAAGGACCAAAGTAAAGAAAGGAAATTCACTTAAAGTTCACTTTTAAAAAATGTAAATATCTGCCTTTGGGGGGACATTTTTGTCAAGACCACAGCACACCAAAGATTACTTCTCTCCACATCCCATGATTTGCTCAGCTTATCTGCTTCCTCCAGTGTTTTTGTTTAAAAAGTCATAGCCAATGAATAAGAATAAAGGTACTTATATTTCACAATACCTAAGCTCAGAATTTCAAAAGTCATTTACAGACTCCTGTTCCCTGTTTCACAGATAATTCATAGACCTTTAAAGCCCCTAGATTCCAACCTATAACTACTGCCTCCCGTTCCTGTTTAAAGCTCAGCTTTATACTTGTTAGGAAGCTTATGTTAGTCTTAGGGTCGGAGACAAGTTGCAAAAGAGGACAACCTTTCTGTAATGGTCTGACCATTTGACTACAGCTCTGGGGACCAGGGTCTGAATCCTTGCTCAGCCATGGAAGCCCCTGGGCAAGTCACACTGTCTCAGCCTCAAAGGAAGGCAAAGAGAAACCCTCTCTGAACAAATCTGGCCAAGAAAGCCTAGTGATAGGTTTGGTTTAAGGTTACCATAACTCAGAAACAATTTGATGGTACACAACAACAAACCTTCAGGCCTTTGACAAAGTTCCCCATGACATTCTTGCAAAGAAGCTAGTAAGATGTGGACTGGACAGGGCTACTGTCAGGTGGATTTGTAACTGGTTGACTGACCGTACCCAAAGGGTGGTCACCAATGGCAGATTCTCATCCTGGAGAGAAGTGACTAGCGGGGTGCCACAGGGTTCTGTCTTGGGCCCGGTGCTGTTCAATATCTTCATTAATGACTTGGATGAAGGAATAGAGGGCACGCTGATCAAATTTGCAGATGACACCAAATTGGGAGGGGTTGCTAATACGCCAGAGGACAGGATCAAAATTCAAAAGGACCTGGACAGATTGGAGAGCTGGGCCAAGGCTAACAAAATGAATTTCAACAGAGAGACATGTAAAGTCCTACACTTAGGCAGAAAGAATGGTATGCAGAAATATAGGATGGGGGACACATGGCTGGCTAACAGTACGTGTGAAAGGGATCTAGGAGTCTTCATAGACCACAAGCTGAACATGAGTCAGCAGTGTGATGCAGCAGCCAAGAAGGCCAACGCAATTCTTGGTTGCATCAATAGGAGTATGGTGTCTAGATCAAGGGAGGTATTGGTACCACTTTATTCTGCATTGGTTAGACCTCATCTTGAATACTGTGTCCAGTTCTGGGCACCTCAATTCAAAAAGGATATGGATAAGCTGGAGCAGGTCCAGAGGAGGGCAACCAAAATGGTGAGGGGCCTGGAAGCCATGCCCTATGAGGACAGACTTAGAGAGCTGGGTATGTTTAGTCTGCAGAAGAGAAGGTTGAGAGGGGACATGATAGCCATGTTTAAATATTTGAAGGGATGTCATGTCGAGGAGGGAGTGGGCTTGTTTTCTCCTGCTCTTGAGACCAGGACAAGGAGCAATGGATGCAAGCTGCAGGAGGGGAGATTCCGCCTGAACCTCAGGAGGAATTTCCTGACAGTCAGGGCTGTCCGACAGTGGAATGTGCTGCCACAGAGTGTGGTGGAGTCTCCTTCTTTGGAGGTTTTTAAGCGGAGGCTGGATGGCCACTTGTCGGGAGTGCTTTGAGGGTTTTCCTGCATGGCAGGGGGTTGGACTGGATGGCCCTTGTGGTCTCTTCCAACTCTACATTTCTATGATTCTATGATTCAACAGGTATGTGGAAGAGAGAATTTCAGCAGGTGCAGCTCTGATCGTTTCTGGTACTACTTTTATTGTGGTTTGGATTTTATTTTCACTTTTTAAAAATGTTATGGCTGTAATTTTTATTTGTAAACTACCCAGAGAACTTTTGATATTCATAAAGAATATAATAAACCAAATAAATTGTGCACAACTGGTCCTGGTGAGGTTCACACTGAATTATTGACAACAGACTGGTAAGACGCAGATGGTTTTTTCTAGCATATCCTCAACCACAATAACAAACACTTTAGTTTTTAAACTCATGTAAGACAAGTTATTGTGCCACACAGCAAGCCAAGCAGCATAAATTATGTCCAGTAGCATGATCATGGGGAAAGGAGGCACTTGCACTGTGATCTTTAATGTAAGAGACAGACTGTTCCAAGTGTGCAGTAGGCTCAATATTAACCTACACATTTTGAGATGTTATAGCACAGTAGGCTGTACCATTTCTGGCTGCAGACTGGGATCGCCATTGCCACTTTGAATTCTCTACCGCATGAAAATAAACCTCACTGTAAGTTAAACAAGACAGCACTTTAAGAAGAAAGGTTCCAGATTAGATTCCCAGTGTTACACAAGATCTCTGCTTTCAGGGATATATGTTTTTAAAAGAACCATTCACAAATGCTATCTGTGAGGAGATGAAGCTCTGGAGGAGTAATAGCTTATCTGCATACTTATTCCCATCAGCCTTTGCTGGCTGGGAACAAGTTTTTGTGATAGTGGGGTACGCTTTGCACCAGGTCCAGTTATATCCCATTTAGATATAACAGGGAGAAAGAAGAGAAAAATAAGTGCAGAGATGGAAGCAGAAGGATCCACAATTGCATGCTGCCGGAAAACATCACCAATTATTATTGATAACTCTCTTAGAAGAGAAGGTCAGTGCACTACAGCTGGAATATTACAATTGAAGAATATAACCTATTTAAAAATAATAGATGCAGCAGAAAAGGAGGAGGAGTCACATTACATGCCAAAGACAAAAATTCAATTGTACAGAATCTTGAGAGTGATCAGAATGGATCAACTGAGAGCGTTTGAGTAAAAATAAATGGAGAAAGGAATAAAAGCAACACTGTGGTAGGGGTTTACTGCAGGCCACCAAAACAAAAAGAGGTGACATATGAAGCTTTTTAGAACAGATCTCAAAAATCTCAAAGATGCAAGAATTAGTTAGAGATACTTCAATTACTCCAGTATCTGTTGGAGTACTAACTCTATAATTATAGGCTCTCCAACCAATTTCTAATATGCTGACAATTTTGTATTTCAAAACACAAAGGAAGGAAGAAGGGAATTAGCAATCCTGGATTTCATCCTAACCAACAGTAGGATTTGGTCACTGGAGTCAAAGTACTCGATACCTTAGGGGGAAATGACCATGTGATGCTATAATTCCCAATTGTAAGACAGGGCAATAAAGAGTATAGTAAAACACAGACCCTGACATTCAGGAAAGTTGACTTTAACAAGTTCAGGGAAATACTGAGTGGATTCCCGTGGTTATATACACTACAGACACCTGTCAAAGCTGGGAATTCTTGAAGAAGGGAGTTACAAAAAGCACAACCACATACAATCTCATGGAAGAAAAATTGGAAAGATCTGAAAAAGTCAATGTGGCTGCACAGCAAACTCAATGAGGAAGTAAAAAGAAAAAGAAGCATGTATAAACAATGGAAGGAAGAATAAATCACCAAGTAAGATTACAGATGTGAAGCCTAGGCTTGAAGGAATAGCGTAAGGAAAGCTGGAACTCAGAATGAGACTGGCTAGGCAAGCAAAGAGCAAGAAAAATGTTTTTTCAGAAACAATTGAGGCCAGAGAACGACAAAGGAGACAGTGGGGCCACTGTTCAGTAAGGATGGTAAAATGCTAACAGATCACAATGAAAAGGCAGAACTCCTTAATATCTATTTTCCTTCAGTTTTCCCCCACAAAAAGAACTGAGCACTTCCATGCCGCAGCATAGGCCTTAGAAAGAGATTCGGATTGCAAATCAAGATTGACATGAAATTAGTCAGGAATCACCTAGCTAACCTAAATGAGTTCAAATTTGCAGACAAACTGCATCAGAGAGTACTGAAAAAAAACTTGCTGATGTACTCTCTGAACCCGTTGCCATCATTTTTGAAAATCTTGGTGAACAGATGAAGTGGCAGAGGACTGGAAAAGAACAAACATTGTCCCTCTCTTCAAAAAAGGCTAAAAAAGAAGATCTGGGAAACTACAGACCAATCTAATATCAATACCAGACAACGTATTAGAACCAATTTATACAGGAGGCTGTCCACAAGTATTTTGATGACAATGCAGTGATCAGTAGGAGCCAGCATGGGTTTGTCAAGAATAAATCTCATCAAACTAATCTTATATCTTTTTTTTTAAATCAAGTCACTAGTTTAGTAGATGGTGGGAATGGTGTGGATGTCATTTATCTGGATTTCAGCAAAGCATTTGATGAGGTCCCCCATAATATTTTGATTAGCAAACTAATTAAATGTGGAATAGATGGAAATACTGTCAGATGGACCCATAATTGGTTGGAAAACTATCCTCAAAGAGTCATCATCAATGACTGCCCTTCAGACTAGGAAATGGTCTCAAATGGAGTGCTACAGAGTTCTCTCTTAGGGCAATAATTCTGCAACATTTTTGTCAACAACTTAGATGATGGGGTGGGAGGAATCCTTAAAAAGTTTTAAAATGACACAACACTGGGAAGGAGTGGCCAAGACATTGAAAGATAGGAACAGAATTCAAAACCTAGACAAACTTGAAAATTGGGCAGAAATTAATAAAATGAAATTTAATAAAGACAAATGCAAAATTCTACATTTAGAACACAAAAATCACCTGCACATTTATAGAATGGGAAATACATCAGTCAGCAGAACTACATATGAAAAGGACTTTGGAGTTATTGTTGACTATAAATTGAACCTGAGCAAGCAGTGTGATGCTGTAGTGAAGAAGGTGAATGCTATTTTAGGCTGCATTAATAGAAGCATACTTTACAAGTTAAGAGAAACAATAATCCCACCATATTTCAGTATATTCAGTTCTGGGCACCTCACTTTAAGACAGATACAGGTATAGATAAGAGCAGGTTCAGAGAAGTAGGGAGAACAAAACATATGAGGGAAGGTTGAATTTGCTGGCCATGTGACAAGACACTCTTTGAATCCCTCAACAGCTATCACAGAGAGGAGGAAGCAGGCCCATTCTTTGCTGCCCAGCGGGTAAACCAGGTCTAATGGTTAGAAGTTACAAGAGAGTAGATTTCAATTGAACATTTGCAGGAACTTCTTGACAGTAAGAGCAGTTTGGCAGTGGAATAAATTGTATAGAGAAGTGGTGGGCTTGCCTTCTCAAAATCTTCAAAAAGCAGCTGGACAGCTACCTGCTGGAGAACCTGCACTGAGCAGGCAATTGGACTCAATGGCCCACGAAGCCAATTCCAGCTCTAAGAGTCTATATTCTATAATTCTGCCACCTGCAGCTTAAAGTGAGGTTATTTAGTCTGCCACTTTATGATTTTGCCATTTCTTTGTGGCAATGCATAGGCTAGATCAGGGGTCAGCTGAGTAATTCATCTGGCTTCAGTGTCTAAGACATAGTAAAAATGCTGCAGAGGTGATCTGATATAGGACTAATTACTAGACTAGAGCTACAGAAGATTAAGGGATACTATACAGATAGCACCTCAGTGGTTGTATTTCATTAATGCTTCCCACTGATAGAACCGCTTTTTTTTGCAGAAAAAAGAGGAGTCAATTCATCCTCCTCCGCAACAGTCCTCTATGCCATTGAACTCTGTTCCAGAATGTAAGTGGGTTTCTCCAGAGCGAGTCTGAAGGAATTCACAGTCTATAGAGAAAAGGGGGACAAAGGACTTCCTCTTTAGGAGCAGAAGTCTGTCCATGGAATAGCGAATCTTGCTCAGTGTATTTCTTAACAAAGGAATGACACTTCCAAAAGCAGCAGTGTGTGAAATTGTAAATACTGTTATCTACAGTGAAATTTAAGCTATTACAATCTATGGCGTTCTAACAAAGGAGAACCCCACAGACTGTTGCATCAGTATGAAAAAACATGGGACATTTTGCATTAAGATTTCAGCTGAGCCAAATTCCCAGAACTGTGCTGTGAAAAAAATATTTTGGTACACTCAGAACAGCTGGTTATTTCAAAAGGCTTTTTAAAAAAGAAAGAAAAGGGCTGATCTGTTTAGAATTTTATTGTACAAGGTCACAAGGGAAGAAGGAGTTTTGTGATCTGATATTACAATGGGCCTTTGTTGGCAGTATTAAACAATCCTTCCATATTATGGTAGAAAGTGGCTGCCTTCCAGTTAGAAAAGACCAAGGATCAGAAGTGGTTTGTGCAGTAAACAAGACTAACATTTGCACAGCACAACTTGTTCTCTTCCCAGGGCAATGCACCACATTACCTTATCAGTGCAAGGATATTTATCAGCAATGCATTGTGAATGATCATCACTGAAATTGTTGTTTTATGGATATATAAAATTTAACATAATTATCACTGTCTGTACTTTTTGTATTTCATTGTGACCTCATTGCTTTCATCTTCCCTTCTTCCTGCACTTATGCATATGAAAACTCGCCAAATCTAGATTCCAGTCCATAAACATTTATGCTGTAATAAAATGTTTGCCCAGATCCAACTCCGGTTGACAGAATCACTCCCAATTTTACAATAACCCATGACAAATTTCCTTCTTCAGAGTTCTCATATAATACAGTACTACCTTCGCTGAAATTTTCTTTTAAATTCAGATCATTTACAAAGAAAACCCTTGTAGCTAAAAAGTGCAAGTATGCAAAGAAATCCTAATGCCCTTAACTAGGAATTTGTCATTTATAGGGTGATCTATTTCAACTTTTAGTTTAAGTTTCAAAAGGGTACATTTTCAAGAAAATGGGGTGCTCTGGGAGCTGTAGTCCAAGAACAACTTTTCCAAGCAGTACTCTCACCACAAGCAGAGTGTTTGTTCTGTCACTGAACTGCCACAGAGAGCCAACACACATTTATTGAGGTAAAAATCCAAGACCTTTTGTGACTCATCCTCAACCTCAGATACTAGGGGGTAATAAACAGGGATGCCATTTCAGCTTTGCTATTCCATTCTAGTGGTCATGCTGGTTGGAGAATTCTCACAGTGATAGTCCAACAAAGCAACTTTTTTGGTAAAAGTTGGTTCTCTCATTCAGTTCTCTGTCTGGTTCTGTAATCATCTCCTCCTTTTTTTTTTTTCTAACAAGCAGAACCCCCGATCATGCTACAACACACTCTCCAACTGTCCTGATTTGGCAGGGACAGTCTTGATTAATCTTCTGTCATCCCACTTTCTCAGCTGATTTTAAAATGTTCTGGTTTCTCTCTCCTCCTCCCACTTTTCCCCTTTATACTCAACTTACTCCAATTGCTGCCAATGGAGTTCAAAGTACAAAAAATCACTTGCATTCAGTTAATTCAGTAGGAGAGTGGGAGAATCTTGCCTTCTCAGTTGACTCAGACAAAAGCAAACTGTTGCAACCTCTTTTAATTTGTCTGTTCTCCCTCATTAATCATTTTTTCCATCTTGACCACACTCTGATGTTGCATGGCCACACATGTCCCAGTTTTCATTTGTGAAAAGTTGGAGGGTATGCTACAGATCAGGTAAAGAGGAAAAAAGGGAATCAAGTCCAGCGAAAAATGAACAAGAGAAATTGTGGCTGCTTCAGCTCCTGATACCAAGCATAATTTAAAGGTAAAGTGTGGATTGCAATCTGATATCGCCTGACAAGTGAGTGTGAATTAGAAAGCTTAATGAAGGGGATCAAAGGCTGAGGGACACATACAGAAGTTTAAAGACTCTACCGGATATTTTGCAGTAAAAGATTACAAGAACCTTTAAGATATTTGGCAATTAAACATCTCTTCATAGTCACATGAACAAATGAATCATGCTTCACAGAAAGGTCACCCAGCAGAACCTCCATTATCCAAATCTGCTGATCATGTGGATTCTTACTCTGTGCCCTCTTTTATATTCACCGAGGCACCATGATTACCTTATTCCAATCAGAGAACAAGTCAGTTCTTAAAGCTGCAGTCTTATGTATTCTTACCTAGCAGTAAATCACACTGGCATTGATGGAATTTACTCCTGGGCAGACATACTGCCTATTTCCCATTTAAATCAATGGTGTGAAAAAGTGCTTTGACTGGATTCTACCCTTACTAGACTCGCCAAAATGGAAAGCAGAGATGCTTGTGGAGAAGAGACAATCACCACAGGGTGTCGCTTATTACCTGGTGGTATGACAAGCAACACCTGCTGCAAATCCCTCTTCTACATAGCCATTAAGGTACAGAAGCCCTCTTCAGTTTTCAGTCTGACAACACTAAATTCCTTAAATAAAACTTTGCATTCAAAGTATTTTACTAGCAGTGGCTCACCTACATCCTCCGACAGCATTGTTAAATGATCATTATTTCCATTGCCTAGCTGGAATATGAAGAGTACTAACGGCACATCACTATATATGTCAACTGAGAAGTAGACTCCATTGTGTTTAGTGGCACTTACTGCCAGGTGATCATGAATCAGTCTACATTCTGTCAATCTTGAGCCAACCCTAGATTTTTTAAAGCAGCTTCAGCATTCTACCAATCACTTGTAGTAATTCCTTTCTGGAATAGTTTTCTAAAGTAGCCCTAGTCACAGGGAATTGCAAAGATCCTAGATGCATACAACTACTCTGGCTAAATACAGAAGGTGGATAATGACGGACAATAATGATTTTGATTGCATTAGGTTTATTGCCTGTTCTCCCTCACAAAATTCTAAGCTAGCTAAGAATTACAGTGAAACATACACTAAAACTCGCATCAGTGAAACCACATATTACAAGTGTCTTAAAAATATGATGCCCTACAATGAACAGGAAAAAACCACTTCCTTATACTCTGAAAGCTCATGAAAATAAAGATGCTTTCAGCCACCATCTGAAAGGCTGGGGGATGGAGGAGCCTCTCCTGCAAGGCAGCTCTGCAGATGGGGTGTCACCATCAAGAGAGCTCTGCTACATGTGCTACTTTCATAGGATGCATAATGAAAGGACATTACAATTACAACCTCCTTGATAATCTTCAGTCCCAGATAGGTAAGTACTGAGTGAGACAGTCCTCCAAGTACTTGGATCCTGAGCCATTCAGAGCTTTGTATCTTACACAAGCACCTTGAATTGGGCCTGGTGGCTTACTTGCAAGCAACTACAGAGATTTCAGAAGAGGTGTTAGTAAGCCCACCTCTTGTTGTGTGATGAGGCAAACTGCTTTAGAAAATGAATGAACACTCTACCACCCATTCCATCAGTACTGTCTGAATTCATGAGCAGTGCTTTAGAAATCAACATCCAAGCCTCAATTATAATTATAATTATAATTATTTCCTACTCTTTTCCCACTCCAAAACTCAAGGCAACTTGCAAAAGTTAAAACAAATGCAGCTTTAAAAAATGTATTATACAAAATAGAAAATTATTATTAAACCATTGATAAAACAGTTCAATAAAAATAAAATGAAAAGCAGTTAAAAGCATGACCATTAAAAAAGAAAAAAGAACAAACAAAAACAATACAGTACATTATGAAAGGCCCTTTCCCCAAGCAATCAGCCCTCAAAGGTCTGCTAAAACAAAAAGGTCTTCAGCTGCCTATGGAAGGTTAGCAAGGAATATAACCTCTCAAGCAAAGATGTTCCAGAACCTGGGTGCAGCTATCGACAAAGTCCTCTCCCATGTTCCCATCAGATGTCACTGTGAAGACAGTGGGACAGAGAGAAAGATCTCCCCAGAAGATATGGTTACCACCGTGTACTGGCCTGGTCTTTGGTGAACCAAAGATATCATTTTGATATCACAATTCGGCCCTGCTCTGCCACCAGCCAAGTGTTTGTGAGGCCACCGAACAAGCGCGAAGCTAGGCACGGCTACTATTTGCTGCTCCCACCAAACCAGAAATAGCCAGATCTGCTTTAGGGGACCTCCCGAAACAAACACCCTCATTACCAATGCACAATAAACAAAGAGACCCTCTGCCCTGAGAGGGCACCCTGGCAAGCTAAGTGCTTAACTGCCGAGCTAGCCGCATCTACATACCAGCCATACTATTGTCAATTCGGAACATAATTCAATCATGTAAATTCTGACCTTTCGGAGGCATTATCTCCAATCCAAAACTTATTGTTTTTGCCCAAGACCAGATTAGCCTATAGTCGTTCTTTCCCTGATAAAACCCCCCAGTTCTGAGAGCTCTTTGGAACTCTCGCCGGATCGCTTGGATTTCTACTCTGCCTTGCTGCCGCTTGGTTCAGCGGATTCCCCTCGGTTGCCACGTCGGGTTTCTTCTTCTACAATTGGCTTCCCCAGGACTGCAGGACAGGTGGCGTATCACCCATTCCCCCTTGAATTCTATTTTCCTTTTCTAATTAGGAGTGTGTTTGTGCTTTTCTTTAATAACTGTTTAATAAATCTTAATTGTTATTTGAACTGTTTGCCTCCTCACTGACCTAATGCTGTAGACATAGGGTAAAAGATCTCCACTAAGTTACCCTGCCTCTCGTTAGCCAAGAGAGTGCTCCAGCTAATTTCCCCCATCTTTGCTAGTTGTTGTTGGTTGTTTGGGAGCCCCTCCTGGGACCCCCAATTCACAGGGTAACAATATGAAGACATAGGCAGGCCATACGCAAGAATATGGTCTGTCAGGTAACCTGGACCTGAGCTGTATAGGACTTTATTGGTCATACCCAGCACTTTGAATGGTGCCTAGAAACAGACTGGCAGCCAATGGAGCTGTTGCAACAAGGGAATTGTGTGTATAATTGTAAATATTTTTTCTTTGTTACTTACCCAAACTTGGTCTCCTCCGTCAGTCTCCTCCTGACAATCATGGACACACACATGATTAAGCCAACGATAACAACTCCAAATATAAAGCCAAGGACTATTATAAGTGAATCTGTTATGCCAGATTCTGTAATTGAAGAAGATCCAATGGATGTCACATCTACAACAATAAGACAAGTTACAGGGGAAAAAAGACTAACATGTTTATATGTGGGGGGGAGTATGCTTTTGAGCATTTTGACATAAAGTAGTTTGGTTGGGGTTTTTTTAAATATATGATATTGACACAAGTAGATGGTTTCATTGGATTTATATATTCTCAGCTGATCTGATAAACGTTTCAAGTCAAAAGGGCTCCTGGCTTTTCAGCTGGAAGGAATTTCCAAGAAAACCATTGCATGAGACAAAAGGGACTGTCACTGCTTAGCTGGCAAGAGTATGGACGCTACTCTGTAGTTTAGCTAGCATAACAGCTAGTCCACCTTTGTCCATAAAACACATAACAAAATCAAAGTGCTCCAAGTCAAATAGGTCATCCCAAACTGCAAACCACATTTTAAACACCAAACACAGCTCTTAAGAGGAAGCCCAGCCTGACCAGAATTTAGGATGCTTCCACATATTCCTTCTGCTTAACTGTCACAGCTTTGCTTTAGTGATTTCTTTTTATTTTTTCTTGATTGTCACAGGGCAGTGATACATAAGCATTCTACCAATCTTTGAGTTCAGACTTCTGGAATTTGTATGGGCTGTTGCAATGCCATTACAACCATGTGCCTTCACTATCTTATTTTTCCTTTTGTAAAATTTCCTTTACAATATTGGAAACCTGGAGTGAAAATATCATAAGAGCATTTGCCTGAGAAGTACTTGCTGAAATACCCAGGAGAGAAATGACGAAAAGGTGAAGAAATGGACAAGAATGCCATCAGTTACAAGAACTGAAGGAAGGAAATACTTGTCAACTTCAGTTTTTTCTTCCCTGAAAATCTACATTATCAGAGGTGCTGTGATAATGGGGCTTCCCATTATCTAGACTTGGCTGAAGGGGGATACTTCCCTCTTCAGGTAAACCAAGGGTTAATGAGGTCTTGGGGATTAGGTTACATTTTTACTATGGGTCAGCCTCACAGGTCACGGGCTTGGAGATACTTCAAGGGAGAAGTTATAAAAATCCTTGAGAGGCCATGTGACAGAGAGTCAACAAAGGAACCTCCTAGAGATGAGATCTGTGCCAGTCGTAGGCTGCAGGCCCCCAAGCCTCGCCTCCTGGCCACATTCCTCTCTTAGACCATTTAAGCCTGTGAACCCAAATGTGAGTAACTAGAACATTAGGTAGTTAGTCGCGTTAGGGCTGTTCTATTATTTTGGAGGTTGGCTGATCTTAAAGAATGTATCTGTGTTTTTGTAACTACTTGTAACTTAAGCGTACCTGGGAGGGGGGAGCCTCTCATGTGCATTATTGTCTTGTTTATTTGCATGCCTTGAATAAATGCTTTTCTGTAAAACCTCTGTTTCTTCTCCATTTCCAGGCCAGTCATCGGTGCACGCTTAGATAGGACTTCTCTCACTCAGAAGGGGGAGGTGAGAGGGAAGGAAAGGTCCTTAAGCATAGGGATTGTCAATCCACTGAGCAGAGTCCCACTGTACTGTTCAGTTAATTCCGAATTCAGTGGGTGGTGGCAGCAAGAAGTAGTAAACGCTGGGGGAATTTCCAGCTCCGTTCAAGGGTGGAAGTCAGGCTTGAAGGGGCTGGAAATAAACTCCAGTATGACAGGTGCTAAGAAATGTTAGGAAACCTCTGGCCCACAGGCCAGCTAAGGTCTGTAGACCTGTGCTAGAACCTTATCCAACCTGAAAGCTTCTTCTCTGCCCCATAGATATTTGAACAGCAGATGATCAGAATTAAGAGGTGTCTCCTGCTTCCTCATGCCACTGCATTTATGTGTTGAGAAAAGTCCTCTCTGGTAGAAATGAAGGCTTATAAAAAGGACTGATCTATTTTCAGGGGGACTCTCTCCTGTGGTCTCTTCCAAAAATGCCCCTTCTCCACTGCAACTAGATCTTTTAGATGAAGGGCGGGAACCTCCACTGTTATCAAGAGAAACTTTTTAAAAGCCTAATTGCATCATGGAACCACATTTTAAAAGGAAGGAGCATATGTTTGTGCATAAGCATCTGTATGTAAATGAGTCAAATGTGATATTGTGGGGTGTAGAATGAGGTCTGGACAATCAAGTTAGGAGCCATGGGCCAACAGGGCTGTTCCCACCCATTCTGAGATAATGACTTCTAAGTTAGAAGCCTCTAGTCCCCAGTGGATCTTGGGCCAGTCACTTTCTCTCACCCTATTCTACCTCAACGGATTGTTGTGAAAATAAAATGGGGAGAATAGCCAGGTACATTGGCTTGGAGTCATTTGGAAGAAAAGCAGGATATAGATGTAATTAAAGAATAAAATAAAGAATTTAGCTCACAACACTATCTCAGACCACCAAAGTGTTCTGACTTACCATTGCCAGGAATAAAAATTCTTATTGGGTCACTGAATGGCCCAACTCCACCATTTGTGATGGCAGCGACTTGCACTATGCATGTGGCATTAGTGGCCGCAATCGGAATGTAGATGGCATTAGTATCTCTGTCAGCATGAGAAGAGCGATTGTGCTGCATATGAAGAAAAAAATTAAAAGGCAGAAGAATTAGTGGAAAACTCCTCTCCCCACTCAAGCCATTACATAATTAACTGAAAATCCAAGATTTATCCAGATCTGACAGATTTTCGGATTACATTTCATGCTTATTTGCCTACACTGTAGGCCTTACAGTAATCAACAGAGATTAAAGCCTTGAAAACAAACATCTATTTATGGAGAATGTAGACTCTCTGTAATAGCCCAAGCACTGGATATGAACAATAAAGTAGCTGACAAGCATTTCTATTTAAACTCCCTGAACCACTGAAATCGAAACTCAACATAAATTTTACACAGCTGTATAACCTGCCAGATATAGTGTATCAGGCTGTCCTTGGAGTGGCGACAAAGTCAAAAAGAGACAAAATAAATCTAATCACATAAACATAAAATAGCATGCTCTGCGGAAGTAAAAGGATGTGACCAGCTTGTAAAATTAATATTTCTTGCTACACTCAAAACGACTTCACCCTCCATTTCTGACTTTATAAAACCACAGAAATTTTTCCAGTTCATTGTTTTTCTCTTATTGTGTTGGCCATCTGATTTCTCACTGGCTGAAATCACTATTCCAGGGAAAATCTTGGAAAGTTATTTTTAAGATAAATGAATACAATTACACACAGGTCATCCAGTAACAGCAATGGATCTCAGAGCATCATCCTGTTTCCATTGCTCAGTTATGGATGGCTTCAGCATGTCATATTTATTCTTCTTAAAAGTAACTTTCCTGGCTCTACTATTCACAGTAAGAAGAGTATTTTAAAATGAAAGTGTGCAAAAACAACTACTGTAAGGGACAGTGGGTAGCAATCTAATGTCACATAAAATGGTTGGCCTATCATACTCGTAGTGTGAGAGTATAATCCTATGTTTATTTTCCAACCAAGCAAAATTAACCCTCCAAATAAATTTACAAATAACTGGGCCATTAAGATGTTCCTGGGCATTAACTAGTGATCTGAAAATCATCAGTGTTTAAAAGAGATTTGCCATAAATCATTTAAAAAGGTAACTAGCAAATAATCTAATACTGGTAAAACTTGATTATGTGGATCCAAGAACCCAAGGAATTTGGAAGTTATTTCCTTTTCAGTTTAAATGCTGTCATCGATGCTAGAATTCCTCCAATGATAAAATGGGTATTTGGAGATATTTTTCATCTTCCAGTGAAAACGCCATAAAAGAGAAACAATGCAAATTGTTTTTACAAGTTTAATTTGACACAGCACCATCCCAAACAGATGCAGATCCAATCTGATATGCTAGCATGTCCAATTCGAAACAAGAAATTCCCTTTCCTGTAAACTCATTTATTTCCTGGACAGACAGTGAGTCAGCTGAATAGCTGAAAGAACGCTAGGTGCTGCTTCCTAATGAACTGCCACTGAAAAACAGCAACAACAGTTTCTTCTGTGACTCAAAGTGCAGCTGGCAGGTTGGCAAATCAGTTCAGTACCTCAGTAGGGCAACGTGCTGAATTGGTGTCACTGGAACTGACTAAGCAAGTACAAAAATCCTTTGTAAACAGGAAATAAGCCTCTATCACAGTAATAAAACCATTAAGGCTGCCAGCTGATTTTCTTTCTTTCTCCCTCTGACCTTCTGTGTGCCCACATACATTGGTATTAGGAATTAATAAATTAAAATCTACTAAGTTATGAATTAATCTGTGAATTTACCAATGAAAAGAAGAAATGCAATTAAAATTGAACTTTAATGCAAGTGATAGACTTCGTTTGAAATTTCAACATTAACTTTTCTCCAGAATGAATTACAGTAATTAAACGAGCCACAGTTTTAAATTGGCAACACATTTCACACTATATGGGTGCAAAACTCCACTGCAATCTATTCAAACATATGATTTGCCATCCACAAAAAATGGGCCTGAAAAAAACTGTCAAAAATGCTGAGGTAAAAATCCCATGGGACTTCAAGATTCAAACTCACAAATGATTAGAACATAATATGACAGACATAACTGTAGTTGAGAAGGAAAAGTCTTGGACTATAAATGAGAGAAACAACTAAACTGAAGCTGAAGTGAGGGAAAAGGTTATGAAATACTGAGATCTAGATTCAACGCCTCTGGGAAAAGAAAACTACTATAGCTTCAGCAGTGATATTTGCAATCAGACCAATTCCAAATGGACTACTTTTATTCGTTTATTCATTTCTTCCTCCCTTTCTTCCTTCCCCTGAGGAAGGGTGGAATATATATTTTAAAAAAAAAGTTCCTAGCATGAGAGAAGATGGAAAGGAAATGTTTCATGTGGCCTCAGGCCTTATTCCCAATCTCTTAACTAAAGTTACGATCAATACATTTGGCCCTGCTCTTATATAGATCTTATCTTGGTTAAGAGATTTCTGTACCTGTAATTTGCTCCAGATGCTAGAAGTCTCTTTTCCTTTGAAAGGCTTCTTTAAGGAACTGGCTTTCCATTTTACTCAGGAATGTTAAAAACAAACAATAGAAGTTATTTTTTAATTTGTAGAATAGGGCTGGCCACACCATCAAGCAGCTTCCTTAGGTGGTGGATGCTGAGGGTGAGTTATAGGAGTAAGGTACTAGAGAACATAACTGTGTGGAGAGTATGCCCCTCTCAGCTGTCCAGCTGCTGTTGAGGTACAATTAAACCATCGGTTCTGTTCCTTTCTGTTTATGGAATGGGGCAGGAGGCTATCCATCTTGTCTTTTGTCAAAGGGGCCGGAATGTCTTGGGCCAGCCCTGTTTTAAAAGTCACAGCACCAATTAAATATCTCCTGCCTAAGATATGAAAGTTTTGGCATTCATCATTTAGGAAGCTGGACACAAAGATTTATCTTCTTCTGAGGGTCAAGGAAGTATCCTCTAATCTGTCGTCTGTAATACAGGCTGATGACTTAGCATTTTCATCCAGTACTAGTCACAAGATCAGAATACTATTTTGCTGATTGCAGTGTGTTTGGACCATATGATTTCCAAATCTTGGAAACATTTCTTTTAAAAGAGGAATAGAAAAATTCTACAGAAAACAAACAATGGATCACTTGCTCCTGCTTTCATCTTTCTCTTTCTCCAGCTTAACACATTTAAGCTGCAATCTATACCTGTATATGCTTTCCTAAGATTAAGCCTCACCTGAATTCAGTGGTTCTTATTTCTGAGTAGACATGCATAAAGACTGTGGCCATTTCCGCACTAGACTGCTATAGCATTATGATTCCACTTTCAACATGCTATCGAATCCTGGGGTTTGCAGTTTTGGGAGGGACCTGCTGGCCACTCCCAAAACTGCAAACTGCAGGATTCCATAGCATGTTGAAAGTGGAATCACAGCGCTATAACAGTCTAGTGCAGAAATGGCCTGTGTTGTGAAGCCTGCTATTTATCTACTGTGCCTCTTGCTAAAATTGAGAAGGTCAGTCAAATATAAATAAAATTAATGGGAGGTGAATGACATGAGAACCAAAACAATACCAACATGTGAGGAAGTTAAATCTGTTTAGAAGCATACTTCTGTCACAAGTGCCAGCTCCTCCTTCCACTTCTTCTTTTCCTTTCCCATCACACTTTTTTCACAGTTATAATGAAACAGGAGGGGTAGATCGATAAGAGTTGTAATGCATGGTGCATTTCTCTTAGTGATGAAGAACTTATGCCATTTTGTTTCCATCCAACTGCACTGTCAATAATTAGAAGGAATAAACCAACCTTGTTTTGGGTAAGACTCTCAGTTTACTGGACCGAGAAGTTCAAATGGGTTTATATTATGCTCTGAATGGTTGAGTCACAAAAGCAGTCACAAAAGGCATTAGATCACAGGGTCTTTGCAAAATGTTCCTTTTAACTACAAACAGCTAAAGATTCCAGGCACAATTTCCCTCTCTTTCCTAAGGCTGATGACATATTATGAATGCAGAGTTTGGGCCAGTGAAAGCTTAACAACAGCTCAATGCAATCTTAAACATGCCTACTTAGAAGTAACTCCCACTGAGTTCAGCAGGACTTACTCACAGGTACATGTGTGCAGTACTGAAGCCTCATTCTCTTAAGTGCAGTTAAATATCTGGCACTGGTTGCAGAAGCACACACTCCTTCCACATGCAAGAGATATGTCGGCATCATCCACTACAGGTAAAAGATACATCTCCATTTCTGCAGATGTTGTTGCTCTCCTTTTAAAAATCAGATTTTCAACACTACTTTATACAGCAGAAGTGGGGAACCTACATGCTGCTGCTGGACTCCGTCCCCGAACTAGCCTCACTCACAACAGCCAGTGCCTGGGATGCAAGGGACTGTAGTGGAACAACATCTTGAAAGCCACAGGTCCCATCTCTTTCTACATGATGAGAGCAGTTTCATGTCTAAAATATAGCATGCCACGACTGTATCTAATCTGACTATAGCTCAGTGGTTGAGCATAGGTTTTTTCAAAAGGAAGACCTAAGGTTTAATCCTTGAAATCACCACTCAAAATGGGAAAAGGTGATTTAAAAAAAAAAGCCCTTTGTGTGAAACTTTGAAGAGCAGACAATATTCCACTAGGCAGACAGATACTGACTCAGTACAAGACAGCTTTGTATGATCCTAACAAGAATGAAGTGGTTTATTTCAGTCACAGACCAAAACAACAAAATCAGCATATTTACAATGTACCCACAACATGTCTAGAACATGGAAGTTACATAAGTCACAGAAAAATAAAACAGTAACTAAAATATATAAGCAGAGATGCTATTCACTAAGATCATTCACCATTGTTCTACACAGGCAGAAGAAGATGAAATGCATATACATAAGATGGGTGACATCTGGCTTGACCACAGTACATATGAAAGAGATCTAAGAGTTTTAGTAATCCACAAACTGAATGTGAATAAGCAGCATGTGTGGCAGCCAAAAAAGCCAATGTGATTCTGGGCTGCATCAATAGGACTACAGTGTCTAGGTCAAGGGAAGTAATAGTACCACTCTATTTTGCTTTGGTCACCTCCCACCTGGAATATTGTGTTCAGTTCTGGGCATCACAGTTCAGGAAGGAAATTGACAAGCTGGAACATGTCCAGAGAAGGGTGACCAAAATGGTAGAACACCTGGAAACCATGCCCTATGAGGAAAGGCTTAGAGAGCTGGGTATGTTTAGCCTGGAGAAGAGAAGGTTAAGAGGTGATATGATAGTTATGTTTAAATATTTGAAGGGATGTCATATGGAGGATGGACCAAATCTGTTTGCTGCTGCTCCAGAGACTAAGGACATGGAGCAATGGCTTCAACTTCAGGAAAAGAGATTTCATCTAAACGTCAGGAAGAACTTCCTGATGGTAAGAACAGTCTGACAGTAGAATGTGCTGCCTCAGAGTGTGGTGAAATCTCCTTCTTTGGAAGGTTTTAAACAGAGGCTAGATGGCCATCTGTCGGGAATGCTTTGATGGAGTATTCCTGCATGGTAGGGAGCTGGACTCAGTGGTTCTTGTGGTCTCTTCCAACTATCTGATTCTCCTTAGTTTTATAACAGCTGCACAAAATTTAGCCACTTTTAAATTGAGCTCAGGTTCCCTATCCTCTGTTGAGCATTTTAAACAGTAATCAACATTTCTACTTGGAATTCACTGTACAATTGGAGTAATAAGTATAGAGGAGTATATTGCTCTAGAAATGGGAATAATACAATATGACTGCCAGCTTCCACCTCATTCAGCCCACACAGACATACTTGCTGTAGGTATAGTACACTTCCAAATCTATGCTGCAATACTGCTAATGGCAAAACATTAAATCTGGGTCTGGTAAAGGATTTCCTAAATTTATGAATATCCAGCTTGGACAGGTACCTCATGGAGTTCTAATATGAATTGTTTACAAAAGTACTCAGTCTGTAGAAGCTTCCTGCACCTATCTGGCAGGTTGGAGACTGGAGCACTGTCAAAAATGGAACTGGTTGAAAAGCAGGACACATGTACTGTACTGTTGGGAGCATGAAGGACTTACAGAGGCTCAGTTGAGACTGACCATGCACACACTGCTTGCAAAGACTTTCGCCTGGCTTGGCACCTTTCTCCCTGGTCTCAGCTCATTTTGCAAGCAGCACATACATGCGAACAGTTTCAAGTAAGCCTCTGTAGGCAAGAATGATGAAAGAGCAGAACCCCCCGCTGAATTAATGGAACTTGTCCTTAATTTGGAGGTGTCAAAAGAATAAGTCATCAGGTAACGGGTGTCAAAAGGTGGAGGCTTCCTGTAAATCAGTGGTTCTCAACCTGTGGGTCCCCAGATGTTTGTGCACTTCAGCTCCCAGAAGCCCTGAGCATTGACCATAGTGGCTCGGGCTTCTGGGAGCTGAAGTCCACAAACATCTGGGGACCCACAGGTTGAGAACCACTGCTGTAAATGCTAACACTTGCGATGAAGTAAAACCTGGAGACTAAAGAATCCAGCCTTTTCTTTTGAATAAATATTTTGCCTAGGTCATTCATGATTTCATACTTACAGACACTGAATTCTGCCACACAGACAAGATACTGAAGCCTTGAAGTTCACCATTCATCATTGTGGCAGGGGGCTTAATCCAGGTGATCATCACAGAAGAGCTTGACTCGTTGATGGAAACTGTTACATTTCCAGGGGGAGCAGAGGGAGCTTAACAACAAAGCACATATACAAAGAACCAGCACTGAACAATCTTTTAAAGATGTTTACATGAGAAAAAAGGATATCTTAAATCAAAAAAGAATGTAAATCTATATCCCCTCCTCTAATACCCAGTACCGCAAATATGTCCATTATCTATGAATAACAGTCAGATGTTTGTATTTATCTTCCAAGTGTTTTGTTCTGTTCTGTTAAGAAACATGTGTGTCATACACCAGGGTGGAGGAAAGTGTATATCATTTGAAAAATAAATAAAAGTCAGTAGATTACAAAATAGTGAAGCACAGGGTCTTCACTCTAACTCCCCCTCATTTTATTTTATTTTTTTAAGGGGCTACATATCTTGCTCAAATGAAAAAGCAGACAAATATGGTGGACTACAGCTTCCAGTGCTGGTCATGTAGGCTGGGATTAAGGAAATTTTAAGATATGACAAAACTGAAGGGCAAATAGGGTGTTGTGGAGAAAAATGGGGCCCTCCTCCCACTCAAAGCTAACTTCTGCCTTGAATAGGAGTTAGGACCTTCCCCCAAATTCTCTTAATTAAAAGCTGCCACCACCCACTGGATTAACACCTACAAGAGCAGCACAGTGGGACGCTGCTCTGAGGATTGCCAATCTCTCTGCTTAGAGATCCTTTTCCTCCCCCCACCCCACTTCTGGGTGAGAGAAATCCTATCTACGCATGTTGCCAAGGAACACATGGGAATGGAGAGGAAACAGAGAGGTTTTTACAGAAAAGTACTTAGTTTAAGACATGCAAGAGAAACAAGAAAATAATACTCATGAGAGGCTCTTCCTCTCAGGCATGCTTAGTAGCTACAAGAACAGATAGATTCTGCAGATCAGCCAAACTTCCAAAATAACAGAAAGACCTAACGCAGCTAACTAGATAACATTCTAAGCTACACACAGCAGCTGGTCATTTTCTGAGATAGTATGCTGGGTAGCCAAGAGACGGGCTGTTGCCCTGTCTGCCACTGGCATTTACCCTTTGTTGATGTCTTGGTGTCTCCTTTGTTCTCTCATACCTCGTGGTCCCTTGAGGATTTTTATAACTTCTTCATTGAAGCATCTCACCTTTCCCTCCCAATTGGTCAACTATCTCTCATGACCTATGATGCTAATCTCAATAAAATGTAACCTAGCCCTAACAGTTCATTAAGCCTTTATAAGCCTGAAGGGAGAACTATCCCCCTTAAGCACTGTTGTGGAAGGCTAGGTTAGCCTGAGAAAAGCTGTGTCCAAACTCTGCTTCAGTCATGAAGCCCAATCTTAGACTAGTTACATTATTTCAGCCCAGTTTGCCTCACAGGATTATTGTGACACGAACCAATGGTAAGACATTTCCCTGGATGCAACCCTGAGCTTCTTAGAGGAAGAGTTAGAAGTGTAAATAACAGCTAAATTAAGCGTTATTTAATTTAGGGTTACTTTGTAATTGGTATAGGATTGAACTGTTTGCTTTTCTTACCTCCTTCTGTTGTACTGGCCATGATCCAAGGGCTAAAGCCAGACCAGCCCACCTCATTCATACAAGAAACACATAAGCTATAATTCTTCAAAGGCCTCAGATTCTGAATACAGTACTGATGAGGTGGGGTTGAAGTGTTAAAAATCATCACTGATGCATCATCTGGGTCAAAAACCTCCTTCACCTGCAATGAAAACAAAACAGTTGAGCCAAAGTGCTAAGCAAGGGAATGCTTGCACTACGTATCTTTTGGACAGGATGCCTCTCAACAGATGCACTGAATTCACAAGAAGAGGAGTGATAAGGTTGCCAGGAATCCTTGCCCCTAATGACAGATAGCCGCTGTGATAGCTGGCAAAGAAATGGTGCTTTGTGCCTGCTCAGTAACACCTTCACCTCTGTTGTACAGGAGTCATAATAAATGGTTGCTACTAGGGAGAAAGAGAAGGGGGAAAAGAGAAGGAGAGGGGAGAAAGAAAGAGAGATAATATGAGTTAGCACAATCTTCTCTGAGGTTTGAAGAGGAAAAATATTTTTAAAAAATTAAAATATTTTAAAATAATATTTTGGTATTTAAAATATTTTAAAATATTAAAAATATTAGAAGAGTTTTATACATTAGCGCAGAGGAAACTAAATAAAAAAACTATAATGAAAGAAAGAAACAGTTCTCTTTGGCCAATCTGAATTTGTCTTGGAAAGAACCAACCATACTTCTCCCCTATTCTCTCAGCATCAATTATAGTACTCGGGAAAGGGATGACTTTCACAAAACTACCAGAAATATTTGAGTACATAAAACCTTTCCTCAGAGTTCATGTTCCATTTCAACCATATACACTTTTCCCCCATTATGGACAAGCATTCGTCACATATCCTCCTGAGGAATGTTAGGTAAGACAGACTGGTGAATCTTTATTTTCATTCTGTTGGCAAAAGCACAGCCAGCTATAATGAAAGTTTAGTCTTAAGCAAGCAAATCTGAAATAATAGAAAGGAGGTATTCTTATCTTGAAACATAATTTCCCCTGTGATGCATCTTGGAGCTACTAAATGATATACGGTAGTAATGGGACTTATACAGCCATAGCACTATAAGGAAATACATTCTGAGTTAAACAGGACAGACCATTCACCTAACAAATGAACACAAATGGTCTTATTATGCATACTCTCTATTCAACATACTTGTATTATACATTTTTATTTATAATTTATTGGTTGAAACCAATTTAACTATCAGGTGTTCTATCAAGAAGCTTTGAGAATTGTACTTCTGTCTGACACAAACACACACACACATATATATGAAAAAACAGCTAGCATGGTTTCTTAAAGTTTCTTGAGCTAAACAGTTTTGAGATGGGTTTACATAGGTAAGCATGCTGTCTGAATTCAAATTTCAGGTGTACTTTTATTTCATTTCTTAGGAAACATCATCAACATTATAAATTTTTTTTAAAAAACTCTTAACAATATTCAAATACAAAGAATATGTGAACACAGGGTGTGAATACCTTGTTAAAATCATGAGAAATCCCAGGTTTTATTATTCTAAAACAAGTTTCTAGACCATATAATTGTACAGAAAGGTCTGAAAATGGGGTGGATCCAAGACAGTTTAAATAAACAGAAATTAATTGCAGTTATCAATCCTCTCTTGGTTACCAAAGTATAATTAAAAGCTGGCTTAAATACTTAACAGAAATAACACAGATATGGAAAGAAGGTATAAGTTGTTTTAATTGCTTGCAAGTACAATCTGTAGATTCAAGTTTGCCTTCCGATATGATATATTTTCTGTGTAACATAAAGTACAGTACATGTAATATACACCTGGTTGCACTTTGCCTTTACTACTTTTGTTGTTATGTGTCTCTAAGTAGTTTCTGACTTATGGTGATCCTTAGGAGAATCTATCATAGGCTTTTCTGGGGCTGAGAATCTGTGACGTGTCCAAGGTCACCCTGTGGGTTTCCATGGCCAAGCAAGGAATCGAAGCTGGTCTCCAGGGTTGTAGTCCAATGCTCAAACACTATACCACAGTGGATCTCTTACTACTTTATTCTTGTCTTTACTCTGCCTTGATACAATTAGGCCCTTTCCACACGGGGTCGTTACCGCGGGTTACTGTGTTGTGGTGCGTCAAGGGACTGAGACTATCAGATCAGAAAACAAAAGTTTATTTTACTGCACAGGGATCTCGGTGGAATGAGTTTCTAAAAGACTGAGAGTCCAGATTCAGGTATCAGCATAACTTTATACATTTTCAAAAACCAGGTACAGGAAATGATTACCATATATGAAAAGCTAGGTTACAAAGCCCCCTTCTACAGTTTCAAAATGATGTATCTCGGTACCAGGGAGTATCCTCCCTGGTCACGTCAACTCTTAAACTCCCCATATTCCATGCATAGCTAAGCTGCATACCTTAGCCTCTGATAAGAGAACAGAATGCATCTGCCTAGCTTATTTTTCTCTATTTTTCTACTTAAACAACAACTTCTACAATTTAACCCTTTCATTCCCCTCTTTATGCCAAATTCTATTGCAATTTGAGCATAATCTACTTAAGCTTGCTTTTGGGCCATAACAGCAAAATGAGCTGCCTTTCCCTCCATAGCTTCAGAGAGAGGCTTGTACACATTTCATGGCACAAGAAATACATACCATTATTAGGAACCCTCCTACAATCAAAAGTACAATGTTTAAAAACAGAGCTCTCAGCCAACCAAGAACTGGTAGCCAGGAAATTAACCAGTCCCAGGGGTTGCTAACGCTCAATTGTTCCACACACTATGCCCCACACCCCTATCAGCATTATCCACTTCATTTTTGGAGTCAAATAGAGGGCCAAATCTGCTTATCCCACACAAATACCTTCTGTACATATACAAGAGATATACCAGAGTCAGAACTCCAAAGAATATACACACTACTATTATTACTAGTTCACTAACAATCATTGCTCCTTATCATCATCCTCCGCAGGGGATCTAGCCATGCGTAGAATAGTCAGCCTCCGGAGTGACTATGGCAAGGCCTAGTTCCAGTCTTCTTTCCTCTGCAGTTGCTAGGTCTGACTGTGCGTAGAACTACCAGCCTCCAAACGTGTGGCAGCAGTAGGGTCTGGCATAGATTTTCATTCACCTGTTGCGGATCTGACTGTGCGTAAAGTGGTCAATTCCCTGGTATGACCACAGCAGAGTCTAGTCCGAGTCTTCTCTCCCCCTTTCCGTCTGGACAATTTCAATTTCAGAGGGTTTTCTTGTGATGAGATTACAGTCTAATCAGTAAATGCTCTTTTTACCCTAGTGTAATGTATCCAGGGTTTCAGCTCTGCAACTTTTACTGCTGTGGGGGTGACTAATAACACCTGATATGGCCCTCTCCATCCTGGTGATAAGGGCTCTCCTTTCCAACCTTTAACCCACACCTCATCCCCAGGTTGAAAAGAATGTGCTTTTGTGAGGAAAGGAACTCGTCTAACCTCTAAGGCGTGGGCTTCAACCTTCTCTAGAGCCTTTCCTAATGCCTGCACCTCTTCTTGGAGGGCCAAACTTCCCAATTCCCGAACATCCCCTCTTAACCCTTTTAGGATGGCCGGGGGTCTTCCGTACAACATTTCAAATGGAGTTAGACCAGTTGTCCGATGAGGGGTATATCTTTTCCTCAGAAGTGCTATCGGGAGCACATCTAACCACTTGAGTTTAGTTTCCTGGCACAGTTTTGCAAGCTGAGTCTTCACTGTTCTGTTCATCCTCTCCACCTTCTCAGAACTTTGGGGTCTGTATGCACAATGTAGCTTCCAGGTGATTCCTAGGGTCTCTGCCAGACTCTTGATTACTCCATGCACAAAGGCTGGGCCGCTGTCGGATCTGATGTGGAGGGGTAACCTATATCTTGGGATGATGTCCCAGAGCAAGGCCCGTACTACTTCCTTTGCCTTCTCGGTCCTGGTAGGATATGCTTCAACCCACCCTGTGTGAGTACATACCATTACCAACATATACCGATACTGTCCCGACCGTGGTATTTCTGTGAAATCCACCACTAGGGACTCAAAAGGAGTAGATCCTTGATGTTATATTCCCCCTTCCAATCTTGGCCCTTGGTGCGGGTTGTTCCAAGTACAAATTTGACACCGTGAGGATGCCAACATGGTGCACTGTCTCATTCCGTCTATGAACACGTCCTTTTCTAATAACTGGGCTAACGCCAGCTTTCCCAAATGCGTGGCTTCATGCGCTCTGTGTACAACTGACCATCCCATGGATTGGGGTAGGTACCGCCTCCCATCTGGGATGACCCACCAGCCGTCTTTATCATATATAGCCCTCAGGTCCTTTTCAGCCCTCTCGTTTTCTTGCTGGGTGTACCTAGGGGTCTGGCTGCTCAATGATATTTGGAAGAGTGGCGTTACCAGCTCTTGGGGCAAATCTTCCATCTCATTCTCTGATTCTTGTTCCACAGCCTCCTTTGCAGCCGCATCTGCTTTTTGATTCCCTTGAACCACTGGATCATGTCCTCTCTGGTGTCCTCTACAGTGCATCACAGCAACTTTATGAGGAGCCCATACAGCTTATAATAGATACTCTATTTCTCTTCCGTATTTGATCTCCTGTCCCGAGGAATTGATCAGTCTCTTTTCTTTGTACAGTGCTCCATGCGCATGTAGGATAGTAAAGGCATACTTTGAATCTGTATATATATTCACAATAAGTCCCTCGGCCAACTCCAAGGCACTAATTAAGGGTGATGAGTTCCGCCTTCTGGGCTGAAGTGCCAACGGGTAACACTTTGGCCTCTATTGTCTTGGCCACTGTGACCACTGCGTATCCGGCCTTTCGCTTTCCTTCTTGTACGAAGCTGCTTCCATCTGTATAGTAAGTAACACTGGGATTGGGCCACGGGGTATCCCCCAAGTCTGGTCTGCTTGAATATACTTCATCCATGGTTAAGACAATCATGGTGTGTATCCCCTGATTCTACTGGGAGCAACGTTGCGGGGTTCAAGGTGGTGCATATTTCCAACTTGACTCTGGGATTTTCATATAACATTTCTTGATACTTGGACATTCGGCTATTTGTGAACCAATAGTTGCTTTTGTACTCCATTAAGGCTAATACAGAATGTGGGACCTTTACTGTCAGATCCTGGCCTAAGGTTAACTTGTCTGCTTCTTTTACCAACAAGGCGGTTGCCACTATAGCTCTCAGACACCCAGGCCATCCTCTAGCGACAGGATCTAATTGTTTAGAAAGATACGCCACAGGGAGATGCCAGGATCCCAACATCTGCGTCAACATTCCCACCACTATTCCTCTTTTTTCATCGACATATAGGGTAAACATCTTCGTCACATCTGGCAGGCCCAGCACTGGAGCTTCCATCAGTGCCTTCTTTATCTGTTCCCAGGCCCCCTTCTGTTCTTTCCCCCACATAAATTCAGAATTCTCCGAATCTTTGGTAGCTGCATACAAAGGTTTACTCATTACTGCAAAATTAGGAATCCAGATTCTACAAAACCCAGATACCCCCAAAGAATTCTCGCACCATCTTCCGATTCTGGGGCTCAGACAGAGCACACACAGCCTCCTTCCTTTCTCGGCCTAGCACTCACTTTCCTTGAGTCACTTGGAATCCCAGATAACGCACCTCCGTCTGGCACAACTGCGCCTTCTTTCTAGATACTTTGTAGCCTGCTTCCCACAAAAGCTGGAGCAACTCCACTGCGGCCTCTTTACACTCTTCCTCACCGGTGGCTGCCAATAAGTCACCTACATATTGCAGCAAAACTCGTTTCTCGAGCTCAGACCGGAATCTTCTCAAGTCTTGACTTAAGCATGTCCCGAAGATTGTGGGCGAGTCCTTCCACCAAGTAAACTGGGTCTTCTGGCCCATAACACTGTCTTCCATTTGGAAAGCAAGTATTTCCTGGCTTTGAAGGGCCACTCGGATACAGAAGAAAGCATCTTTAAGATCCAAAACAGTAAAGTGAGTGGCTGTCGATGGAACCAGTCCCATTAAAACATATGGGTTTGGCACTACTGGGTGTAGGGTCACTGTAGCCTCATTCACCACCCTCAAATCTTGAACTGGGCGATATTCCTTCGTCCCAGGCTTCAGCACAGGAAGTAATGGGGTATTCCATGGAGAACGGCATTCCCGAATTATGTTGTATTTCTTCAGCCAATCCAAATGCTTCTGAATCCCTTCCAGGGCTTCTCTGGGCAAATCATACTGCTTCACACGAATGGGCACGGCTTTTGGTTTCAATTCCATTATTATGGGGGCCACAAACCGAGCTAGCCTGGGAGGATTATCTTCAGCCCATACTCCTGGGGGCCCAAGTGTAGTGAGTTGTTCTCGACAAATCATGATCTGGTATCTTTGCCACTCTTCCTCCATTGGGTAAGTTACAGAGATGCTCTTTGGTCCTGTGAAGTTTATTTCCATCACTCCATCCTTCTCAATGGAGATCTGGGCTCTCAATTTAGCTAGCAGGTCTCGACCCAATAAGGGCACAGGGCAATTTGGTAGATATAAAAACTGATGGGTAACTTGGTGCCTCCCTAAGTCCACAATTCTTTTTTCTAAAAGAGGGTGTTGTTCCATTTTCCCTGTGGCTCCCACAATTCTTATGGCATTTTCAGTTTTTGCGGCTACTGCTGAATTTAGTACAGAACAGGCAGCGCCTGTGTCCACCATCATAGGGATGGCTCAGCCCCGAATTTGTGCTGTGACCATAGGCTCCCCAGGGCCAAGAGCAAGGTGGTCTGGTCTGTCCTAATCGTAATGTTCCATTCCAGCCAGTCCAATGAAGTCCTCGAATCCTTCATCTGCCTCTTGCTCGTATCTTCCATCCACTACTCTTCCTCTTCCTATTTGCTCCTCGTCCTCTTCCCCGGTCCATTCCCCTTCCTCTATTCGCCAACCCTCTTTGTCTAGGGCACTCATTCTTCCAGTGCCCAACCTGTCAGCAGAGGGCACACTCTCTGCATCTTAATGGAGGTCCACTTCCTCTTCCTACTTTCTGACATCCTTCCTTTGCCGCCAGAGCTGTGGCCAATAATTCCGCTTTCTT
Source organism: Iguana delicatissima (assembly GCA_948472985.1). Taxonomy (NCBI): domain Eukaryota; kingdom Metazoa; phylum Chordata; class Lepidosauria; order Squamata; family Iguanidae; genus Iguana; species Iguana delicatissima. Next base: position 194,631 of record CAOKZL010001203.1, on the reverse strand, counting down.
GTGCATCCTCCTGTCTCGCTCTCTCTTTCTTCCTGCTCTCTATTTATGTACACCTTCTGAGCAATGCTCACTAGTTGACTGAGATTCATTCCTTCAAATCCTTCTTGTTTCTGTAACTTCTTTCGAATATCAGGGTAACTTCCTCCCACAAACGATGCAGTTACCACCCGGAGATTCTCGGCAGTGTCCGGATCTAGGGGAGACTGCCGGTAGGAATTTAACAACCTTTCTAAATATTCTCCTGGGGCCTCCGTGGGTCCTTGTGTCACTTCCTGTACTTTGGCCATGTTGATAGACTTCTTCACACCTCTCCTCATTCTGGTCAGCAGAATCACCCGATATTCGTCTAGTCTGTCCCGCTGCTGGTTATCATTTGGATTCCAGTGTAGATCCATGGTGGGGACTCGCTCACGCACCCAGGCATTTACATCTTGCACTTCTAGTCACGCCCTTGCCGCCGCTACCTTCTCTACTTCCTCCAATATCCTCCTCCTCTCTTCAGTAGTAAATAGAGTCAACAAAAATTGTTGACAATCCTGCCGGGTGGGTAGATGAGTAGCCATAATGCTAGTGCACAACCCTATCATCTCTTGAGGCTTCTCAGTATATGACCCATAATGGGTCTTCCAATTCAGCAGATCTGAAGAGGTGAAAGGAGTGTATTGATAACTCGGTACCCACTGGTACCCTCCTTCTTCATTGGGGTCTGCCACCAGTTGACTAACTTGTTGCAATGGTGCGACCACATCTCTACTTTCCCCATCTGAATCATCTGTTTTTCCATTTCTTTCTGAGGCTTGGACTGTTTAACCTTGGCCTTTTCTTTTCTCCCTTGTCTAAAATTATAGGACTCAGGAGATCCCACCTTCTCCTGGGAAACTGGGCTAGAATCTGCCAAACCCCCCCGGCCACGGCTCCCTCCTGCTCCAGGAGGTCTGGTTGCAGGGGTAGGGCTGGTGACTGCAGGGCTGGCTGCGGTGCCACATACGGTGGAGGGGGAGTGGTGGGTTCTTCCAGAATCGATTCTGCCAGTATCTGTCCTTTTCCAAACTTCTGCCTGGTTTTATCCTGCATTACTACTATAGCCTTAGTAATTTGTTCCTGACATTTCCACAACCAAGGGGGGTTTTCAGTGACCACTGTGTCCCAAGAATCTATGTATGGATATTGATCAGGGTGGCCAGGCTTGCCCACCACCACTGAATACACTGATTCAAGCAGGTTCCAAGCTCCCCTCCGGGGGCCACCCCACCCTAAAAGATGGCCATTCCACTTCACACAGGGTCCTCAACCGTTCGGGTGTCATTCGGGGGTCTCCATAATCCCCACTGAATCCTTTCTTGAAGTTTTTCAACATACAACCTAGAGGGGTTTGTCGCATCTGCCCCCCTCCCAATTCCTCCCAAATTAGACAACACACACAGGGAAAAAGGGGTTTGGCCCGTGGGTAAGGGGTCCCACGTGCTGACACAAAGGAGGATGGATGCCACTCGCTTCATGCCAACCCAAGCACCCAGACACTCAACCTTGGGAACTGCGGTGTCATGCAATCCTCCTTTCACACATTCACACCAACACACAACCTCCCACCTCCTGTACCACCTCCAAGAGCCCTGCGGTTTCACCCACAACAACAGTGGGGTACTAGGGCAAGGCTGAAGGGGTTGATCAGGCCCCTCTTCTCCCTGAGTTTGCAGGGGGGGTCACTCACCAACAGTCATGGGAGGGTTCTGCTTTCTGCTCCGACCTAGGATCCCTTGGCAGGAGCGCCATCACCAGAGCTGCCAACTCACTCCGAGTCAATCCTTCCAACAAAAGAAAGTTGGGGGCGCCCTGGGTTGCGTCAGGAAGGGACGACGGCCCTGACACCGTGGTGTCCGCCGAAGTGGGCAAAGCCCCTCAGATCCCGGACGAGCCCCCAGAAAAATGTCGTGGCACGTCTAGGGACTGAGACCATCAGATCAGAAAACAAAAGTTTATTTTACTGCACAGGGATCTCAGTGGAATGAGTTTCCAAAAGACTGAGAGCCCAGATTCAGGTATCAGCATACATTTATACATTTTCAAAAACCAGGTACAGGAAATGATTACCATATATGAAAAGCTTACAGATTACAAAGCCTCCTTCTACAGTTTCGAAATGATGTATCTCGGTACCAGGTAGTATCCTCCCTGAGTCACGTCGACTCCTAGACTCCCCATATTCCATGCATAGCTAAGCTGTATACCTTAGCCTCTGATAAGAGAACAGAATGCATCTGCCTAGCTTATTTTTCTCTATTTTTCTACTTAAGCAACAATGTCTACAATTTAACCCCTTCAACTGCACTGTAGAGTCATACTGTTCTGCACGTGGGAGCGAAGAAGCCTCGTGTTATTTTCCATCATTCTGCATGGAACCCACTGTTAATGCATCGTGATGTGGTGGGAAAGCACGGTATTTGAAAATCAGAAAAAACCCGATTCACATTCCAATATCAAAGTAAATTTGTTTTTTTGTAGCCATGCAGAAACATACATCCACACCAATGTACATTGGTGGGCAGCAAAGGGTGGGCTGGAAGGCTGGAAGCAGGCACATAGTATATACCTACGTAGGAACACACAAACAGAACCACCCAAAACAAACAAACAAAAAACCCAGCCAATCACAGCCACCGGGGCAGGGTGAAGAGAGTCAGGGGAGTGGCCAGCGACGAGGTAATGTGGATACACAAACTCACACTACTCCGCAGGAAAATGCTTTAAATTGGGGGGAGGTGCAGAAAACAGTGAAAGAAAATTGCGTTATTTAAATATGCCATGAAACAGCGTGAACTGCTTCTCGCACCTCATGCAGAAAAGGCCTTAGAATGTAATGATAGACTTTTCTGGATGGGTGCATTATTCAGTCAGTCAAGGATCATGACCAACGAGATGGCACAACATCACCAAGTAGCTAATCAGATTTGGCTACTGGTTGTCTCCATGGAGCCAAATCTGAGTAAAAGTAGTGTTTCTTGTCTTCATTCCTAATGGAGAACATGCTTGGCCACATTTTGTAGGATCATCCAAGTTTTCAGTGAAACAAGGCAGATGCATTGAAACATCAAAATTTCTCCACAGTGTGTGTGTGTGTGTGTGTGTGTGTGTCCCATTCCATTTTAGCTCACACCTAATTTCAAATTTGGTGGCATCTCAGCTTTGGCAGCATTCGCTCACCCTTCAACCCACTGGAGAAAACAGGAAAATGAAACATTCTTTGTGCTAATTGATGCTTTGGCAAGCAAAAAGCAGAGAGTAATCATAACCAGCTGTTCCTATTTTTGGTATAATTCACTTGTAAGAAAGTCATAAATATCTTTCTGGTTTTTGTATTCTGAAAGGCAGCAAATTAGAAGTGCCAGATGCTACTGGGTCCAAGAAAGTAGCCAAACCACACCACATTTAAACACTGCTGTAATTCAAGAGACATGCACAGCCCTAAAACCTGACTTGCCTTGCAGGTCAGTACTAAGTTCAGGTTAGAGCACTGGCCTGGGCTGAGCCTGGAAGTAACATTGCTACCATTAAATAGTTACTTTTTAGGTAATGAGTATCTCACAGAGTTATATTTAAAAGCCATATAATATTTGCATGAGCCCAGGTGGCATAGTGGTTAAATGCCGGTACAGCAGCCACAAGGTTGGAAGTTCGCTCCAGGTTGACTCAGCCTTCCATCCTTCCGCAGGTCGGTAAAATGAGTACCCAGCTTGTTGGGGGCAGTTAGCTAATACATTGCAGTAAACCGCTTAGAAAGCACTTAGCTGATAAGCGGTATAGAAATACACACGCTTGCTATTGCTATGTATGCAGTGTCCTTTTGTGAATGAAAAAAAATCTAAATTGAAAAAAAATCTAACAATTAAGAGCTATTGTACTTTCTTGGTGTAATGACTTAACAGTTTCTAGTTATTTTTGAAAATTACTATTAAGGTCATTTTAAGAGGCATTTTACAAAAGTTTTTTTCATTTTTAGACCATTCCTTTCTCATTCTTTTCCTTTCATGAAGGGGTCTTTTCCTCAAAAATGTAACAGAAAGTAAGGGAAAAGTAATAAGAAGGCACAAGTAATGTGACGTATTGCATTTCTTAATCATCATCATGAGTAACAGGAATTATTACTTTTAAAATACTGCAACAAGTAATTGAATAGCTTACTTTTGCAAAGTAACTTTCCAAGCTCTGGGCTTGAAATGTGGGAGATTCATGTTCAAGTCCTCACTGACCCATGAAATTCAAGGGATAACTTTGGGCCAACAATTCTCCCTCTTTCTCTCTCTCTCTCTCTCTCTCTGAGCCTTAACTACCCTAGAGGGTTCTTACAGGGATGAACAGGAGGAAGATAACAGTGTTTCCTTAAAGCTCATTTTAAGCTCACTGGAGAAAAGATGGGAGCTAAATCTAACTAAAATACAGTCTCTATCATTATACAGTGGCCCCTTGATTTTCGCAAGGGTTTGCAGCACAGAACCCTCACGAAAGTTAAAGAAAAACACACAAATAATTTCCTCCACGTGAGTGCTCCTCCTCCCATTCCCTTCCAGGTCCCCCCATTTGCTTGCATTTTGCCCAGATGTCCTGCTTCCTTCCATGTCCCTGGGTGAAAGGCAATTGAATGGGAAGAGGCACCCACATGTGCAGAGAAGGTGCATTCATGCCTTCCCCCTCCTCCTGCCATTCCCTTGCCTTTTGCTTGGGTGCATGGAAGAAAGGCACATGTGCTTGGGCAAAAGGCCAGGAGAATGGGGAGGAAGCACATTGTGGAGAAGGCATGAGAGAGCCTTTACTGTTCCCATTCCCTTGCCTTTTGCTCAGGCACATACAAGGAAGGCAGCATGTCTGGGCAAAAGGCAAGGGAATGGGACTAGGAGAATGGAGGGAAGGCAAGTGGGCACTTCATAAATAATCAAATTTGTGAAGGTCAAACCCACAAATGTGGAGGGATGACTGTATCTCCAAGGTAGCCAATTATTGCTGTATTCTTTCAAGTCATTCTAACTAATGGTGACTCTAAGGCACACCAATAACAGGGTTTTCTTGGCAAGATTTCTTCAAAGAGGGTTTGCTGTTACCTTCTTCTTAGGCTGAGAGGATGTGACTTGCTCAAAGTCACTCTGCAGGTTTCCACTGCCAAGCGGGAATTCAAACTCTGGTTTCCTAGAGTCTTAATTCAACATGCAAACCACTACGTCATGCTGGCTTACAAGTGGCCAATACAGAATATTGTATTACAAGATTTTTTTTCTTTTTTAGACTCCCAGCTTATTACCGGAACATCAATAAGAATACAGCATCAAATACCATTTGCATGACAGTATCCGGAACGGAAAAGTATCTCCCTGTTCCTGACCCACCCATTGTAGATTGAAGAAACAGCTTATTCAGATTTCCCAAACACTTTTTGAGTTTGAATTGACACTGTGGATATGTGTGTGTACGTGTGTGTATATGTTTTAACAAAAGGAAATCAGAGCTCCTCAGCTAGTAAAGCCAATGGCTATCCTGAGAGGGAAAATCCAAAAATTATAGACCAAAAAAAACCCTTTCTCAAGCTTTGGGAATCTAATAGCTAGACTGATACTCACTTGATTTGGCACAATTGCTTTTTTCTTAGAGTTTTATTTCAGCGCTAAAAGGGCAGAAGTGTGTGTATGCCAGAAGAGATATGGAAAATATGTCCTGACCTTTCTTATGAATGAGCTCCAGTTTCAGGAAATCCACATGCTATCTGGCCATCTACAAGAAAGGGCACTTCCTCAGCTGTATGAAGCAATCATTTTAAAAATGTACCATGATCACAAAGGGTGAAACACACAAATGTGCTCTGTGGAAGTGACTCTGCACCCCTGCATTGTTCCGGGACTTTGGGTTTCCATCTATATCAGACTTAAGACTATATCCACTGGCATTTCTGTGGAGGGGATTTCCACTGGTTTTCAACGAAGATGGAAAGAATTTGGGATGGGGGGAATACTGGGCTTGTGCCTCTGATCCAGGAGCATTTGTGACTGTTTTTGCCAAACACTGCAGTTTTGGCTGATACCCCATGTAATCTTATCATACCTCAAAAAGCAGAGTTGCCAACTTTTCAAAATACCAATAAGGAACAGCCAAAAGTCATGATATGCAAGGTTGACAATCAGGAAGTAGCTATTAACAAGTTTATGTTTTACCAAAATGCCAAATGAAAATATTGACTTCAGTTAACTAACCACGTATTTATCTGTAAAATTATCACACTGTCCACTGTAATAAATTACATGATACACACATCTGTTTTTATGAGAAACCCACACTCCAAAATATGGGATTTTTGGCATCTTGTTCAGTCTTTGTAAAAAGAAAAGCTTTCCGGCCCTCAAATAGTGAAGAGTCCTTACAACGAGCGATATCTGACAACCTTATTAGGGATAAGCTTTTCATCCCTCAAAAAGGTGACATCCTTTACAATAAGAATGGGCACAAGAGGAAATATAGGGCCACGATGCCAGCCCCCCTTTCCCTCTCCTTTCTCGGACCTGTTTGGATTCTGGGTGCCTGCTCTCCCCACCTTGCCTCAGCTCTCTTCCCATAGACGCGCACACGCACGCACGCACACACACATACACACACAATTTTTGATGTTTGCTATTTTCCCATTTTTGTGGGGGTCATGCACCTCTAACCCCAGTGAATGTGGAGGGCCAACTGTAATTATCAATTTTATTGTATTTAGATCTTATCTCCCTCTCAAAGACTTGCTTTCAAATCAGTTAAGGAAGTCAGCTCAGACATCCCATTAAAACATAAAACACAGATATTTGAAACACAGAAGAGGTTAAAACAACAAGTAAAAATGCATCAATAAAAAGAGCAGCATCCAACCAGCTAAAAGGCACTTCCACAACATCCCCCAGCAGCCAAGAATCAAAAAATAGATCTCTGAGGAACTTGTAGTAAAAGTTTCTGACTCCTATTGGTTGGGAAGAACTAATAACCCTCCTCCACATTATCCCTAAAGTTCAGGTGCCGGTAAAATACATTTTAAGGAAAAATCCAGGAGTCTATCTTTGTGTGAAAGAAATTGTGAGCTTGACTGTTCAGGACCACAAACTTTTGAGATGATCATGGTCCCAGGGTACTCCTGGGAAAACTTTCTTTTTGGATCATGACTCTCAAAATCCCCAACTAGGGATTATGAGAAAAGTAGCCCCCAAAAAACTAATGCTTCCAGGTTCTGGCCTAGAGGCACCCTCCTCTTTAAGTTTTAGCCTACGTCTGCCTGCCTACACTATTAAGTTGCCAGATGCCTTGTTGTTGTTATATTTATTTATATCTCCCTTTTTTCTAAGTTTGAAATTTAAGATTATACTTAAGGGCAAAGTAGGTCCTGTTGGCTTCAGGTTAAATCTCCATGAGATCAATGGGATGTCAATTAACTGTGTGTAGGACTGCAGCCCACACCTTCAGGAATTTAGGATGCACAAACAATTATTGTTGAAGCAAGCAGCTTCAGAGAAACTAGGAGGTTTTAAAAAAAAAGAAGCAAACTTCAGAAGCCGAAAATTATTTGGCTGTGCTCCAGGCATTTACACACTGCCATTCCTTTGCTGTGGCCTGGCCAAAGGGGAGCAAGATAGAATACACAACCATGGCCCTGTGGAATATGTAAACATTAATTAGAAGGTGCCTAACCTCATATTACATTTGAAGTTTTTTGGGGTTTTTTTTTTGCTGTTTTCAAATTACTTGTCAGAGGAATTGTACAATAAGCTCTTTGTCAGCATAAACTGTTAGATATGATTCATTTGGGATGGGCCTGAAAATCAACAGCTATTGAGCAAGGGGATCCAAAGGTTAACATTTACGCTTATTTATTTACATCATGTTTGTTATGTCACCCTTCCCATTCTGGGGTAGTCAAAATGCCATATGATAAAATCTCAAATCATCCTAATAAAATGCACAGGTTCTTTTTTTTTTTTTTAAATCCACACAGGCAGGTAAGCTCAAGAAATGCTAGCAATCAGCTTGGTAAATAAAACTTTTGGTGAGCAGCAAGAGTTTTTTGAAAAGAAAGGAGCCAACCTAGTTTCTTGTGGCATGAAGGGTTCTACAGTTTATCCAATATTGTAATACAGCCAAGTGACAGCACTTTTTTAATTGGCAGGGATGATGACATTATCTGCCACAAACACACAAACACACATACCACAAATCAGGCTTCCCTATTCCTTGTGAGTTTAGCTAAAATCTTCACAACAGCATGAGAAGAATGGATCTTTTCCCATAGCAACAACATAGTGGCCCTTTTCGCATGGCATTTTCGATGCAAAAGGGGCCCTTGAGCGTCGCGCAAATGTGAGGAGCGGTCCACACAACGCACTCACATTTGCATGACTCTCCAGGGCCTGACATGGACCACGCACACATTTTTTCATTTTCTGCTTGAAGCCGAAAATGCTGTGCGGTCACACATCGCTCCGGGGCCCTGCACACACTTACCTTGCATGCGAAGACTCGGGAGCTGGGCCAGTCATGCTTCCTGTCTCCCTGCAGCCTGGGAAGGTCCCAGGCTGCACTGCGAAAGGAAGAGGCGGGGCTCTTGTGTGAGCAGGAAGCTCGTGCGGAGCTGAAGGACCCTGCACGCGAGAGCCTCTCTCCGGAGGCTGCTCGTGAGAGCATCGCACCCCAGCACCGAAAATGAGTGAGTTGCGGAAAAGGGTCAGTGTTATGAACTTCCTGTTGCAAAGCACAGTATTTTGCTATAGCTTGGTCTTCAATGAACAGTACAAAAGATCTGATCCTTGTAGACAGAACTGCTAGAACTGGTTCATTGATATGGATCAACAGAGACAATGCCAATCCTTTCCTCTTGATTTCAGAACATGAATTCTCAGGTTTTATATGCTCCTTGGGATTGGCTGTAGGGACAGTCATAATGAGCACCTGCACTTCAGCACTTCCTACAACACTACCACCCACAGACACCAGGTCCTGTCTGATCTTGGAAGCTAAATAGGGTCAGCCCTGGTTAGTACTTGTATGAGAAACCTCCAACAAACACCAGGTGCTACAGGTTATATTTCAGAGGAAGGAACTGGCAAAGCCATGTCTGAGTATTCTTTGCCTAAGAAAACCCTGTGAAATTCATGGGGTTGCTATAAGTCAACACGTGACCTGAAGGCACATACACATACATTACTGATTAAATTGATAGCTCTCTTGAATGACACCATCTATACACAAACACTCATTTCAGATAAAAATGAACAAGTAGAAATGAGCAGAAAGGTGGTACCTCCTGGCTCTGGTTGCTGTTGTCTTTAAAGAATGAACGTATGATTTGCAAAGGAACCTACACTTAGATATTAGATATGCACAGACTCTGTGTATGCGATGCAAGAGTTGTCCAGAGTGGGCAGCTCCAAGCTCACATCTGTCACAGATTCAATTGCCAATTCTTTGAGCCTCCTGGTCCTGGTCTTGCTACTGCTTCTTCTTGCTATTTACCGGCTATTTACCCACCCTATCCAAAAGAGTGAACAACGAGAGGAACAAGGATAAAAAGCAGTAACTTCTTTACATCTCTCACTCTCTCAGAAATGGCACTGATGGGATACAGATAAAGCAGCAAGTAAACGGACAGAAGGAACCAAGCAAATGGACAGATAGGAGCTATATCCAGTCAGGGTAGGTGGAAGGTGGCTACCTAAAGCAACTCATTCAAGGGCTCCCCAGAACCTGGAGGCCCTCCACCAGTATACTTCAGGCCCAACATTCTTCCAGGGCATGGAGTGTGCTCAGAGAGCCTAGGCACATATGAATGCACACAGGCTCCTGTCCAAAAAGTGCCTTGAGCATACAAAGTAGGAGTGGGCAACACTTAAGCCATGGACTTTATGTAGCATCTGCCTTCCCCCACTGCCCCTGCAAAACTGAATGCTGCCACAGGTCATACTGCTAATTTACTCCCAAACTACACTGAATTTGTGTTGATTTTGCTCTTCATGTCACCTCCTGTAGTAATGGAACTCTGTGATATGTTCTCTTCCATGGTTTTCCAGTCTTCTGTTGCACAGGAGGATGCTCTGGTACCCTCCTGCACCACAGAACCACTGCAAATGCCACTGAATTTTGGTAGCTGTGGTAGGGGAAGGCTGCAACTATCAAGGACTGTATAAGAAGGGGGCAATTCAGGCTTTCCCAACAACACAATAGCATCCATCCCTAATGCAGAGCTTGAGAGCTGGGAATAACAGGCACAACACTGGTACCCCTTTCTCCTCATGCATTCATGTGAACATTCGCATACAACTTGCGTTCCACTCACAGAAAGTGCCTCCGCTTGGTTTCCCAACATCTTCCCCCTTCTTCTTCCCTGTGACACTGCTCATTCCAATCAAGGATGGCGTCCCAACTCTCAAGAACAATTTGGAGTATGAGACTCTAGCGGCCAGCTGTAGGTGGTGGCAAAGTCAAAAGCTTTCTGTCCCATTCTGTGGGTGCAACCAAACCCACCTGTCAGGTTCTGAGGTCAAGCACAAAGGAGCAGTGCAGTCTGTAGCTGTAAAGAGTTATGAAACTCCCTTGATCCTAGAAACTCACCCAACGTCCTAGCCTCAGCATCTTTTAAATGTCTCACAGTCTGCCTGGCCATGGAGGTTTAGAGTTAAGCCTTCAAAATAGTGCAGACTTGTAATGTAATGAATTTGATTCTGTTTTGCTGGGATCATTTTATTCTTCTTATCCACCTCAAGCCTTCAGGACAGAGTAGACTATAAGTATACACCAAGAAAGAAATGCAAAACGGCAATCCTGCTTTGTATCACCAGGTGACTGGCGGCCAACACCAAACCAATTTCAAAGATGCTGACTTTCTTAGCAAACTTGATTTTATTTTGGTCACTGCTTATACACTGCATATACTCTGTAGCCAGAATGACTCACTGTGCCTTGTCTCAACCCAAGGACTTTTGTCTAGATATGATACCCAGAATGATAATTAAGGAGGAACTGAAAGTGTCAGGCTCGCATATGACTGCCAGTGATGAAGAGGCAAATCCTCTCTTCCCTTTTATACTGAGCCACCTCTGCTTCCTTGTGCATTTACAGGATGCCTCTTTCCTCCAGTCCTGATAAAATAAAGCTGACTCTCTTTTCTCTGGGTAAGCCAGGCTGGCCAGAGCCCATGTCAAACAGATAATGAACAGATAGCTTGCTTAACATTTCTCTTCTGTTTTATTTTCAAGCTACCCTGCTAGCAAAGGCTAAAAGAACAGGGGCTTTTTATAGTTTAGAACAGAACAGGGAATGTGTTGGCCCCCAGATGTTGTGGGATTCACAATTGGCTATGCTGCCTAAGGCTGACTGGAGGTATATACATAGGAACAAAGGAAGCTGCAATATACTAAGGCAGACTGTTGATCCACCTAATCCAGTATTGTCAACTCTGCCTGGCAGGGATCTCCAGGTTTTCAGGTAGGATTCTTTCCTAATCCTTCCTGGAGATCTCTAATACTCCTTTCTGGTACTCTGCCATTCAAGTACTGATCAGACTCAAGCCTGCTCCAGCTCCCAAAATCAGAAGAGATTGGTAGCTTCAGGGTTGCATGGCAATCTATACCTGGCATGCATCAGAATCCTAATTTGCCCCAAAGAGAACCAACACCTTCTCTATATATTCTGCAGCTTTCCCACCAGCAACACACACATACCACAGTTCCTGAGTACCAGCTGAGATAACAGATAAAAACATTTCACCAGGACACTATATCATAGCACTCCAGATGATAGTGGACTCTAATTCCCAGCCAGTGGTAAAGGACAATTGGATTTACAGTCCCTCAAAATCTGGTGGCCACAGTTGTTCACAGTGGTACTACACACATGTTTAACTATGGTAGTGGTGGTGGCAGGGATGATGATGACAATGACGAAGACAGTGTTGGCTTACCTGAACGCTGCATCTGCTCAAAGGTGAATAACCATCTGAACCTGGGATCCAAGATACTACTATTGTGTGACCTGTGCTGTTCTGGACAAACACTTTGACAGGTGGAGATGGGATTCCTGAATGAGAAAGAGCAACATGTTCACCAATATTATTCACTGTACCGAATGTACGTCACTGAAAGCAAATTTGGACCTAGCTCAAGCTCGTTAGAATGTCTGAGTTTTAGAGGGGAAAGAAATAGGTACAGAACAAGAGGACTGAAGGGGTGACAAATAACTGCCAAATCATTAGTTTGCCCCCACTACAAAGTATATTGGAACTGTGAGATACATATCTGTCACCCTGCTGAAAAGGAAACAGAGCTCTGCTTAACTGTGTAATCTTAAGCAAATTTACTCAGATGTCCTAATCTATTCACTGGGTTTCCTCTCTAGTAAAGATCCTTAGGACTGCAGCATTACAGATTTTATCAGCATATTTATTGTTTGCCCCATCTTTTACCCAAGAAAGTTAAATGGTCACCTCTCCCACTATTATCCTCAGAACAAACCTGTGCAGTGAGCTGGGCTAAAAAGCCAAGGTTGGCCCAATGTTATCTACTAAGCTTTGTAGGCAGATTTCCCTGGCATAAATCCAACCCTCCAGCCACTTCCAGTCTGGAAGAAAGAATGTGTGCCCAAACCACCATGTGAAGGTCAAGTGTCAATTCTGCAGTATCCTGGGCATCGCATCAAATTTTGAATTTTGCCTTAGGTCAAGGTTGAGGAATTCATGACCTTCCAAATATTTTTAGATTTCGTCAATGATAGCCAGGATGACCAATGGGGTAGGGGGTGAAGTGAACTGCAGTTCAACAGCACTCAGAAGGCCACAAGTTCTCCATCCCTGCAGTAGACTTTCAAAGGAGAAATACCCACTACCAAAAAATCCTATACATAACGGGTGCACAATATTAAGCCCTGGGGCTGTATGTAGCCCTACTGGGGTCTCAGTCTCACCCTCCGGAATAATCCATGTAGCCACAGCTCTTTCTTATGACATCATTCTTTCCCAGCTTTTGTAGTTTTCCCCCATTCTAAAAAGTTTGGAAGGCTTGGCTGATATCAGTTTAGATCTTTAAGCTAAAATGTGCTGGTGTTTTGGAGACTATCCTTTTGCCTTTGTTTCTGCCTGTGACTAGCTTTTTGGCCCATAGAGCTTCTCAGAGATCAACTTTGACTCTTGGACTGAATGACGTTTCCTCCCTGACTGTACCTGTCCACTCAGAAGTAGGCTTCATTCAAGTGAGTAAAGTGGTAAAAGCTTAAGATCTTTTCTATAGGATTGTACTTGGCAGGGCACTGAACAAACATTTTCAATGTCTTCCCATTCACAAATTTTCCCACTCTCATTGATAAAGGGTTTTTTGACACATTGAGGGCCTTTTCACACTATGTAGTTATAGCACTATGGTTTCATTTCAACTACCATAGCTACCTTCTCTGGAATCCTGGAGCTCTCTCGCTGATCATTTTAAATACCTGTCCCTAAACTGCAAATCCCAGGAATCCACATGATGAAACTATGGCTGTTCAAGTGGAATCACAGTGCTACAATTGTGTGGTGTCGAAGGACCTTGGCACAAAAACTATTAACAGGTCCCAAGGGGGGGGGATGAACTTGTATATGAACAAAAAGACCAGCGCTTTTTTCATCTCTAGCAGCAATAGCAAAGACAGACAGACAGACAGTATTTTGAGCATCTGGATCTAGTTGGAGGACCTGAGAATCCTTGTAAAAAACAAAGGAGATCTTGTAAACCTAAAGCCTCTGCTACTCTGTTCCAGACACCTCTGAAAACACCACTGAGATTGTTTTGTACAAGACAAACAACACTTCCAATCAGCTAAACAGAGGAAGAAAATGTATTTTTTATTACTTTGGGAGTAAAAGTGCAACCACTTTGCATGACAAATGATTTTTAGGAGATTTGTAACCCAATCTTCTGTATGTATTCAGAAGTCCTATTAAATTCAGTGGGATTTACTCCTTAGTAAGTCCACTGAACTCAGTGGAACTTGCTCCTGCAGAGACAAGGCATATGACTGCACAGTTATTTCTGTAACAATTTGAGGTACTTTTCTAAGCCTTCAAATGGTATTTGTGCAGAAGAGTTATTTCTCAAAACCTATAAAAATCCCTGGGAAAAAGTAATGGAAAAATCACTTGGTGGACTGTTTCAACAATTATACTGTCATAAACTCCTTCTGTAGTACACTGCACTACATGTAACAAGCTGAGCCTACGCATGACCTTTGCTTAAGATCCAGAAAACAAATTTGCCTTATTTAGAAGTAAGTGACTTGCATTTTTCATCCCAGAATTAAACCTAAATGGATACACATGAACCAAAATAAAAGAGAAAAGAAAGTTTTTCTTTTAAAATGTAAGGATGCTGCTGAATGAAGGTTCCTAATAAATGAGCACATATTCTTCTTTTATAAGAAAGACTGCCTCATTGCAGTAGAACAACAACCAAGAATCCCATGTTAATTTAGAGAGGAACATGTTTTATTTCACGGAAGCTTTGACTGACTGCAGCACACTCTATTAGATGTAAGAAAATTAAATTTCTGTTTGACTGATGACTGCATTGCACAAAAACACTTAGACCAACTTTCACCAAATTTCTTGATTTAACATACGGACTATGTGGCAATTCACTTTGAGTAGCCCTTGGGGGAAACCCCAATTATTTTTTCATTCATACAGAGAAGTATCTTTTGCAACCCATCAAGAAGTGACATTTTCTCACTCATGGGCAACTGAAACTGATGTGTAACATGAGGAATGTTTGAGCAACTCAATAAGACAGCCAGTCATCTTTAAGTTTATTGAAAACCGAATGAATATTAACAATTGCTAATGGCTCTCCTAAGCAATGCTGGAGACTGCAGCTAGTGCCAGAAAAGTTAGGTTTAAATTCAATTGCAAGTCCCGAGCAGAGTAAACCCACTGAATCCAGCCAGGCAACCACATTTTCTTTCAGGATGCTCTATTCTTTCTCCACTCTAAAGTTTTTCATTCTTCCGGTCCCAGTAGATACTCAACTTTCTGTGGCCATTGAGCAGGTTCATTCTTCACTGAGCAATTTATGGAGGGTCTGGTTCCTTGGGGATTTCCCTCCCAAATATTTTTTTTCCTACTTCTGCAAACCTTAGGATTTCCTGAAACATTCTTGTTTCTAGTTGCTCAGTAGCCTCATTTGACTTCATATTTCATGTCTCAATGTCTGAGTTCACTAAGAATACATTTCCACACAATCTAACATCTAGGCCACAGGTAGGAAAAATGCAAGTCTTGTTGTTGTTACAGTGGGCCACTTGTGTCCACTAGGGTTTGCTTCCAGATCCCCCTGTGGATATTAAAATTCGTGGATGCTCAAGTCCCATCACGTAGAATAGTGTAGTAAAATGGTGTCACTTATAGAAAACAGCAAAATCAAACTTGGCTTTTTTGGCTTTTTATTTCTTTTGGAATATTTTCAAGCCTTGGTTGATTGAATCTGTGCATACGGAATCCACATATATGGAGAGCTGGCTGTATTCGCCATCACATTAACTTCAACTTATAGTTGAAGTTAATTGCTGGAGGCTGAAATCTCCAAGGTCATCAACTGTTCTGTTTAGATCTTACAAACTCAGGACAGCCATGGCTCCCTTCATACAATCAATCCACCTGTGATGTACTCTTTTCCTACTGCTCTCTACTTAATCAAGCATTATTGTCTTTTCCAGAGAGTCACATCATATCATGATATATCCAATATTCTTTCAGCAGTCCATGGTATCTGCAGAATTCTTCTCCAGCACCTTATTTCAAATGCACTGATTTTCTTCCTGACAGTTTTCTTCACTATCCAGCTTTGACATGTAGAGAAACCTACATATGTGTATTAGGCTGCAATTTCTATCATCCCTAGTTTGAATAACTAATGTGAAGAATGATGGGAGTTACAGTCCACCAACTTCACATTCTCCATTCCTCATGTAGACTTCAGCCTGATGGTTCCTAGGAAACCCACCTAATGTTTCGTAGGCTTTGGTAAACTTTGGGAAAGAGAAGACAAAGCCTGAAACAGATTCACTTGGTACAGGTTCGGGCCTAAAGTCAAATCATAAAATGATATAGAAGTGTGCTGTCTTATTGAGGCAGAAACCATGGACAAACCCAGCTGGAAGGAGCCAAGAACAGAGGCAAGGAGTCATCAGCCCCAGGTCCCAACACAGGAAGTAAAGGCAATCAAACGTAGATCCTTCAGAACCATGGACAAAGCCGAGGCAGCGAAGGAGTTGCTCCAATGAACAATGAAACAATGTTCCAATTACTTGTACTTCCTGGTTCTGATTACTCTGCACAGGCTCCCACACTGCTGGAGTGCAGAGCCTTAAAAGAACAGGTTCTTAATTATCTTCCAATTAGAGTATTCTAATGTGCTGTATGTGGGGCTGCCCTTGAAAAGTGTTTAATATTATTGTTATTATTATTTTGTATTTATTTCCATTCTGCCTTGTTCCCAATTCAGGACTCAAAAGTGGTTTATGACAAATTAAAAATCATATTCTTAAAAAAATCCACAAAACACAAAAGTTAAAATGAAATTAACCAAAAAAGTTAAAGACCAGATTATAACATACATCATTAAACATGCACACACACATACACACCAGCACAGCAATTAGCAAGTTCTAGCACACTGTTGGGCCTGAAGGGTGTGCAGCTGGTGTAAAATACAGCAACCAGATGGAAGCTGCAGCTAGAGCAAAATACAACAGCCCAAGCAGTGTTGGTTGCGCATTTTAGAAACTATATAACAGAAGAATTGCACTGGCTTCCAGTTTCCTTCCAAGCTCAGTTCAAGGTGCTGGTGTTGACCTACGAAGACCTAAATGGCTTAGGACCAGGATCTGAAAGACTGCCTCCTCCCTTATGAGCCTGGTTGAAATCTGAGATCCTCAGAGGAGGCCATGCTGAATGTCTCAACACCTCACAAGGTTAGGCTGGAATGCACACATAACAGGGCTTCCTCTGTAGTAACACTCTGTCTGAGGGACTCCCTGCCAAAGGAAGTCAGGCTGGCTCCACTTGTTTTGAGCTTCTGGAGGACAGAACTGTTTTGAAATTTTATATTGGGATTCTTTTTAGACTGTTTTCAAAGAGTATGTTAATGTATATTCAATTTTTTTAAAAAAACTTTTATACAGTGTTAATTGCTTTTATTTGCTCATCACCTTGGGAGCCTTCGTGGGCTGGAAGGTGATACAGAAATATCTCAAATAAATAAACAAGTAAACAAATAAATAAATACGCAAGCGAGCAAAGTCCTCCATCCACATTCATGAGTTTTACCTTCATGAATCTGATTATTTGCAAGGCATGTGCTTGCCTTTCCCCCCATTGTCTTCTTCCCATTCCCTTGTGTTTTGCTGGCACAGAGGAGGAAGGCAATCATGGCTGGTCAAAAAGAAAGGGAATGCTTGTGCATGCCTTCCTGTTCCTCTCTGGAGCTCTCCTTCCCATTCCCATGCATTTTGCCTGGCATGGAGAATGGGTACCAAGGCAAAAAGGAAGGGAATGAGGACAGGGGAAGGCACACATGCACCGTCCTTCTCCCCACTAGAGTTCCCCTTCCCATTCCCATGCATTTTGCTCTGGAGTGGAGAACACATGCCAAGGCAAAAGGCAAGAAAATTGTTGAGGAGGCCTGGAAGGGAATGGGATGAGGAGCGTGGAGGGAGTTATTAGCATTTTCTCCACTTTTGCGAGAGTTCTGCTACCCAAACCCTTGCAAAAGTGGAGCGGCCACTGTAATACTCTATTGCTTCTCTCAGTGTGTTGCCTCGAAATGGAAAGAGGCTCAAGAATTGAAATTTGGGAGTCTAGCTTGGATATCTCAGGCTCAGTTTTCCAGGCTGAAGAGTCCTGACTATCAAGTTCAAGCTCCACATCCAACTTTGGACCCAGTGTGTCCTCAGACTACCCACTGGTCCTACTGCCATTGTACTGGTGTCCAGATCCTTGCTGAAAATTGGCTTCTTGCTTAAACCAGGCTAGAACTGTTGTCTGGTCTTTACAAAATCTGTACCAATAAGATTTTGTCTAGAATAATATAGAAGATCTCACATTTACAATTACTGACCTTTAATATTGATTCGAGCTTCAGTTGATGTTGTGACTCCCTTCTCGTTATGAGCTTCACAGTGGAAAATAGCAGTTTCATTAAGACCTGCGGATTAAAATAAGCAACATAAATGGAAAATGGCAGCAGTCCATTCCTCATCACAGCTTGGAAAAGCTATTTTTTGGACTCTATCTCCCAGAATTCCCCAACCCACAACTATAGTTCCATATATCCAAGGAGATACAGACGACAAAAAGTAGCTTTCCAAAATCTCTGGGGAGAAATGTGATTGTGTCACAAAGAAAAGCCATCCAATCCATGTTTCTTCCAGCTTGGCTTGGTTCTTGACTCAAGACCACAAAAAAGAAACCAAATAAATGCCCAAGTGTCATGTTACAATTGGAATAAACATCTCTTCAAGTCCACCACTTCTCTAACCGCAGGAAAGGCACTTCATGGGAAAGGACAGCTGCTTTTGTTAGTACTTTAAAAAAAAACCCTTTCCATTGCCAAAAAAGTGAGTGAACTCTCTGACAGGAACTATTTTAAAACCTGCTCGTGCCTTTTGCTAAGGCTTTGGCTCAGTAGCAAATACAGTTGTGAAATGGAAAAGTTTAACAAACAGGTTATTACTGTGCATGGGAGACATGTAATTCAAGTGTGCCTATTCTCCAGTCTTCTCCAAACTGGTGCCACTCCAGAGGAGTTGTACTACATTTCCAATAAACCCCAGACTAGATGGCTATGCCATCTGTCATTATGCGACTTACAGTCCAATATCATTTTACATATTACAACTGCAAAGATATTTTCTGAACTGCAAGCAGCACATATGTTTTTCAAATGGATTCTTCTCTGCTCTGACATCATTCTTCCATTTCCAGTTCAACACAATACATCTCAAGCTGATTCTATGCACCAAGGACAGTCCCTGTTTTCTAGGATCCACCAGGATCACAGTTCACTGGCATGACATGGGCCTTCCCAGGACATGGGAAAATGGTCTTTGGCTCCATTCCCAACATCTCCACACTCTTCCCTGAAACCCTAATGAATTCTTGCTGATCAAACTTGACTAGCCATCCATTACCTTGTACTTCCCAGATATTTTGGACTACAACTGACATGATTGCTAACCATTTCATATGATGGGTGGGGTTGGTGGAAATTGTTGGCTAAGAGGTTTCCTGCCCTTTCTGTAGACAACATTGAGTTAAATTAACAACTTGTATGAAGTGGCAAAAGGCAATGTTTAATGATGTCTCTATTAAATCACTGTTCCTGGCTACGCTAGGGTCATTCTTCATGATATTGCTCCAAATTCTCTTCTCAGTCTCTGGTGGACCACTGGGTGCCCTTCAGTCTGGATTAATCTCCTGACCATCCAGTTTTGCAACAGTTTTTTTAAATGTTCTGCTTCTTCTCTTCCCCTCCCACTCCTTCCCTTTGTCTTCAACTCACTTTAGCTGTTGCAAACTGAGTCAAAGTACAAACACAGTTTGCACTCAATTAACTCAGCAGAGGATAGAGAGAAAAGGAGAGGCAGTAATTTTGCCCCTCCCTGTAGGTTCAGGGAAAAGGAAACTGATGCAGCCTCTTCTAGTTTACGTATTCTTACTTATTATGAACTTTTGCTATCTTGACCACACTCAGATGTTGCTTGGCCATAGCATACTGTGATTCCCATAATACCTGATCACTTGCTATCTTTGGCAAGAACCAGAGTTTGGGTGAGTTACTTTCTGGGACAACATCTCCCAGAATCTGCCAGCCAGCAGGACCACTGGCCATGCTAGCTGAGAGGTTCTAACAGCAGTACTCAAAGTTAGGTAACTTTCCCAAGCTCTTCCCTAAGCCAGGCTGTGATCTTCAGAGGTAACAGATAGCAGCTCATTGCCAGTGTCGAAACCAATATTCAGTTGCCAAGCTGGGTGGAATGGCAGAAGGTGTCTTTTAACTTAGGCAGCAACCTGTTCTGGAGTGGCCCTGCTCTGACTATAAGTTTCACTTTCCTAGAAGCAGCAAAAACCAAAAGCAATCAGGGAATCAGTGGTCTTTCTTCTATTATTCGAGTAAATAGGAAACCTTTTCCATAACAGAAACCAGAGCTCTTATTGTTAATCCTTCTTTCATTTTTTTCTTCCAATGGGGCATTATTCTGTTCAAGTCCCATTGAAATGAATGGAAATTGCACAGCAATAACATTTTGGCAGAATATGTTCTGTGGCTTTAGCACTGTAAGGAACTACCACACTACATATTGCAGGTCTGGATGCTATTGCTACAAAAGCTATTTGTAGACTGCTGGAGTGACTGTCTTTTTGAAAAGGCAACTTCCTTTTTTTTTAAAAAAAAAAAAAGGCCAGACATTAAAAAAAGAAAAACAGTAGGAATTTCAAAAGAATCCTAATGTTTAGGAACATCTGTAGACATACCCATGGTCTACAACAAGTATTACTGTGTATCTTCCAAGGATGTAGGATAAGTTCTGAATTACAAGAACTTTCTATTCATTTTGCCTGACTAGTTTAAAGAGGCAAACCCTAGAAGAGGAACAGAAAAAGTACAGACCCTGAGACCACATGAAGCTCCAAAGGTTGTTTCTGTGAGGGGCACCCCGGATCCCTCTCCTGGAATCCTACACGGGTAGTGATTCATCTTTTAAATAGGAAAATTTAAAAGCCTCTGTACTAGGGGCTCTATACTGTTCAATATTTAAAAACCCAGTTTTTCAAATCTAGGTGCCCTCTCGTACTACATGATCACAGCACTTTGATTCTACTCTAACTGCCATGGCTGCATCCTATGGAATCCTGGAGTTTGGTGACACTTCAGTGTTCTCTGGATAACAGTTGTAAATGGCCTTCCCTAAACCACAAATCCAAGAATTCCACAGGATTTTGCCACAGTAGTTGAAGTGTAATCATAGCACTATAATTGTGTAATTTTTTTACTACTTCCATTTTGGGAGTGGGGTATTTTAGACAGTCTGGAAGGTCCCAACATCACAGTTCAAAGAGAAAAGAAAGCAAAAGCTATTGGTTTCTCAGCAGAGCCAATAAAATGGCTGTACATCTCTTCCTTCCCGCACCTCAGCCTGAACACTCTAGCAAGAGCAGCAGCCCATTTCAGAATGCACAAATTTACGGCCATAAAATGAGTAAAGATTTCATATCAAGAGGAAAGAAAAGAAATGCTGACAGAAACACTGCCATCTAAGAACTGAGGCAACTTCTGGTTAGTGATTAGAATTCACAGCCTCTCTCCTTCTTGGTGTCTGTTTCTTAAATCTTGCAGATAATTTTATTAAGAAAATGAGTTAAACTATATTTTAAAAAAAGAAATGAGGAAATGCCTGCCACATTCTGAAATACTGAAACAATTTTCACAAAGCCTTTGGTTTAAAAAAAGAAAGAAAGGAAACAAGCACACACCACCACCAGCAACCAGGTAAGCCACACAATATCCTTGTTTTGAGGGATTGCTTCTATGAGTGTTGTACTTCAAAGGGCATTGTGTGGTTCTGTCAAACTATTAAAAAAAAAACCTCAAGGCCCACAAACTATCTTCTAGAGAGAACCCTCTATGTGTGTACAACTATGTGTTAGGCTAGAGAGAGACAGAAACTCAGTTCCCCAACTAAGATTTTGTAGGCCTGTAGTCTTGCTTAGCCTCCTTGCTACTTCACTTCAGAGTTTTATGTCTTTAGCTGATACAAGCTAGTACAGACAATGGCCATTGCTGCACTACACTGTTATAGTGCTGTTACTCCACTTTCAACTTCCTGTGGAATCCTGGGGTTTGTAGTTTACTGAGGCCAAAGAGCTCTCTGGCTGAGAACTCCAAAAGCCCCTCCATAAACTACAAACCCCAGGATTCCATAGGATGTTGACAGTGGAATAATAGCACTGTAACAGTGTAGTGCAGAAATGGCCAATTACTGTGTATCCATTAAAGACCACTTCATTAATTAGCTGGAGTGGCAGGGCTGGAACTAATGCCTGGCTCTACTGTGATGGCAGAGTGAGACAACCACTTCAGCAGGCAGACAATGGTGGGGAAGTATGGCAGCCCCTCAACTGTTCCTTTTGAACCCTCTGTCTTTGCCTTGCTGAACAGCGTTGTGTATGCCTATCCTCCACCCCTCTTCAGTGGGTCTGCTGCCCTCAGCACTGGTAGAGTAACTCAATCTTATTGTCACTGATGAAATACATTTCAACTGCCAGTCCAGTCAGGATCTGTACAAGAAATGGAGGAGGAGCAGCCATCTTGTCCTTCGTCTCAGGCATTCATATGTCTTTGCCTGCCCTGTTGCTAATATACCATTGCAGATTTTGTGATTAAACAATGGCTTGAGAAAGCTGAAGGATTCTGGGATTAGTCCATGAGCCAACATTTCCAGGATTTGGTTTAACTGTCACAGTAAATATCATAGTACTGCCCATTTCATTTGGCAGTAATTGTTAGCAGTAGTAGCACTTACATAGACATTCACTAAAGGATTTCCTTCTCATCTTTCAGCCTTAAAAGCTCTCCATTCGGCTTACAAGCAAATTCAACTGAAACAACATTAGTAAAATAAGAACTCTCAAAGTTGCCCATCTAGCACAGTGTTCTCTACTCCGATTAGCAACAGCTCTCTAGGGTTTTCTCCAGAAAACTAAAGATGGCTTCTATAGGTTAAATGGTTGACCAGAAGAAAGAATTTCAGCAAGTGTTGCTTGTCATCAACCAGGTAACCATTAAAGGTATAGAAGGCATCTTCAGTTTTTACTCTGGCAAACTGAACCCTATAGCTCTCTGTTGTCTCAGGAAGAGGTCTTTCCCACCTGCTACTTCTTTCCTTTGAGTCACCAAGGTTTAAATCTGAGGCTCCTCTGCAAGCACAACTTGTCATCTATCCATGTGCAAAGCTTGGAAAAATTTCTTGAACGACAGATCCCAGAATCCCCAACACAGCATAGCCAATGAGCATGCTGACTGGTGATTCTAAGAGTTCTAATCCAAACCAGTAATGGTCCCAAACTCTGCCACCAAACTATAGCCCCTTTCTGTAAAGCTGTAGTCAGTAGCACAATAAAAGCAACAACATGTTAAAAGTGAAGGAATAATAAACGGTAATAGTGAAGAGTCTTGTGGTACCTTCAAGTGGACTGCACTCCACAAACATTTTATGCCAAATAAAATGTGCTAGTCTTTGGTCATTTCTGCACTACAGTGTTATATTGCTATTATTCCACTTTCAACGTCCTGTGGAATTCTGGGGTTTGTAGTTTACTTTCTCTGCTCTCTGGCTGAGAATTCTAAATGCCCCTCCCTAAACTGCAAACCCCAGGATTCAAGAGGATGTTGAAAGTGGAATAATAGCACTATAACAGTGTAGTGTGAAAATGGCCTTTAAGGTACCACAAGACTTCTCACTGTTTTGCTTAAACAGATTAAAACACACCTACCCAGCAACATCACCACTCCATCCAGAAACAGTAACAGAGCAGGTATGGTTAAATGAAATACAACCATCACAGAATCAATTTATTTTCCTGTGCATAGACATATCTAGCAAGCTATAGAGTTTCTTATTCAATCACTTGATCATTAGATTTTTGGAAGAGAGCACAAAAGGAATTTTAACACCCTCCTGTTTCAGTGCAGAATAGCAAATCACAGACAGAAAAACCACACACTCATATTGGAACCACTGTAGCACTTCACTCACCTGGCATGATCAAGACAGATGGAGATACTTCTTTCTTAGCAATAAGGCTGCTATTCCAATACCAGTGAATCTCAACAGGCTCAGGAGGTCCCACTGCATGGCAGGTGAGATTGAACGGTGTGTTTTGGGTAACATTCAGCCCCTGGGGCTGCTTAATGAAGTATGGCAGCCCTGCACATAACAGAAAGAAATGTGTTGTTGAGAAGGCTTAAATGGCAAAGAGAAAGACAGGGATTAATGCTGCCTTTCTCCAGTCTGGCACCCTCAGATCAGGGGAGGGCAAAGCATAGCCTACAGGCCACATAAGGCCTATGGGCCTCCTAAGTGCAGACTATGGGAGCCCCTAGAAGCTCCTCAAAGCCCCCACATCCTGCCAAATTTTTAAAATGTATTTTTGGGATCAGTTTGGGATCCTCAAACTTTCCCAAATATCCCAAAATTGCCTAAAAATGACAATATGCTTCACTAACCCCTCCACCCACTCACTAAGACTTCCCAAAACAGACAAAAAAACCCAGCCAAAATGGTTTCTGGAAATGACAGCATGTCACTGCAGGTGTGCTGAAACACGCTGCTGCAGCTCACCGAATGAGCACAGGAATGCAAAATGGCCCCTGCTCTGTTTGCAGTTGCCCATCCTTGCTCTAGATGTTTTGGAACCCCTGGGCCATGAGCCATGTTGGATGGGCACTGCAAATGTCGTATTCCAAAACATGTGAAGAACACCAGTTCACCTATACCTGGTCTAAAGCATGGGAGTCAAAATGCAAAGGAATTCTTCACTGCCATCATTCTATGGCCTATATATGGGGGGCAGGGAGAAGAGGTAATACATATCTTTCTAAAAATGTTGTTCCCAACTCTCCCTCTCCTCTAAAACCTGTACAAAAAGATTCAGACTTTTGAGAAACACAGCAAGCAACTACAGATTGAGTATCCCTTATCTAGGAGTCTGAAATCGGAAAACCTCCAAAACCTGAAACTTTTTGCTGCCAGCCACCCACATCCACCATTGGCACCCACATCCACCATTGAAGCAGTGGCTTTGGCACTCCTGCCTATTCATGTCTCATATCCTCAGGCTCTCTCCACCCTCATATCTCATACACAACACAAGTAGTGAACAACATTGTGAGGCTGGAGAGAGACATAGGGATCTGTGAAATAACGGGAATCCAAATGTAGTATTCCGTGCAAATCCATGCCTACCGTCATTTCACAGATTCTTACATCTCTCCAGCCTTGCATCTCCCTTCAGCCTTATATCTCATTCATCTGCTACTCATGTTGCATATGAAATGCAAGACTGGAGACAGACTGAGGATCTGAGAGACTGAGGATATAAGGGACGTGATACCTCGATTTGAAAAAAAAAATACAGTACTGTACAGGAGACCCCCCAAGCCACCTGCTTCAGCTTTTGAGGCAGCAGCTGTGGTGCTCCTGCTCATTTGATTGCAGATTTCCCAAAGATCTCCTGAGCAATATCTTATTTTATGGATATGCAAATACAAGTATTCCAAAATCTGAAAAAATCCAAAACATGAAACACTTCTGGTCCCAAGCATTTCAGATAAGGGATACTTAACTCGTATTTGCTTCCTCTTTCTAAAAGTAAATTCTCAAATTCATACTATTCTTAATCGATTTCCTTCCTACCTGTCCGGTTCTTATAGAACAGAGGTAGCAGTTGGTGGCTTCCATGTCAATGAAGCATTAAATCTGCTCCAAGTTTTACTGTGAGCTTTAAAGGAGTTATCCAAGATGATGAACCCTAGTCTCAAAACAAGTTCAGCATCTTGGAGAGTTCCTTGAACATTCAGACTATGGCTAGAAGCGTATTCATTGCTGATCATTTTTGCTTGGCATTAGTTTGCACCACACCTTTCTCATCAGACTGAAGAAAGCATTTTCTATGCAAAATAATGAAGGACAACAATTCAATAACAATATCTTGTTATGGCGTGATCCTTTCAAATTTAAGCTTACCCTCCAACAAAACCAAGATAGGATCTGATACTATTTCATCACTGTTGACTTTCAATTTGCATCTGTAAGACCCATTATCAGAGCGCAGGACATTGTTTATACTGCAGGGAAAAGAGAAGAAAGGAAGACTTATAAGGCAATCAATGTTTACTCTGTGACTTAGCCAAGGAACTAATAAGTCTAAAATAATTCTGCAGTATTTTAAGGTTGATCAAAAATAAATATGTTATGATGGCAAAAAAGGGAGCTGTATGAATCCACATGGAAAAAATGTCCTGGGAGTAACCTGGCTTTTTATTGGCATTCTGAAAATTCCCACCCAGATCAGTGAGCAGTCACAGAGTTTAAGTTGGACCCTGGGGCTGAAACTGAAGACTACTCTATCAGCTGTGTCCCCAGATGACCACCTAGAAGGTGGCACTGTCAGGACAAACAGGCCCCTTGCCAGCACCTAGGCTGGAAAGGATGTTCTAAACCATACCATGGCTGATGCTGATCACCACGCTAGCATATCTTTATGTTTTATAATTAGGGTATAGCTAATGAGCATGTACATAGTAACAAATGCTCATTTTATTATCTTCATTTTAAAAAAATATTTGTCCTCCACAAGAAAATGAATAGTTTCACATCACTTTCCAAGTGAATAGTTTCACATCAGCCCAGTGGAAGCAAACAACTGTTGTAGTCGTGATGGTGCTATGGTCTGAATGAGGCCATTTCTGTACTACACTGTCATAGTGCTTTCATTCCACTTTTAATATCCTGTGGAATTCTGGGGTTTGTAATTTACTGAGGCCAAAGAGCT
This sequence comes from Iguana delicatissima, assembly GCA_948472985.1. Classification (NCBI taxonomy): domain Eukaryota; kingdom Metazoa; phylum Chordata; class Lepidosauria; order Squamata; family Iguanidae; genus Iguana; species Iguana delicatissima. Next base: position 168,002 of record CAOKZL010001203.1, on the reverse strand, counting down.
CTCTGGCTGAGAATTCTAAATGCCCCTCCCTAAACTTCAAAACTCAGGATTCCATAGGATGTTGAAAGTGGAATACTAGCACTATAACAGTGTAGTATAGAAATGGCCGAAGTGTGCAAAGTAAAATAGGACATGTTAAGATAATTTTTTAAAAAAATTCAAGGTTGACCATATTTTTCCTTTTCTACTTTAACCTACCAAGACTGTAGAAATATTTGCAAAGCATGGAAAACAAGGTGGGGTGGCATGAAGGTGGAGAAAAAGAGACATTGTTTGCTTCACAATTTATGTCATAATACACATGGCCATCTAAAGTGCCCACCCAAAGAACAATAAATCCAGAGGCTTAAATTGATTTAACTGCTTACACATCTACCCCAGTGCCAGCAACATTTGCATGCAATATCTGCATACAGAAGCAGCAAGAAGGGATGTGTGTGCAAGAAGGATGGGGAAGGGTGTACCTGATCCCATGACCTGTCTAGGGTTTAGATTATTGGCCTTGCTGGCAAGAGGATTCTTCAAGTTGTAATTCAAAAGGTTAATTCTTCCAAACTCTTGACCTGATACCGTATCTTAAATATCAGGTCTCTAAGGCAGTGGTTTTCAATCTGGTCATCCAGATGTTTTGGACTTTAGTTCCCAAAATCCTTGCCCCTTTGTCTTGCTGGCTGGGGCTTCTAGGAGCTGTTGGCCAAAATATCTAGAGGACCAGGTATTGAGAACCACTGCTCTAAGGCTATTTATGAATACTCTATTTTTACCCCCCTCCCCAAATCTTAAACTCAGCTTTAACATCGCAAAAAAGATGCAGCTGTGACCCTCCATTGTCACATTTCTTCATCTAAACTGAATTTTAACTTGCATGCCTGATGAAGAGGCTTGTGAGCTTTCAAAGCATGCATAGTGTTTTTTGTGCTTTTTAATTTCCCTAATAAAGGTATCACTATAATGTTTTTTTAATTGCTGCATTTATTTGCATAAAGTACATTATCGTTATTCGATTATTGCATGGTAACTAGACATCTTCTAGCAAGGCAGCAATTTCATAGGAGTATGGCTCCTGAATCTCCCAGATCTCACCTCAGGGACAATCAGTAAGATTCATTCTCCACATAAAGGGACAAAGAAAAGATAAAAGATAAGCTATTCATTGTAAATCTTTTTTTCATGTCTTGGTAACTTTTACAATGATGTTTCTGTAACCTCAGGATTTTCTTTACTCATCATCAAGAAAAGTTCGGATCCAGATAATGTCTCCTTCACTAACAGAAGACTCTTGTTTCCGTGAAAAGAAAGGAAACAGAAAGCCATTTTCACTGATTTCCCTCCTGCTCCTGGAATCAAAGAGCTGTAAGTGACCTTGGAGGCTACCTGGACTTACTCCCTCTTCATGTCAAGAAGCGCAGCATCTGTTTAAATTATCTCCACTGAAGGGGAGCATTCCACTTCTAGAATCAGTCTGTTGCATTGTTGAACAATTCAGAGTGCTGGTTATAACCTATAAAACCTATATGGGTCCAGGGTATGTGAAAGACCTTATCTTCCCTTATGAACCTGCCTGAACCCTGAAATCCACAGGATAGGCCTGGTCTCTCAGTCCCACCACGGTCACAGATATGGTTGGTGGGAACAGTGGCTACCCCTAGCCTTTAGGACTGTTTCCCTTGGAAGGCTGGAATCTGTAATTCTGTTCTAGGAAACTGAGAGATCATTTGAAACAGAATGGGAGATGACTTGGGGATCTTTAGAAGGAAGGAAGAATTTCAGATGCCCCAGTTTTTGCTCACAGAGCTCATTTCTAGATTGAACAGTCTTTCCATAGTATAAGTCTAAGGTGATGGTAGTACAATTTGTTCAAAATGTCCAGAGGAGAAGACATGTCAGTCTGTTGCATTTTACAATGTGAAGAAACTTCACAAGCGGATCAGAGTGTGAAAGAGTTGAACAGAAGACTGTAGTAGGTACATATCAACTTATGTGCATTAAGTGTTTTACCTACTGCCAGGAAGTTAGTGTTATCATCATTGTGTTATCTTCATTCTATGATTCTATGATCTACTATTCTGTAAACAGCCAGTGTTAACAATGTAATTGTCCCTCTCAGTACTTTTGTCATTTAAATTTGCTTTGACTTCACTATCAACATCCCAATCTCAAGTGTAAGCAATGCACTGATACTTGAACGTCCATATATACTGCATGCATTTGAGGAAATGGACAATTGTTCACAAAAGCAAGTGTTACAATAAATTGCTAGTCTTAAAAGGGCCCAATAGGATCTGTAAAAAGCAATGTCTTTGCTGCTTTGCAAAAGTAACTAAAATAGATACCTTTTATTTACTTAAAAGAAAAAAATCAGCCTGTGTGAAAAAACACTCTCTACTCTGTTGTTGCAGGCACAACAGACATAAGACAGTAAGATGAGACACAACACAAGGCACTGATCGAACCATATGATCTTCCTCCTCCACTGCTTAGTAAGACTATACACCGTAACAATTAAGCTGAGTAAAAGTGACTGTTAAACTGTCAAAAGAGTTCATTTTTTCCTGATTAAAATGCTATCCAAATGCAAAATAGTTAAGCCTTTGCTATTAGAAAAGGGAATTAATTATGAGTAACTTATTTTCTGTTACTAATTACTTCCCTGAGCTTAGAAACAAATGTTTTATGGACCACAGCTCCTAAATCCCCCAGTCAGCATGGCCATTGAGATTCTACGGTTCTACCAATGCAATTATGAAAGAAGCAGTTGTACAAGAAGCAGCAGCAGCACAAAATGAAACAAAAATGCAGTGATAATGGGAAAACAAAGGAGAATGAGACAAAAAGTGAAGACAGTTAGCTCCAATCCATCTATTCCATGGACGCCTAAGCTTGGAGATAAGACCATGGGAAGGTTTGGAAAATTTGGCACAATCAGTTTTCCAAGACACCTTTCCTATAGTGCTTTGGATCCAAGGACCTCCTCCCACTGAAGTCAGCCATTCATGGAATATGCAGCTCAGTGAAAGGAAGGCCCTTTCTGCAGCTTACCTTCTTGCAGTGGCATCCGGTGGCGATCCCTGCAGAAGTAAGAACGATGGACACACCACTTCCTTCCACAGTGCAGCTACATACATTCCCAAGCTGCACTGGGGCAGGAAATGCCTCAATCACACTTCCTATCCTTCTGCTGTTAGGTAAGTGCGGGAGGGTGGCACAATCACTGGTCATTGATGGGGAAAACCCGTCAATGATTTAAGTCGTGATCATGCCACCTAGGGACGGGACAGGGGTGGAACCATGATGACATCATGCAGAAGCGTCATCGCAGTCCCATTCTTCTCCCGTCCCTAGGTGGGAGGGTACTGCAGAAAGGGACAACGCCTGCTCTCACCTTCTCCTCCTGCATACCTGCATGAACAGCCACACCATCAAAACACTTGTGGAATGTCCAATTCCACAAAGAGTTGGCCATAATAAGATCTTGACAAAGGAGCAATAGTGCAAAAATGTTACTTTTTCCAATCGCTGGCTGAAGGATGCAACTGGATGCAATCCGCTCAATGTTTAAATGATATATAAATTATTTACCTGAAGGTAGATATCATAGCAGTATCTTCAATATCATCAAATTGATAATATTGGCTGGCTATCCTGCCAACATCAGAAAGCTCTTTCCCATTCTTCCACAGGGAAATAACTGCAGAATCTTGGTTGATTAGTGACTTAGGAACACTGATAGAGCAATTAAATTTTATGTCCATATGTTCAGCAATTTGTATCCTTCCTACTGTAGGATTAAACTTAACAGACCGAAGAGGGTGAGCTCCATCACCTTCAGCAGAGGTGAACTTATTAGCATTCACAGTCCTGGAGTCTATTGGACGTGCCGATGCATAGATTGTGGAAGTCCTGTTTATCTTGACAGATCGGGAGCGGGGTAATCGGCGTATGATCTTTGACTCCTCTGAGGCTGAACTTGATTTTGTTGTCAATGGTATGTCATACCTCTTTGCTCCTTCAATAAGATCTGCAAATTAAAACATAATAGTTAAGAATTCTTGTTTCAGTCAAGACTCACTTCAGACAAGGCCTGTACAAGATATTTTGCTGCCTGAGAAAGAAAATGGCACCCTTCTCCAGCAGATTACTAAGCTAGTCAAACTATTTTGGCCCCTGTCACAGTAAGTCTCACAAGCATCTCTCTTGCCTTCTTGGCATAAAAAAATACAATAATAATTAAATATAGGATAATGTAACAGTAGGGTTAGAAGTTAGAAGAATCCATAGCTATACTTTTGTAGGCAGGTGAAGACTTTTTTTTTTGCTTCGGCTGAGAGCTGACCGCTCAGGGGGAAATGGCCTTGTGTATACTGTGTTCACATTTTCAGTGGCCTCTCCACTTTTATGAGGGTTTGGAGTGCACAACCCTCATGAAAGTGGAAAAACCACAAATGACCCCTCCCCACGATCCCCCTCTGATTTCCTTCCGGGGCTCCCCACTCCCATTCAAGGCAAGGGAATGGGAGAGGAGAGTTTCAGAGGGGAGAAGGAAGAAGCGGACGCATGTCTTCCCCCTTCCCTTGCCTTTTCCCTCAGTGTGAGAGCAGGGGCCAGAGGCAAGGGAATGATCGGGGGAGCTCCAGAAGGGAGAAGGAATGCTTCCATGATCCTTCCTCCCACCTCACCACCATTCTTTTGTCTTTTGTCTTTTGTCTTAGTACGAGTTCTCAGTGCTAGGGCCGGAGGCAGGGGAATGGGAAGGGAAGCTCCAAAGGGGAGAAAGAAGGTTCGCACAAGCTTCACCCCAATTCCCTTGCCTTTTGCGTTGGTGCATATTCTCAGTGCTGGGGCCAGAGGCAAAGGAATGGAAGGAGGAACTCTGGGGAGGAGAAGGAAGGAGTTGTGAGCCTTCCCCTCCCATTTCCTTTCCTTTTGCCCAGGTGCACTTGCTTTCCTTTTCTGTACTGGCAAAATGAAAGGAATGGGGGAAGGATTCTTTTTTATTGGTTTTTTTTTTAAAAAACTGATTTTAATTTTTTTGAGAGTTTACTTATATTTTCAACTTTTGTATGATGTAATCTTTACCAGTATCTCTTTTAACATTTGTAAGCTGCCTAGAGTTTCAGATAGGCCCTTTCTGCATGCCAATCCTGTTGCAAAATGGCCTCAGGAGCGCTGTGGGATTGTGAGGACCATTCCACCTGACATCCTCACAATCGCATGACATTCCTGAGGCCATTCCGTGGCAATCGCGCAGTATATCATTTTCAGCTTGTTGCCAAAAATGATGTGTGATTGCGTGTCCCTCCTGTGCCCCACCCACACTTACCTTGTGTGCGGAGCCTCCGCACGCGTGGCCATCATGCTCCCCCCGCCCAGCGCAGCCTGGGAAAGTACCCGGCTACGCTGCGGAAGGAAGGGGCAGAGCCCTCACGCTTCCTTCTGCCCTGCACAGAGCTGGTGCAGAGGGGAAGCAGAGGGGACGTGAGTGCCTCTCGTAAGAGGCTTCTCGTGTGATCCCCTCGCAACGACACCAGAACAAGGTAAGGTGCGAAAAGGGCCATAGAAAAAAACATGGTATATAACAATAGCAAAAACAATCTTGGATGCTGCAGTTGATGTAAGCCCAGTGGATGTAACCTTGGAGTCTGTTTGTCTTGCGTTATCAGATATCTTTCAATTTGTGCAGCTTGAGGATATGGACAGGATCCCTGGAGAGACAAAAGCCACCATATGTGTCCTTGCCCTTCATGGCTCATTAAAGCATTCAAAGGGAGACTGGTTGAATAGGTGAGTGAAGTGGTGAATCCCTCTTGATGGTGAATTCTATTCTGCCTAAAAGGATGGATATAGGGATCCCATAAGTGAACCCAGCCCCTAGACCCCTCTGTACTAGACAATATTCAACCAGTACTCCAACATTCTATTTTTAGGAAAAGTTTTGGAGCATATTGTGGCCTCCCAGCTCCAGGGGTTCCTGGATGCCATAGATTATCTAGATGCATTTCAGCCTGTCTTCAGGCCTGGTTAAGGGACAGAGACAACTTTGATTGTCTTGATGAATGACCTACATCAGGAACTGGAGTGGGGGAGTGTGTCCCTGTTGGTTCTACCGGACAGCTCAGTGGCTTCAGTACCATTCACCATGGTATCCTTCTGGGTGGCCTTTCTGGGATGGGAACAGGAGATACTGTTTTACAGTGGCTTCAGTCCTTCTTTAGAAGGGCACACTCAGAAAGTAGTGCTGGGAGACTCCTATTTGACTCCTGACCATTGGTCTGTGGTATCCCTTATGATTCATTTCTGTCACCCATACTGTATAATCCAGATTCTGTCTTTTGAGGTACTGGCTACCCCTCCAAATTCAGTAGCATCTGAACATTTGATGAACGTGCCCTGTATTCCTACATCCAAGTCACTGTTACATATTCTGAATAACACTGGGTCCAGGACAGAACTCTACGACAGTAGACTCATCATTTAAATACCCCTCTTGTGAATTAAACACCTAAACATTTTCTGCTCCTTCACAATACCTCAGTTTGCTCCCTCAGATAGCTGCTTCACCCTGCCTAATGATATAGCTGGCATTGCCTCATGGTTATACATTTTTATTTATTTATTTCAATGTTTTCAGCATCTCCTATTTGAGTAGTTTTTCTACACACTCAACAGTCTCACAGATTCCTTTCACAGTTCAACAGACTTCATATAACTTTCTTCAGACAGCAATGTAGTCTATGTTATTTTTGCTGGGGGTTTTTTTTCAGTCTGAAACAAATCTGTACTATACAGATACACTTGGGCAGTTAACTTGGAGTGCTACAGTATTTGTGTTAAATTTTATAATTAATCATTTTTGACTTCCTCTGATGTGGTTCACTTGTGGAAATTACTGGCTTCAAAGGCTAGGCAATCAGAAGAACAGAGAAATTTTCCACTATTGTAGGTAATTGTCAGAAGGCATCACTGATACAAAAGGCTTCCAACACCAAACTAGTAATGGGCCAGCCATCTTCTCTGACTCCAGCAACTGAAAATGCAGCTAGCCAATCAGCAACCTTGGGGCTAACTGAGGCATTTAGGGGTCAAATCCTGATTGGAGCCCTGGTGGCGCAGTGGTTAAATGCCAGTACTGCAACCACAAGGTTGTGAGTTCGATCCTGCCAGGCTCCAAGGTTGACTTAGCCTTCCATCCTTTCGCAGGTCGGTAAAATGAGTACCCAGTTTGTTGGGGGCAATTAGCTAAAATACACTGTAAACCGCTTAGATAACACTAGTTGATAGGTGGTATAGAAATAAATGCTATTGTTATTGCTATTGATTGGATGGGAAGATGTCATATGACCACTTTCCATTCTATTTTTCGGGCCACAGTTATTTCTTCACTCTGTGCGTCATCATGAACAGATCCTTCTGTTCCTGTTCTCACAACTGTCAATCAACCTTAATTTTTTGTTCACAGCCCTACCCTACCATCTGGGAGTAGAGTTTATTCTTTAGTTATAAAGCAAAAGGAGAGAGAGAAGGAATGTTCTGGGCTATATCTGGTTTCCAATGTGAAGGAAATGGTTTTTCCTGTAGAAGAGTTTAGTCATGTGGGTCCCTGACATGCAGTCTAAAGCAGTGGTTCTCAACCTGTGGGTCCCCAGATGTTTGTGGACTTCAGCTCCCAGAAGCCCCAGCCACTATGGTCAATGCTCAGGGCTTCTGGGAGCTGAAGTCCAAAAACATCTGGGGACCCACAGGTTGAGAACCACTGGTCTAAAGCGATGCAGTCCAGGTGCAGATTCAGCACTTTAGTTGAGTCCTTGTTTATACCAAGGGTGTTCAAAATGCAATCTGTTAGGCCCATGCACCCACAACCCCTCCTTGGGTTTTTGCCTCCTTGGGTCCAGCTTAAACTCCCTAACAGATCCCAACAATAATTTGTAAAGAAGAAACCACAGTCTTTAGCAATAGCACCATCTAAAACTTACCCTCGCTTCCAGCCCTCATCTAAGTGTCAGCTAAACATCCCAAAAGCAGAAAATGGAGGTAAGTATCTGATCACATCTGAGAGTGTTTTCTGTCAGTTTTTCAGCCAAAAATCATGAAACGCATCCCAACAAAGAGGTACAGTCTATATTGAGCCATAGAACATGTTTGAATGATGTGATGGCACTTACAGGGAAAAACAGTTGACCATACAAACTTAAGAGTAAGAGGAGTCTGATTAGGCCAGGGTTCCCCAGCATAGGCCCCTCCATATGTTTTTAATTGCAGCTCTCATTAGCCCCAGCTAACATACCTAATGGTCAAGTGTGACTGGAGTTGTTATTAAAAGCATCTCAAAAGAATAAGGTTGCAGGAGGCTGTTGTGAGTTGACCAAAGTTTTACATTCTAATTGCATCCATTAGAAGTGAAACTGTAAGCCAATACTTTTAAAATTTGGTTAAAATTTATGCTCTAGAAGCAAAACTCATCTCTATGCCATTTATTAGCCACCTTTTCTTGGACAACATGTTGTGAACTGCAATACGTTTGGGAATGAGGAAGAACACCATATCAACAAAATATTACATTCAGCAAAACTGAAATGTCACATGCTGAAATATGCTTAATAATTAACTAGAATTTTGCCTGAACTTTGTCTTTGCAGAATTGTGCTAATTGATTCATATTTCTACAGGCTGTTCAAGGAGCTTCAGCCAACACTGTTCAAGTTTAAATTGCAAAATACCCCCATCAAGCGCGAATGATTTCCCCTGCAGTTAAAACAAAGCAAGCCATGCAAGAACAGCCTCGGGAAGCTTCAATTAGCAAAAGATCTGCAAAAGAATAATGCTTCAGATATACAGGCCCCATTTCTGGCTAACTCAAAGCAAAGCCAACAATTGCTAAATGCTTAGAATGACCACGTTTCTCCCAGAACTGGGACTGAAAAAAAAGATGCAACTAAAATAATACATTATAACATTAAACACAAATACACAAATTATGCCCAGGGCAAAATTACCACACAGTTCATTGTTTTGCTCTAAAGGGCAAAGAGAAGAACATTTGGTTTAGGTACTCCAATCTCATATACAAAATAGGGGCAAAGGTGTTCTCTGAGTTATAATAAATTAGTCTAAATTAATTGTACCACAGACATAATTTTTAATATATTTTCTGTTACTTTCTTAAGGTTTTTTAAAAAAAAATTATTTAATTAGCACTCAACATTCATATGCTTTAACATGGTTAAATAATTAGTGTTGGACTAGGACAGGGGGAATCCAAATCAAAAGCCTCACTTGCCCATGAAGATAATTGTGAAATGTGACAAATAAAAATAAATGGATTCTGGTTATGTAGCGATTGCTCTTCTTATATAATTAAACTAATTTTAAAAATCAACTTTCTTAAAGCCATTAACGCTAGTACAGCAAAAGAAAGGAATTATTTTGAAAAATAAATTATGACTTGCTGTTTAGGAAGGACATAGGAAACAGCCTTAGTCAAAACAGAATTTGGAAAATGTTATTTTGGTAAGACTACAGCTCCCAAGACCTTCCTGGGCTGGAGCATCCTGGCAGTTGCAGTCCACTAAAATAACAACTTCTAGCTCTGAAGCTGAGTCAGATCACTGGTCCATCTAGCTCTGTACTGAATGATAGTGACTCTGCAGGGTTTCAGACAAGAGCCTTTCTCAACTCTGCCCCAATATATCAGGGACCTGAATGTAGGACCTTCCACATGAAACACACATGTTCTGTTACTGAGCTATAGCCTAGACTGGTAAACGGATAATGTAACATGATTTGCTAACTAAAATGCTAGTTCTCCTGGGTTTACTAATGAAATGCAATACTCCAGAGCAGAATTACAAGGCATAAAGGCCCCACAATAAAATACACAAGCTCTGCCTCTTGGACATTCTGTGCTTCCCCATTTTCAGCCATATCACATCTCCTCTTCATGTTCTTGTGTGCCTTCAAGTCATTTCTGACTTATCCCAACCCTAAGGTGAACGTATCACTGGGTTTTCTGGGACTGAGAGTATGTAATGCACCAAGGTCACCCAGTGGGTTTCCATGGCTGAGCAGAGAATCGAACCCTGGTCTCCAGGGCTGTAGTCCAATTCTCTCAAACCAGTACACCATTTCTAGTACCTGATGCAAATTTCTACATTCTAAGTATTCCAGATTCTTAGCAACCTGTTGCTACCATCACTACCATTATTAATACTATCATCATCATAATCATCATTATCATAGTATTTATATCCTGCCTTTTTGGGGACTCAAAGTGGCTAACTTGGACTCAAAGTGGCCCATCCTTATTATGAAAAATTTTATTTGGGTATACTCTAAAGACATCAGATCCTGTCTGATCTTGGAAGATAAGCAAAATCAGCCCTGGTTAGTACTCAGATGGGGGCGCCAGTGAGTTCCCGGTGCTATAGGCTTTATGTTAGAGGAAAGAAGTTGCAAAACCCACCTCTGAATACTCCTTGACTAAGAAAACCCTATGAAATACATGGGGTTGCCATACGTCAATGCACAACTTGAAGGGTGGATACACACACATACGTGTATAACAGACAGCATGGTGTAGTGATCTGAATATTGAACCAGACATCCAGGAGCCCAGAGTCCTCACTCATTCATAGAAACCCAGCTTGGGCAAGTTACATTATCTCAGCTTCAGAGGAAGGCAATGACAAGCCTCTTTGAACAAATCTTGCCAAGAAAACCTTAAGACACACAGTAACTGCAAAGCACTGCTCTGCTTACACACTTGTGTTCCTAAGCCAGAAGAGAGAGTCAAGAAATGCCCATTTCACATGAAGAAAAATCAGAATATGACCACTCTCTGCTCCTTGTTTCTATGCATTCATCAGACAGTATGAATGCCATACATGGGCAAATTCAGTGTGCTTAGGCTCTCTCCCTGTTACTATGGTTTCTGCAAAATTATGGCTCCCTGTTCATGAATATAAAGTTTACAAGCATACATTTATACATATAATTTTTGGCTGAACTTGCACAGTGCAGACAGAGGGTATGACTTGCTCGCCTTCTCCACTTGCTGCCTCTTTGTCTCCTGTTAAACTAAATATAACTGTATCTATGCCATGAGTCTACCAGAATCCAATTTCTCTCTAAAGTGATAGCAGGTGGGAAATTTCATTTTTTAAAAAATGAGATGCAGTGGCTGGCAACAGGGAACATTCCACACTGCCAGTCTTTTGTTGTCAGTCCTCCTTGTGCCCCATTTATTTCAACAGGACAGACTGTAGCATATATTTAGCACTCTCATGAAGATCAAATGGGCAGAAATATTTAATATTGACTTGAAAGATATCCTAAGCAGATATCTGCTTAGGTGGAGCAGTGTCAGTGGAGCGGTGACTTTGCTCAAGTTTCAGTCCAAACTTCAAAGGAGCTATCCAAGGTACTGAACTGTACCCCTTACAAACATGCTCAGCCCGTAGAATAACTCCTTTAAAGTTCAGACTTTTAAAACTCAGAGCAAATTCACAATTCCACTGACAGCAACGCCACCAGCCATATTACTTTTTAAATCCTAAATTATTTTGCTAATAGTTTTCTTGTAAAATGATTTCTCTTTCAACAGCTTCATTTGCTCATTAGAAGATGACCCTCTGTAACCTTTAATTAAAATAGCAAATGACTTTCTGTTAAACAGCCTCTCTCCTTTTCACATACAAAGAGCTGCCGAACAGGATCAGAGGGTTCTTTCAAATGAGTTTACTAAAGGGTGCTTGTCTCATGAACGGCAGTGGTCTCTTTCTCTCAGCTAGGGCAAATTTTCCAGTTTCTTACAGATGCAGAAGTGAAAATAAAGTAAATGTAGCTTAACCCTCATCCACTCAGATGAGATATTTTGTCGCCCAGAATTAGTTGCAGGATTCACAGAGAACTAGACCTACAAGGTAGGCATTTTACTCCATCATTACCTGAATAACATCCCTGAACTTCAGCCACCTGCTATGCATACTTTTTAACAGACAAAAATATCTGGAACAAAAACTGTCCCAGTATTATCTACCGCTTTCCCCACTGGGGTTTAATTGTGCCTCAGCCAATGTAACATATTGTTAAGTGGTGGGGGAAGTCCTATACTATTTTTTGGTGAAACATGATGCTGAGAAGCAGTATGGCAATATCCTGATTTTCAGTAGGTTGGCCCTGTGGAGGAGAATTTGAATCAACACATCTTTAACCCTACTTAGTCCTTAGCTGATTCAACAGTTGGTTCAATAATTACCCTATCCCTAACCCTGTCGCTAAGCCTCAATATACCAGAACTCCCATGGGCCATGAAATACCTTAGAATTCATTCAATGCAAGATTTCTTAAAAATCCACCTGCATGAAGTTTTCTGTTTTTTCAAGAATCCATTAAAACCAACATCATCAAGAACATATGGGTTCCTCTCACCTCTGATTTCACAAAAAGAAGCCTTTAAGAACCAAAGTATTTTGTGTTTCCTGATGAGATGACTGTTAATATCCAAGCACATGTCCCCTAAGAAACTGTTTAAGAAATAAGGACATGACCTTCATTCTACTGTACTGAACATGAGCAGATTCATTAATGCACCACATTCATAAGGATTTCTAGAGCACTGACTGTATAAATAAGTAAACAGTTCACAGACTATCATACTAGGATTGCCAGGTGATGTAAGAGTTGTGGCTGTGTAGAAGAGGGGATTTCAACAGTATTACTTGTCACATAACACCTGATGAAATTCCCAGTTCTATACAACCATTAAAGAGATGGGAGCCCTGTCCCTCATTTTACCTGGCAACCCTCATATGAAATACAGCAAATGTTCTGTTGATTCAAATATCTTGTGTGCTCTGTCACTGTATTCTGGATGAATTGTCTGGAAGGTAAACAGGATGTTTCCAGACCATTATCTTGCTGGAAGATTCTAAGAAGCTGTAGTCCAAAAAAGTAACTTTGATAAACTCTGCCTCCACTCTGAGGCAGGTGGGAAAGGTGTTAACAGATCTCTTGCACCACAGCAACTAGTCTGGGTCCACAAGCTCTCAGTTGCTTGCTTAACTCCATTCTATCTCTCCATCTCATCTGGCTCTGACGATGTGAACCGCAGCTTGGGCAAATGGGGGGTGGCAGAAACAGATGGGAATCCCAGACAAAACAGATAGGAAAGAGGCAGTAGGCAGCTTTGTAAATCTCAGTGCCCTTTCTCCAAAGCAGACCACCCACAACTGAGAAGCCATGCCTAGAAACTATGCAGTGCAACTGACAAACATTTACAGTACTACAGAAATGTCAATAAATATGACACCACTGGGAAACCCAGCGCATCCCTGTAGACATTCCAGAGGAACTGATGCTCATGCAGTATTTATTTGTTTCTTTAGAGATGTGTGGCCAATTATGGCCAGAGAAAAGAGAGCACCAAAGAGGGAAAGGCACACATAATGCTTGTAATTTTTTTTAAAGAAAGAAATAAAATTACTGTAAAATCTGGTCTAGAAACACTTGGTCCCAGAACCAGATGAGTGTAAGAAAAAAAAAGGAAAATGCACTCAGCACCTCTTCAGAGGTACTCTTTCCACTTTTTCCATTTACAGGTGCTGCCAGGTCCGAACTCTGCCGATGAAACGTGGTGGGTTTGGAGACCCAGGGGCCTTTCCGGCTGAGAGGAAGGGAGAGCAATCTCCCTCTCCATCCAACTTTTAAAAACATCTTCCTAAAGAGCACGAGGAGGGGGGTGGACGGAGAAAAGAAGGCATCGTCCCTCCTACCTTCTCTGAAGTACACAGCCTTTCCTTTCTGCTTAGCTTGACAAAAAGTATTAACACAATATGGATGGGAGGGGGTGTCTGGAGTTTGTGATCTGGAGGGAATGATCCCCAGAAGTAATCCGAATGGCGGGGGGGGGGCCAAACCAGGTACTCTCTCTCTCGCAACTCCAGCAGGTATTCACTTTCGGAGACATCCAGTCCCAAACCGAGTCGAGAGAGAGAGCAAAAACTTTTCTTTCCCTCCGTTACTCTCGCCCTGCGGACACAAAACGAACCAGGAGGGAGAGACGCGCTTTTACCTTCGGTGGAGAAGGAGGCCCACATCGCCAGCAGCAGCACCAACGGCAACCCCCGAAGCTCTTCCATGGCCAGGCGCGGGCTTAGCGGGCAAAAGTCCGACCCAGGTATTCGAGGACTCCCGGCTGCCCCGCTCCCCGCGGCGCCAGATCACCTCCGAGCCACCAGCCCCGCCCGACCTCCCGCAGGCAGGGCGCCCAGGCGCCGCCGCCGCCGCCAGAGAACGTTCCTGCTGCCCGGCGGCTACCGGACCCAAACAAAAGTTCTCGGGGAAAGTTTCGGAGGGAGGCGGGCCGAGGGAGGGAGCTGGAGAGGAAGCCCCTCCTCCTCCCCGGCGGTGGGGGGCTGATGCTGGTGGGAGGCTGGACTGGCGGCTGGTGCCTTTTATTGAAAACGGGGATGCGGGGGCGACTCCGATTGCTCCAAATGGAGGAGATCCTCTGTTCCGAGAAACACACCGGACAATAAGCTCGTGGCACCTGAAAGACTAAACAGATTTACTGTGGTGTTTTCTCTCTCCCACCCCCCGCTCTCTCTCTCTCTCTCTCTCTCTCCACACACACACACAGTATAACAGATCCAAAGGCCAGGAAATGCAAGCTAGTGACACTCTGTTCAAAGTTAAACATTTGTACTGTTGCAGGAGCCCAGAGAACAGTACAAGGTGTGAATTTGCCTGTGGTGTTGAACTTTGTATGTATTTTGGAATCTCTGTAATATAAATGTGCATTGCAAGCCTTTTTGACCCTACTGTTCACTTTGGGGGTTTTTAATGCGCTCTCTCTCTCTCTCTCTCTTTCTGTATGAGTGAGAAGACTTTTTTTTGATTGTGCTGAAAAGAGTGATCTTAACTATCATGGCTGGGGCTCAAAGTTATTGGTGCATGTATCTTTTGTGATGGACTGTGTCCCCTGAGGAAGCCAGGTCTGAGTGCTGGACTAAGACTCTGGGAGACAGGGGAAACCCACTTGACATTGGGCAAGTCACACTTTCTCAGTCTCAGAAGAAGGCAGTGACAAATCCCTTCTAAACAAACCCCCATGAAAGAATCACCAGAAGTTGGAAATTACTTGAAGACATACAACAGCAGCAGCAGCAGCAACAATCTTCCTTGAGCATGCCTCATTTCAAGAAGGCTGTGAAAATGATGTCATTTGAGGCTCCTTTACCATTTCCTTCATCAGCTGAGCACTGATCTCACTGCACCAGCTACTTTGGCTCAGGCACAAAGCTAAAAAGTTTGACCCAGAGTAGCCTGACTATGGCCATTTCCTCACTAGCCTGTTATAGTGCTGTTAATCTACTTTCAACATTCTATGGAATCCTGGGGCTTGCAGATTTGAGAGGGGAGGGAGGGCCCCTCCGTAAACTGCAAACCCCAGGATTCCATAGGATGTTGAAAGTAGAATAATAGCACTATAACAGGCTAGTGTGGAAATGGCCTATGTTTAAAGTCTAGTCAACAGCTCTGGAGCCTGGAAGGACCAACTGCCAGTCTGTCCCTACTCTGAGAGGGGCCTTGGAGGGATGACTGGGCCTCCATGGAGTTATGATACAATTTAGAAAAGTTAGTTTCTTGGATTATAATTCCTAGAATAGCAGAATCCTGAGAGTTATAGTTCCCCCACAGATAGCTTTTTCATCTTCTGGGCTTTGGGAATACTTCTGTTAAATTATGGCCCTTTATTTTATTTAAAATATTTCCTTTTGTTTCCAGATGCTTTAGAAGTCATGAAACATAGGAGTCGTTGCTTATTTTGTCTTGTTCTGTAGGTTATTCCATAGAATCTATGCATTTTAGGAAAGGAAAATAGGACTATCTCTAATGCTCTTTTCCTTTTCTTTCCATTTTCTGCAAATGTTCTTTGAAGATGAAGGAAGCACACAAGAGTTCCTAGGCAAGACAAATACAGATAATATCACAAAGGCCTAACATATGGATTCATATCAACTTGATTATTATTAGAGATCTAGCATGTGTTGATTGCAATTTTTTTTAATTTGTACTTTTATAACTCTATGGGTTGTATACAGCATTACCTTTGTTGTTGTGTGCTTTCAAGTAATTTCCAGCTTAGGGCAACCTTATGGCAAATCTATCATGGGGTTTTCTGGAGCTGAGAATGTATCACACCATTACTTTGCACTAGTAGAAAGTGCTTCTGATTGCACAGGGTTTTTGGATCTTCTTACCTACCTTGGCCCACTGTGCTCATGCTGTTCTAGAGGCTCGTAAGCCTCAAAATAGCCATGGAAACCCTTGGCTATTTTGAGGCTTACCTTGGTTATATCATACCCTTGGAGCCTTAGAGACACGTGCAAACAGAGATTCCAACCTAGGTCTCTCCAATTTTATGCCAGCATTCTAATTATTACACCATTTCATTCTAACTGCTACATGCATCATACTAGTTTGGAGGTGGATGGGAAGGTTTTTTACCCCTTGGATAATTTTATAGTAATACTAGCGATTTTCCCGGCATTGCCCGGGATTATATTTTCCTCTGAAGAACTCACCCAACTGTCTTTTCCAGTACCTGTAACTTTTCCCCATATTCCCCAATCCAATCTGTATTCAGAATTGTTAACATACAGAGGTTGGGTTCCTGAGGGAATACACTGTCCTCCTCTTTGCTGTTAGGCCTCATCTCCACAGCAACCAGCCTATTCCAGTAATTGTAACGTATCCCCACATTCCCCAATCCAATCTATATTCGTAGTTGTTAACATACAGAGGTTGGGATCCTGTGGGAATACACTGTCCTCCTTCTTGCTGCTAGGCATCATCTCCATAGCAACCAGCCTATTCTAGTACTTGTAACTTTTCCCCATAGTCCCCAATCCAATCTGTGTTCTCTGGCGACACTGATGTACTGGCTTTTGATTTTTCTGCTTTCTGCTGAGTTTGTGCAATGGCTTTACGTTTTTCTGGAAGCATTTTTTTGTTCTTGCTCTTATGTTCCTCCTCATTAATAACTTTGCTGTCTTGACCACACTCGTCTTTCTTTGTCTCATGGGTTCCAGTTTTCATCTGTGAAATGTTCGAAGGTATGCTATGATGGGAGAGCCAATGTGCTGTAGTGGTTTTGTAGCACTCGACTACAGTTCTGGAGATCAGAGTTGAAATTCCCACTCAGCCATGGAAACCCACTGCGTGACTGTGGGCAAGTCACACTTTCAGTCTCAGAGGAGGTCAAAGGCAAATCCCCTCTGAACAAATTCCTCCCCTCCAAAAAAACATCATAGGTTCACCTTCCACCATAAGTCAGAAACAAATTAAAAGCACATAGTGACAATGATATGGTGATGTTATCTTTGGGTTTTCTTGGCAAGATTTAGGCCATTTCTGCAGTAGCCTGTTAAAGTGCTATTATTCCTCTTTCAACATCCTATGGAATCTTGAGGTTCGCAGTTTAAGGAAACAGCCCAAGTTATAGATTTGCCATCACCTTACTCTTAGACTGAGAGAATGTGACTTGCTCAAGATCACCCAGTGGGTTTCCATAGCTGAACAGGGATACGAACCGTTGTTTCCTAGAGTCCTAGTCCAACCCCCAAACTGCACTAGCCCCTATTAGTGATACTAGCTCTACTTACAATAAACAACCATAAATCTGACAAAAGCTACATCCAGCTGATACACTCTCTTCTTCATTATAACTCAGCTCATTCTGTAGGATCCCATAATGTTATTTTTTTAGAAGATTAAAAGGGGCGCAATGGGGAGAAGGGACAGGGAACTCTACTTCTATTAGCTCAGCTGTGCACATGTAAAGCAGGATCCAATCCTACCAAATTTGATATGTTCTAAGCTTTCATAAACTCCCATCTTCTTCCTTTATGCCATAACTATTTTTTTTAGTCTTTAAGGTTCTTCAAGACTGTTTTTTCTATAACAGATTAATACAAATAGCTTTCTAAAAACATACAATCAAGAGTGCAGTGTTGTGTAGAAATAAAACGTCTTTCAGAAAAAAATAAAAACAAAGAGGGAGGAGAAAATAGCAAATTATTCTCAGATGCCTCTAAGTAATGCCTTTCAGTATCTGGCTCAAACTGTACTACTAACAAGGTATTGAATTTCTTCTTTGTTTTTTTAGCCCTTGCAAACTTTTAACATCTTGAAGTAATCACCAGCTAAGAAAAGGCACACGCCTCTAGGAGCTAAGGGGCAACCTAGATGTTGCGGCAGCAAAGTTGGACTGCCTCCAGTTTTCTCTGAAACAAGGAGGAGAGTAAATTTAAAATGCAGAATGGGCCACATCCAAGGTGTGTGTGTGTGTGTGTATAAGTGCGCTCAGGACTGGCCCAAGACATTTTGCTGCATGAAGTGGACCAGAAAATGGAGCCCCCTTCTCCACCAAGTCAAGGTACATTCAGAGTAGATCAAGGCTGCCAGGTTACTTTGACACATGAGGCAGAAAATCTCACAAGCACCTCTATTCTTCCCTGGCAGTGAAAAAACAATAAGAGCAAAGTGAGTGAGTAACATTTTTCTGTTCACAACAGCCAAAATCTGCCTAAGGGGGCCATCTTGCTCTGCCTAATGGTAGGGCTGGCCCAGGAAAGTGCTGAAGCTCTCCCATACTTGTGCTTCCCTATCACAATGTAATTATTTATCCTCAGCTGTTTTCCTCTCAGAGTAAGTTAAACCCTACCATAAACGGTGGGAGGGGGAACAGTTTTGGAAAAGGCAGTTTCAGTTTGAAAAAGGCAATTGAGGAAGGATATTACAGCCCTCTGGAACTTGGGAAAGTTACATTTATGAGTTACAGTTCTCAGGTTCTCCCAACCTTCATGGCCAGCTGTCATGCTAGCTGGGAAATTCTAGGAGCTGTAGTCTAAAACAGTAACTTTTACAACCCCTGCTTCTGCCCATATCATTCTTGAACCCCCTACTCAAGTCCATGTGAATAAAGGAGGTAACCTAATTCTGTCACATGGGTCATGCTGTTATAATACCAAATTTGGCTCTTGAAAGAGAATCTGAAAATAAAATAAAATGCAGAAGAGCTTTTTAAAAAAACAAATCTGGAAAATGTTTCTTCATTGTTTCTCTGCATTCCTATGGATAAAATTGCTTTTAAAAAACTGTTTAAAAAAGTTCTACAGATGTGGGGTGAGAGAGTAAGGCTTGAAGTTAAGCAGCTGATATCTTAAAAAATAAAATAAAAGAGTCACTCCCTTTTAGGGTGCAAGGTTGTGTGCTTTGTTTGATTTTTGCTTGAATTCTATGGCTTCCAAACTGTGTGTAATCACAAACATCTGCTCATAACAATCTAGCCACAGGAAACCTTTCTCACATAGACTTGCCTGTCTGGGAATCCCTACATGCACAGCATTGTATTTGTGCCTGATTTCAGGACAAGTAACATCTCCTTCAAGGACAGAATCCAGTCATGTACTGTATGAATTCAAGTCTGTAAGAAAATACCCCATGCAGCTGAAAAGGGCATTTCATAAGAAACTACAGCTATGTCTGAGATCACATTTTATTTTAATGGAAAGGGTGGGGAATGAAAGGGTACAATGAATGTTGCTATCATTTAGGCCCATGGAACCACACTATAGTCCAGCCCTAGTGGCACTCCTGTGTATAACCAAGATCGGAAGCAACTGTAGTGATTCTCTATGTTGCAAATGATTGACTGTATGTACCATAGATGGGTGCCAATGCAAAGGGCAGAGCATCTATTCTGGAAGGAAAAAGGAAAGAAGAGGAAAGGGTGGTATTTTCCCATTGCTGAATTTTCTAGCAGTGAGGTTCAGTAACAATAGCAAATAGGAAGCAATAAGGAATGCAATACTGGCATTGGAGATACGTATGGAGTATGTGTTGGTCCACTCTGGTTTCCCTTCTGAGACCAGAAAAACAGCAATGCTGAGTGGCCAAGTACTGATCTTCTCATTGTGGAATGTTAAGCTTCTGAGGGTCTTGAAGAGTTTCCTGGAGTAGCGCGTAGAAAAAAAGCAACTCCAGCTTTAGGCACAGGAGGGGGAGGAAAGTAAGCAGTCTGTTACACAAGCAAGTGAACCATGTGCAAATAAACTTAACCAATTTAACTCTAAGGCAAAGAAAGACAGGGGACATTGTAGGCCAATTTCTGAGGAAGCGGGAACTATTTGCTATTAGTCTTCTTCCATTGTATATGTTTGTTGATCACTTTTCCCTTATCTTCAAATTTTCCTTAGGATTTGGGAGAGGGAGGAGCAAGGGAAATGAGCAGCTAGAGAGGATGATAAGATAAAGACGGCCTACAACGGCCTCCTTTTTCTCTTCCTGTCTCTAGGGGAGAAGTGGAAAACATTTTCCTGTTGTGGGCTTCATTCCCTCAGGAATAATCTGTTACAACACAACAGTGGGTAGGCTCACTTCTATCTCTACATCATATTACCCTCTTCTCTTCTTTCTTCATCTCTTCTACCTTCCTACACAGTAGGCTGACACAGTGGGGAGAGCTACTGTTGCCAGATATTCTATTTTACACTGGACAGTTCCCCACTGGGTTTGAAGGGCTGTCAAATAACAGTCCTTTGTTTTCTAGTCCAAATCTAATTTAAAGCATCATAAGGAGGAAGGGAGAGCTCCTGACCATCCAGAGTTAACACTTGGGCAGCCAACTAAGGACACTCACAGGTTATCTGGTCAGTGTTTGGCAGCATGGAGATACATATTTTCGCCTCCTCCTCTTCCCCCACTTTTTTCCCCGTATGGATCCCTGCTGCCTGAGCCAAAGGACAAGACTGCATCCCCTCTCTATCCCATGTACAAGTACTGTCAGTGTAATCTTTCTTTATTCAACACCAGTGTTGTAATACAGCCAGGATTTAGAATATGTCTTGATTAACAAGGATGATAACATCAGAAGCCATTCATTCAAGATTTCCCTGTTCCCTCCAAGCTTAGCTGGAATCTTAAAGTTCTCCAAAACATTATGTTGTTGTGAGCTGTTACGATTATTACGTAAAATTGGAATAGCAGCATCATGGGCTTGAATGGCTAATTACAATACATTAACTTTACAAAAGACTTGTTCCAAGTGGAAAAACTACAGAGTACGTTTGTTAATATAGATGGGAAAATAATGGTGAGCATTTTTGGATTTTCTTTGGACATGCTGACTATAGGGACAGTCACAAAAAGTATTTGCAATTCAAACTTCGCCAATGCATGGTTTTCCAATACAAGCATTAACACAGTGTCCTCCACTTCATCTGGGACAGGAGGGGTGTCTGGCCCCAGGGCAAACTGTATGGCACACATATCTGTTTCCTACAACAGATAGAAATAGTTGAGAAGGAACAACCAAATAGACATCTTCTCTGCCTTCAGCATCTGAAAGTTGAAGTGATTACCTCACATTGCCTAATAGAGCCAGCACTGATTAAACTAATTTGTTTCTGAAATAAAGTTTGTATTGTTAAGAGATGTGAAAGTGTGCGTGAGGGGGAAACAGGGAAATAACCTTTCCCCTCTCAGTTGCCCACCCTCATGTCCCCTAGATTTCTCCCCAGGCTTTCATATTTATATCTTGGTTAAACTTGGGTTCCAGTCATATCTTTCTTTAAAACAAGAATGGACAATGGAGCCCTAATTTACCCCAAATAAGTCATACTTGCTAGTATAATAAAAATGGGAACCCTCTGAAAGCATTCCTAATTAAGGTCTGGATTAATTACTAGGTGTCTCATTGGTAATAAAACATCCTTTTTTAAAACTTTGATTTCCATGCAAGTGACTTCAACGTGCGATCATGCTATTCTGGAGGTGGGGGGAGGGAATGCAACACAATTCTGTGATGATGAACGTATATGCTGGTTGCCTGACACCTAGTGCCCTCAAATGGACATGCAATAATTATTCTTTTTTTCCTTTGTTGTTGTTAACTGCCATCAAGTTGACTTTGACTTATGGTGACCCTGATTCATATCAGGGACCTGCAAGTCACCCTGTCATTTACAGCCCTGTTCAGATCTTGCACACTTAGGCTTCTCTAATTAAATTTATCCATCTGTATTGTGCTCTCCCCCTTTTCCGACTGCCTTCTACCTTGCCAAGCATTATTTTCTTTTCTAGTAAGTCATGAGTTCTCATGATATGTCCAAAGTATGAGAGCCTCAGTTTAGTCATCTTGGCTAATAAGGAGAGTTCAGGCTTGATTTGCTCTAGGACTCATTTATTTATCTTTTTAACAGTCTACGGTATCCATAGAACTCTCCTCCAGCATCGTGTTTCAAATTAGTTGATTTGCTTCTTACTAGCTTTTTTTAACCATCCAGCTTTCACAACCATACACAGACACTGGAAATATGATAACATGGACAATCCTAACTGCAGTATTCAATTATATATCTTTACACTTCAGGATCCTGTCTAGTTCCTTCATAGATGCCCTTCCAAGTCCAAGACGACATCTGCACCTTACCTGATCCCATGGTTGTCTCATTGCGATCTTGGCAGTGCCTTTTGCTGGGATGGGAGGGCAACAGGAATGCTCCCCTCCACACCTGCCCAACTCCATGTGGGAGGGAGTGCCAGAGACATGCGCCTTCCTTCTGCAGTGCATCCTGGCTCTTTCCCATGCTGTGTTAGGGAAAGAAGCACCTCCATCACGCTTCCGCCCCTTTTGCATGGCCAGGGAGTACGGGAGCATCCCATGATCATGACAGGTGGGGATGCGATGGACGCGGGACCGCAATGACACCATGCAAAAGCATGACCCGTGGACTGCTGCCATCCCATCCCCATAGTGGGATGGCAACACCATGTGGAAATGGCCCTAGTCGTCTTCTGATTTCTTGACTGCAGTCTCCATTCTGATTAATGACTGAGTCAAGGTATGGAAATCTTGAACTCTTTCAGTGTCTTCATCCTCTACTTTAAAGTTATGAAAATCAGCTGTGATCATTATTGTTGTTTTCTTAATGTTCAGCTGCAAATCTGCTGTAACCCTTTTCTCCTTTACTTCTTTTAAACATGTGACTTTTCAAAGTCCTGGATGGAAATGTCCCAAAAGTGATACTCATGTACCTTAAATGGAGAGAAGGAAAAAAGGGAAAGAGAGAGAGAGAGAGAGACAGTTCTATACTGGAATTCACTGTAGTTCCAGGCCTCCACAAGGGTTTGTTTAGTAGTTAACACTGATTCGTGTCACTGGTATCGCATAAATTTTACTGGTGGTAAGTGATGCAGCAGGTAGTATATACCATACAAGTATTCCAGCACTTTTGCTGATGGGGCCCAACACCCCCATAGGGCAATGGCAGAACTGGCTCCCCAAACAACCAATTCTACCCAGACTATCCCCAATCATTGATCATATTCTCCACTGTTGGTTGTATGGGACCCCTGTACTGGATTGCACCCCCATGTGAGAAGACAGACTTCCAAGGATTACATAGTGTAGAAGCAAACAAAAGAAAATCAAAGTGCACAAGCATAAACTCATCCCTCCCCAACAGCCAGGAGAATTGTGTAAGCAGGTTAACAACAGAGGAAAAATTCACTCCCAGTCTGTTCATAGCTGTCATATCTTCTCCCAGTTTCAAACTGCCAAGCTAATACAAAACAGTCTCAAGGTTACTGATACAACTAACAATTTTATGCCTCTGGACAGCTGTAAATATTTAGCCATGATGGTAGCAGGGACTCCAAAACCCATCTGCCTGGTGACAGAATCCCAATTCATCAGAAAGAGAGGGAGAGAGATGGCGGGGGGAGAGGGAGGTCATAAAGTGATGCCAAGATCCAGCATTTTGCATTGCTTGCCCAAAATTTCTACTGCCACAGCAGTTATCAGTTATAACCCAGAACTGAACAGTCATAGTATCATAAAGTTGGAAGTGACCTCAAGGGCTATCTAGTCTGACCCCCTGCCATGTAAGAATACACAGTTAAAGCACTTCTGAATGATGCCTACCCAACTTTAGTTTAAAGACCTGGCT
Source organism: Iguana delicatissima (assembly GCA_948472985.1). NCBI lineage: Eukaryota > Metazoa > Chordata > Lepidosauria > Squamata > Iguanidae > Iguana > Iguana delicatissima. The sequence continues at coordinate 143,994 of CAOKZL010001203.1, read as the reverse complement.
CCTGGTCAATTAGATTCAATAGTGCAAATCTGTTTTTCACATTATCTTTAAATTCTACAGAGATGTCCTCCAGATTGTATTTCAGCGTGATGGTTGGTTTAGTGTTCTTCTTAGGTTTACCCCAACTTTTGCTATTAATAGTTCATGGCCTGTGCCACAATCTGCTCCTGGTCTTTCTTTTGCAGACAGAATGGTGTGTCTGCATCTTCTGCTTCCAATTATATAGTCTATTTGACTTCTATATTGGCCATCAGGTGATATCTATGTAAACAGTTGCTTCTTGGGTTGCTTGAAGCATATGTTTGCAATGAACAAATTGTTGGCCTCACACAATTCAGCCAGTCAGTCTCCTGCTTCATTTCTTGATCCAAGGCCACATTTTCCAATAGTCTTTGATTCTGCCCTGTTTCCTATTTTTGCATTCCAATCACCTATGATAAACAAGAAGTTCTGTTTTGGTGTGTGATCTATTTCCTCTTGGACTCCTACAGAGAATCTTTCAGTTTCTTCTTCTTCTGCTTCTATAGTTATAGGGTTTTTTCTGAAGTCTTATTGACCTGATTTGACTGGACTTTGCATTGTATCCTTTGATTGCTTTTGCAATATCTCTCCTCACTATAAATGTTGCCCCATTTCTTCTTAGATTTTCATTTCCTGAGCAGAACACTGTGTAATTATCTAAATGTCTACCTGTCCACTTTAGCTCACTCACCTCAAGTATTGCAATGTTTATATATTCCGTTTCTTGTTTTACTAGATCTAACTTCCCCTCACGCATGTTTCTGACATTTCATGTTCCTGTAATATGTTGTGCAGCTTCAGACTTTCCTTTCACCTCTGAGCATGTCAACAGCTGAATCTCCTTTCAGCTTGAGTCCAGTTATGTCATTAACCACAGCGCAACTCGTAATTGTCCTCTGCTCTTCCCTAGTAGCTTGCCAAGTGCCATCCAACCTGAGAGTCTCATCTTCTGATACTATTTCTTGTTTCATTCTGGATTGTCTCTTCATAGGGTTTGCATGGTAAAAGACATTCAAAGGGGTTTTACAATGCCTTCTTTTACTCACTACAAGCAAGCATTAGCTATGGTGCCACTGTGTTGTGTCTGGGATATCTTCCACCGGTGTCAAACACCTCCCCACACTCACACTACTGCTGCTGCCCGGTAGCTGTTTGGCACATTTAGTCTGGCTCCTCAGCAAAAAGTCTGTCTGACATGGGAGACCCTACCAGCAGTACCACTGCCATCAATACAACCTCTGGCCTCATAGGAGTATGCAATCCCATCACCATGGAAAGGTAGCGCCATTGGTGGGAGGTGTTACATATCCTGCCTATATTTGTACATTTAATTTTTCCTGCCTAAATGTGGGGGCATTACATCTATCCCTGTTTAAATTCATGAAACAGCAGTATGACGTAGCTGCAAGGGAAAAAAAAAGACAAATGCAATTTTCAGGTACATTGAACTTCAGTTTCAGGTTGTGATAAGTAATAATCCCTCTCTATTCCATGCCAGTCACCATAATTTAAGGTGTCACAAGACTGTTAGCTGTTTTAACATAGCTACTGATCTAGAAAAAGCAGAGTAAGTGACGTTCTTTGCTTTGTTTTCAGTAGCGTATGAAGCTAAGTCAGCATTCATTGTCTCAGTGTTCCAGTAAATGGTTGAATGGAACCCTATTTAGTTCTCAGTCAATTAATAAAAAGCCTAGGAGTGTGGTCTTCTCTGCTTTATGTGGTCTTCATATTTATACAAGGTGGGGGCACAAGTGAGCTCTGTTCCCATATTGAGCTGTGGCCTCCCAGTAATATAAAGAGCACAAAAAGTACTTAAATTTGAGCCAAGTTTTTTTATTTTGGCCAGCACCACAAAATGGCTAGTTCTACAGAGCTCAATGAGACTGCTAGCACATTAATTGATTCAGCCCAGAAATTCTTAATGACAGGCTACATTCCAAATGCACAAACTGCAATGGACATTGCTTAGCATATTAACTTCCTGGACACTTTCCACAGGCTTGTCACCAAGAAGAGGTTTTTCAATACAGTTGAGCCTTATTAAATGTTGCATAATTGTGGCTTTTGTGTTTCCCTGCATGAGAACAACTTGAATAAACAACACAGCTTCAAGAAAAAATAATGAAGACATAGTTCAGGGAGTATGTTGAAATCTGAAAGGTGTACTTGTTGGCTATTTTCTGGAACACTGAAACAACAAGTAGTAATTCAGCAGCGTGGACTGTGGAAAATAAGGAGAGGATTCTTCTGCTATAGTGCACTCTGTTACAAAGGGGGCAGTACTGTCATTGGCCACAAGCTGTTGTCTGAGCAAATGAACTTATCAGATCAGGCACTCAAACCATAGTGGAAAAGTCAAGGTGCAAGTAGATTGGAAAGACTGCAACACCTGTACAGTAGATCCAGAACAGAAGAGGATTTATTTATAATCCTGACTGTCAATAATGATCAACTTTGTACATATTTGCCAGGCTTGAGGTCATGCTTAGTCAAGAAGCTGATTCTCAAAATCACTTAATGCAGATCAGTTCTGATCACAAAGGATGATGAAAAGATAGTATGTATCAGTCTCTGGTGGCTGGGTCTCCCAATGCCTACAAAAATACTAGATATATAAGACAGAGGGAACACTGTTGTTCACATCCCACAACCCACCTTCCTGCTTGCATCTGCCAAAACTTGTTATTGTTCTGTGCCTTCAAGTTGTTTCCAATTTATGGTGTCTTGGAGTCATGGAGTCTTCTGAGCCTGAGAATGTGTGATTTGCCCAAGGTCACCCAATGGGTTTCCATGGCTGAGCAGGAAATCAAACCCTGCTCTCCAGGGTCATAGTCAAACATTCAAACCACTACACCACATTGGCTCTTCTTAACTGAATATGTACAACAGACTCCCCAATTGTTTCATATTGAAAAACACAGGCATTCTATATTATAGATTGTTAAATTGTATCCTTTATACATTTTCTTATATTATATTATAGGCTGAGAGCAATTGTAGTCTAGTTGGAAGTGACCTCTCAAGAGCTTGGGACAGGTATAAGAAGAATGGTTCTATCATCTGCACATCTGCAGCAGAAATTGAACTTTCTTCACAAGTAGCATTTGATATTACTACTATTAGTGCTGCTCCGATTTCTATATTTATTTGCATCCTGCTTTTTCCCCCAAATTGGGACTTAAAGCAGCTCACAATTTAGAAGAACAATACAATTAAAAAACATACAAAAAGTGAATATTAAAATAGAATTAAACTACTTACAGTATTAAAACAATTGAAATTTCAAGTTAAAAATATAAATTGCAATTTAAAAGGATAAAAAGCTATTAAAAACAAGTGAGTTAAAATAATACAGCACCTCTTAGCATGTTCTTTTAAAACTTTGTTTTCAGTAAGGAAATAATGTAATGATTACAGATGGAAATCGAGATATGTAAGAATAGATATTATAGCTGAGTATATTGGACAGAATAGAAGGTATATTAGAATAATAGTGAATTTACAGTATGTTATGAATCAAGTTGATATTCTCTTTTTCCTCTTTTATGTTATAATAGAACATTATTTGTAAAAAACAACTTTCTCTTTTTTGTTCAATAAAAATATAGTTTTAAAAAAACTTTGTTTTAAAAGCCTGCCAGAATAAAAAAAAATTTAGCCTGCTATTGGAAGGACAAAAAGAAGGGGCCATTCTAGCCTTCCTGAAAAGGGAGTTCCAGAGTTTAGGGGCAGTTACCAAGAAAACCCTCTCTTGCATCCCAAGCAGCCATGCTTGAGGTGGGTGGTAGGACTAAAAGAAGGGCCTCTCCTGATGATCTCAGAGCCTGGGCAGATTCATACAGGGAGATATAGTCTGCCAGATGGTGTGGACCTGAACTGTATAAGGCTTTACAAGTCATAACCAGCACTTTGAATTGAGCTGTTTTAACAGAGGTATAGTATGTTGCCTGTAAGGTGTCCCAGTTAACAGTCTGGCTGCAGGTCTTTGGATCAGCTGAATTCCAAACCATCTTCAAAGGCAGTCTCAAGTACAGTGTGTTACACTAGTTCAAATGGGATGTAACTAAAGCATGTATCACAGTGGCCAGAGCTGATGTCACAAGGAACAGGTATAGTTGGTGCACAAGCTTTAAATGTGCAAAAGCATTCCTAGCCACTGCAGAAACCAGCACCCCTAGGTTCAAAACTGAGTTCAGGACTACACTCAAACTGCAAATCTGTATCTTCATGGTATGAGTAGCCTCATCTAACACATGGTGAATCCTTATTTCCTGATCTGCCTTTTGACTGACCAGGAGTGCCTCTATCTTGTCTGGATTAAGTTTCAATATGTTTGGCCTCATCCCATCCAATACTGATGACAGACCAGGTTTAGGACTAAGATAGCTTCCTTGGACTGGAGTGGAAAGTAGTAGTAGAGTTGGGCGTCAGCTTCATATTGATGGCACCACACCGCAAAACTCCAGATGATTTCTCCCAGCAGTTTCATGTATGTCTAAATAGCATGGGAGACAAAACAGAACCCTGAGAGATTCCACAGGCCAGTGGCCAGGAGGTCACACAGGATCCCCTCAGTACTAACTTTTGGGTTTACCCTTCCAGGAAGGAATGGAGACACCATGGTCAATGCACTAATATCCTACATGTATAGCAGGAGATACAGGTTACTGGTTTTAAAAGCCCTTGGATAAGATGATCTCAGGGGTCTCTCTTCCCTGAGTGCATTGCCTCCTTCTCACAGCACTGATGTCACTGATCTGAATTAACCTTGAAAAACATTTCCCAGAACTCCAAGTTGCTGCTTTTCATTGCAATTTTATCTTCCCACAACACCCATGATACAGTATGCTTTTAGGGTACTACGTATCAAAGGCAGCATGTCTCTCAATATCAATTGCTAGGACACATGTGGATGAGTGCAATTGTACTCAGCTCATGGGCTTCCTGCCTCAATACTGTTAAATGAGCCTTAATTTTATTAATTTTTAGATATATTTTAAAAATACACTCCCCTGACCAGTCCATCTCACCAGAATTGGGTTCTTGTAGTATCCTTCTGCAATACCTCTGATTTCTGTCATAGGTGAGGAAATCCCAGGTGTGGGATCTCATTTTCTTCTTCACACCTGTAAGGTATTTTATTCAATTATTCTTGGGTTATTCATAGGCATTAGATAACATATTTCTGTTCTTTTTTTTACTTTAAAAGAGCTATTTCTGAACTTTGCTATGCTTGATTCTTTGCTAAATATACTGAATTGGCCACTGGAATTGATTTGGACAGCTGAATCTCTTCTAGAGGTAAATTTATCTATGTATTGAATCACTTAATGGAAATAGGACAAACTGATTGTTAATGAATTTAAAGGAAATGCTGAGATGTGCTCTACGCTTCTCTTTTAGTATATAAGTCTGGAATTTTGTGTAACCAGAGCAGAAGTGCTGTTAAACATGAAAGTTATGGTTGTGCTACACTGGAATTGCAAACACCCCAGTTTCTCACAAAAGAACAGAGGAAAGATGAATTGGCAGGAATAATCTCTGCCTATCTTCCTTAAAATGTGCCTCAAGTCCATAGAGACAAACCAGTCTGATTGGAGGGTACCTCAACTCTTAGGCTGCTTTCTTTTTCACAAGGAAAACTGTGCTTGATCTAGCAGAAACAAAACAAAACAAATGATGGAGAGAATTGTCCCCCAAGAAGTAGTGGCATAGGAACACTATTCTTTTTTGAATGAATTCAGATCTGGTAAGGGAAGTGATGGGAACACTGGTTCAATATTTCTTGAGAGCACCAGGCTGGGAAAGTTGGTGCAGAGCACAAGTACAATTCTCCCCACCACATTCGTAGGTTTCACTTTCACAAATTTGATTGTGAGGTGCCCACATGCCTCCCCTCCATTTTCTCCCACCCCATTCCCTGGCCTTTTGCCCAGGTGCAGGGAAGGGGAAAGATCTTCTCTTCCCTGCTCTTCCTTGCAGGCTGCCCATGCAGGTGCACCAGCAGCAACCAGCAGGAGCGTGCAGGGAGGAAGATCGTCCCTTCCCTGCATTCCCTCGCCCATCGCCCAAGCAGGTGCGCTGGTAGCGGCTGGCAGCAAGTTGCAAGGAGTGAGATCTGATACTCTAGGGGAGTTATTTGTGATTTTTTGACATTTGTGAGGGTTCTGTGCCCCTAACTCTCAATGATGTGGACAGCCTACTATATATTGTGCTATACCAGTGTGGGTGTATGTGCCTTCAAGTCACCTGTAGACACATGGTGATCCTATGAATTTGACAGTGTTTTTTTAAGCACTGAATACTCAGAGGTGGTTTTGACAGTTCCTTCCTCTGAAATACAGCCAAAGGTACCTAGTATTATTTGTTGGTAGTCTCCCATCCAAATACTAACTAGGGTTGGCCCTGCTTAGCTTCCAAGATGATACGGGATCTGGTGCCTTTAGGATATTTAGGCCACTATACAGCACCTCAAAATTACTTTCTATTTTAAACAAATAGTTCAGTGGCATAGAGTTCATGTGTAAGTCTGAAAACTAGCTTTCTCCCTGATGGGCTATTTCTGTAGCGGCAGAAGCTCTATTTATTTATTGGAATTGAGTTCAGTTTATTAATATATCTATAAATGCATGGACATTACAATATGCATGCTTTTAAAACATGCCTAGAAAGACCCAGGCTAGAAATAAATGCATGCAGCATACTTAAGATCAGCAACTTGATTTCACCAATTTCCAGTATATTAGTTTGCTGTACAGGTATATACATGTATACTATCCTTCCATGGGGGGAGCATCTTTTAAAGAGCATTAGTAAACATAAACAATGCTGTTTTGTGAAACAATTTTTCATTTACTTTAAACAGATGTAAAAATGTCATAGAAGGCCCACCAGTTCAAATGCAAATTGAAAAAAAATAGCCCCCTCCAAAGGTTTTCTGGTATAGCACGCTTTCAAAATAAGTGGTCAAACTCTGTACCTCACTAAATAATAGTGCTACAGTGCTCATGGCTGACTCTGCTTTCGTTCTTCCTTGGCTGAAATTTGTACAGTCCGACCTACCAGTTCAGGCCAGGACTATGCCAGCTGCCTCAGTACACCAGTATGGAGTCCTGTCTATGCCTAGTTAGTTGTGGACGTTTAAAGGGACTTACTACCAAATAAAGAGAGTCTTAATAACCCACTGGCTAACCAGCATTTGCCCCATCCTCGTCGCAAGCGCCCCGTTGCTCAGAACCTGAGAAAGTTACTTTCGTGGGCCACAGATCCCAGAACTCCCTACCCAAGCTCAGTCAAACAGTAGCAGCGGGCCTAACTGCAGCAGAGGGTCGCCGTTGCTACAGGAACGGCAGTGGAGCCTCGGCCGGCAGCCTGTTGCCGTAGTAACGGTAGAACGGTCGCCTCCTCCCCGCTCCCCTCCCTGCCTCCCTCCCTCTCGCCCGCCTTCGGATGCCTCGTAAAAACACCAGAGAGGCGGCTCTGCTGACAGCCCTTAGTCCCGCCCCTGTGTCCGTCGCGGGGGGTGATGGGAGTTCCAAGATGGCTGCGCCCGTCTGAGAAGCTGGAGGAGGGAGGCTGCGGTGCTGCTGCTGGGACTAGTGCCGCTGTTGCTAACCGGAGGGAGACACGGGGAGGAGCCGCTGGAGCCACGGCCCGCAGCCGATCGCCCTTTCCTGTGTCACTCAGGTCTGTGAGTCCCCGTGCCCTTCGCCGTTCCTGCGTCGGCAGCCCGGCTCCCGCCGCCTTTCGCTTCAGTCAGGCAAACCAGGCGCTGCGCTTCCGCGCTGCGGGCACCGGCGCTCGCCTGCGTGGTCCGTAACCAGCACTAATGCGTTCGGCTGCGTCGCGGTCACGCTTTGTTCTTGTATCTTAAGAGCAATAATTCAAGTAAAACAGACTGGCTTCTTATTGTCTGTATTACTTTAATAAAAATATGTGCTTTGGGGGTTTGAAGTTGTCAAGAGCCCTTAAAAAATGTCCGAATGAAAAGAGGCACGTGGCAACAACTGGTAAAAAGCAAAACGGAAGCCAAGGGCAGTGAGGGTGCTCAAAAGAAGAAAGCGGCGCTTACGCCGGAGGCGGCGAAGGCAGAGAAAAGATTCCGACTGTAACCGCGCGTGCAAGTCACCGGTCCGGTTCCGACGACCCCATTAATTTCATAGGGTTTTCTTAGGCAAGGAATAATGCGGAAACTTAAGTGACAACAAATCTTCATTCCTGGTAGGAAATAAACCTCACTGAACTTTGTAAAAGTTTCCTATGAGCACAGCTATATCAGATTGCATTCTGTGTCCTTTTGCTTTTCCATCGCAAGATAATTAACAACATATATTTTAAGTTGCCCCTGCCCCATAAGTGCTGTGTTCTTTCTTCCCACATCTAAGGAACTTGGCAAAACATAGGGTATCTCTATAAATATGGTGTCTGTTATTAGCTGGCCTTACCATTTGGTACCATGAGGTAGCCGCTTCAGGCAGCAGATTTCAAATGTTGTGAACAGACAGCTATTTCTCAGCTGTTATTACTGGAGTTTTACTATCAGGCAAGGGAAGAGAATCTTGTGAAACTTTGTGTATTGTTGCAAAACCTGACCAGCTTGGTATACTAGATGCACTTTGACTTGGTGCCCTTTCACATTACAAATTTAATGCAGTGATTCCAGTTTAACTACCATGGTTTTATCCTGTGGAAACATGTGGTTTGTAATTTGGTGAAGCACTAGAGCTGTCTGACTGAGAACTAAATGCCCCCCTCAAACTACAAAACCACCTCTGAGTATTCCTTGCCTGAGAAAACCCTATAAAATTAATGGAGTCACCATAAGTCAACTTGAAGACATGTGCAAGCTAACTGCAAATCCCAGGACTGAATAGGCTAGAGCCATGGTGGTTGACGTGGAATCATAGCGCTACATTTGTGTGATATGAGCCCTTGGAGAAGTTGATGGTAACTTTTTTCTGCCCTATCTTAAGTAGCAAATGTCTTGTTCTATTTGTTGCAAGTCGGTGGAGTTGTCTTGTGAATGATTGTTCTCAGTTATTACGTGCAGCAGTTTTCACAACTTTCATAATATTGTGTTGGCAGTTTCCAGTGCAGTGAATAGACAGTCAGGTTTGGTCACAGGAAACCTTAGTTCAAACTGTTTTCAGCTATTGAGTGATCTGTTAATAGCTGCATTTTTAGAGCAGCACTGAAAGAAACGAGAGTAGCAGAATTGATAAGGATAGTATTCTATTATATATCTTCAGCAAAAGTATTGAGGCATGTTAAATGCTATCAAGTTTCATCTGATGTAAATTTTCGTGGACTGCAGCCTGCTTCTTTAGATGCAATTGAAAACATGAGCAGTAGTCCAAAAGTACATGTGTTCTGTAAGTTGTCCTTAAGGTATACAAGATTCTCTGTAACAGACTAATATGGCGCTGTGTGTGTGTGCCTCAAGTCACCTGTCAATTTATGGTGACTTCATGGATTTCATTCAGTTTTCTTAGGCAGGGAAGGCTCATAGGTGGTTTTGCCAGTTCTTTCCTCTGAAAAATAGCATACAGTACCTGGCATTCATTGATGGTCTCCCATTTAAGTAATAGCCAGAGCTGACTCTGCTTACCTTCCAAGATCAGATGAGATTTAGTGCCTTTAGGGTATTTAGGCTGTTCTATTCCCCCACCTCCCCCAAAAAAGCTGGAGGAAAACACTGGAAGGCTGAATTAACCCTTCATACAAATACCAGCAAATAGCTTTGCTTGTTCAAAATGTTATCATTGCTGCTGCCTCATACAACAGTATACAAATCAGGCTATAAAGCAGAGGCGGGCAAGTGCCTAAAATTGGGGCTTGCAGTGATACCCCCCTTTTGGTTTTGCCTGAGGTGGTTTTGTCAGTTCCTTCCTCTGAAATACAGGCTACAGCACCTGATATTTGTTGGTGGTCTCCCATCCAAGTAATAACCAGAGCTGACCCTACAAGATCAGATAGAATTTGGTTCCTTTAGAATATTTAGGCCATCTGCCCCTCTGGAAATGTTTTTAAATGTCACTTTTGAATAACTTCTGTCTGCATTTTGGTCTTGCTTCAGAAATAATGTTGATATTTAGAACTCATGTCGAACATCTATGAAGAGAGGGTAACGATGATTGCAGCAGGGGATTTGCAGGAGTTTGTCCCTTTTGGCCGTGACCACTGCAAGCACCATCCTAATGCATTGAACCTGCAACTTCGGCAGCTGCAGCCAGCCTCAGAACTATGGTCATCAGATGGAGCAGCTGGTTTGGTGGGGTCGCTTCAGGAAGTTACAATCCATGAGAAACACAAGGTAGAAGTGACTTTTAAAATGATGCTTAAACCTTAGGAAACAGACAGGTATAACATGCATCAGAAAAGATAAAAACAGAGAAACTGGGTAAGAAATATCAAGGGATGAGGTAGGATATTATGCCTCTTCATGTACATAACTGTGCTTAAGATGAATGCCTGGAAAACAGTAGGCAATTTTTGTAGAGTGCTTATTGCTCTTCTGACACTGACACTTCTAACATTGGATGCATTTTGAAAATGAAAAGTGTTTATCTTATAAGCACCCCCAAATGTAGCAGCCAGCTCTTCAAGAAATTCTGACCACCTTACTTGACATGAAGTTGCTTAAGTTTCATGATGTAACACCATTGGGTGCTCTGGTCTCCACTAGATAGCGTTCAAAGCTAACACTAATTAGCATAATGTGCAGCAATTATCACATTTTCTTATTTGTTCTCTCTTTCAGGAAAGTTGGCAGTTAAGGAAAGGCATCAGTGATGTTGGGGAAGAAGTGGAATATGATGAAGAACTGTATATGGCTGGTAACATGGTCATTTGGAGCAGAGGAAGTAAAAGCCAAGCTTCGTCAGTTTACAAAGCATTTACTGTTGACAGTCCTGTTCTGCAGGTATAAAATCTGACACAGTACTGTAGAAGTTTGTAGACTGCATATTGCAAAGAAAATATACACTCTAGTTACTTTTAGCTTGCTGAGGAAAGGGGTCTGTTACAGGAGTGGGTTGTTTTGCTCTAAACCTTTTGGGCTACAACTTTGAGAAGCCATAGCCAGCATGGTCAATATTAAGGGATTGTGGGAGTTGCAATTGAAAATATCCGGAGGATATTTTCTGACCTTCAGAAGTCATGTGGGCTAAATTAATGAAATAAATGGCAAGCATGTATGGCATGAGTAGATAGGCTCAACTGGTAGTAAACTACTTGAGACACAGGAGGTCTGTGGGTAAACATTTTTATGGTAACAATATGGCTGTGGGGTTGAAAGCAGGTTTGGATAGAGTCAGCAGAAATGTTCCAACTCTGACTCTGGCTTCAAAATGAAAATGTCCAATATTATAACAATATGTGGTAAATGTATCATTTTATACTTAAATATATTTTATATTCAATCAGTCTAAGTAGCCTGTTGATTCGCATGGTAATGATTAAATGTCTTGTAGTACAGTAGATTTTATGAGTAAATTTGTTATTACTAATTAATATACATTTGCTGTTAGTGAAGGAGTCAAATGGTGGAGGAATAGAGGAGTTGGTACCTGGAAGGGAAAGGCATATTAGATCAGATTGGGATTAGGGGTTAATACTTTCTTCTCAGGCTGTTTTGTGACTTAGAATCCTTCTCTTGTGCTGAATGGTTGCAATGTTTAAAGCATTTTAGCTGAGGAATGGTTGACTACTCTTTAAAAGGAATGCAGGCCTAAATATGTCTTTGATAAAATCACAATATAGAGTGCTGTTATTTTCATTTTCAGCCACTCTATTCTTCCTCTGCTACCTTGGTTTTCCAGACACTCCATCTTTAAGAGCAGTTAGTCAGTATTATGTGCCCACCAAATATGTTTAGTCCTCATTTTGCAGTTGCAAATCATGAAATTCCCCTAAGCCTGAAGAGCCTCTATTGTTTAGATGAACTGATCCATATTGATTACATAATAATCCTTATTTAGCTTTGAATTGGAAATCATAACTCTGTGTGTGTGTTTATCTGCTGTCTGTCTCACTATCTCAAGAAATTAATTATTTCATTTGACATGTTGGATTGTAGTTGTGTAGCTAAAGGAAGAGTATTTTTCAAAATATGTTTTTTTTAAAAAATCCACACTGAATATTTATATTTCAGGCTTTGTGGTGTGATTTCTCTATACCCCAGGATAAATCTGACAAAATGGAAGGTAATTTTAATTCTTCTGTCATTTTATTTGGGGTCTGGAATTTGAAAGGTGCTGCCTGCTTCAAAATCCTGTTGCTTCTAAAACCAGGTGAAGTTGACTTTGTATGAGGGGTTGATGGGTAGCAGACAATTCAAATCTTCCTTATTTTTACCCCTACTTCAGAGAGCAACAAAGTGGCAGAAAAGTGTATCTGTGTATTACAGAACTCTTGCATAAATATTCACAGCATTGAAGGAAAGGATTACACTGCTTCTTTGCCATTTCAGGTATGTTAAAATAACTGTAATATCTTTAAATCTCGTTCCCACCCCCACCCACCCCCGTTTCTGTTCCGCCTGGAAGCTTAGCTTTGCCACCTGATGACAATAGCAAAAAACATTTTTCAACATAGTAGGAGTCATTGTGTCCTGGTAGCTAAAACATGGCACTATAATCAACTTCACTACCATCAGTTGCCTTGAATCCCTTTTTAGGGAGAAGGGTTGGATATAAATAAGTTGTTGTTGTTATCGTTGTCATCATCCTGAACAAGTACTTTATCAAAATGAAAATTATTACTATTATTTCTATAATATATATATTTGATATCTTAAACATAGAGTGTATTTGTGTATTTATTTATAGGTGGCAAATGTTTGGCCAACAAAATACGGCTTGTTATTTGAACGTAGTAGTTCTTCACATGAAGTGCCTCTGAGTCCAAACAGGTAAAGTAACAAGGATAATGACTTCCTATATAGTATTGATTTGCTATATGACAGTAGTATAATTTAATGTATTTAGTAAAAGTGTTGCTTTATAAAATCTCTGGCTCTTGACTTGTAAGTTTTGGCATGTTCTGGAAGGATAATTTTGTAACTGCCAGAGGGTGTAGAAATCTAATTGAAGGAGCCGAATAGATTTTTAATTATTTTTGAATGCTCAGTTATATGAAATGTTGTTTCAGAAACAAATCTGACTTTAAAAGAATAACAGAGCACAATAAAAACAGAGTAAAATCTCAACACAGGTGAGGAATGTGTTGGGCTACCAGATATTGCTGCATTGCAACTCCCATCAGTCTCAGTTAGTATGGCTAGCAGTGAAGGATGATGGGAGTTCCAATCCAACATTTGAAGGCTGCGTGTTTCCCCTCTATGCTATATACCTCTAGGCTCCATTCTCCAATCTTCTGAGTCATAGTTTTGAAGAATGGGAACAAACTTTGTTTGTGCACACTCCTTCTCTCTCCTCTACTTGCACTCTTGGTTTCATGGAACACTTCCTAGTTTGTAAAACCATAGTTTGCAATTATCTAGAAGTTGTCTGTCACGATGTGGCTTTCAGTACTGCATACGTTGTTTTTCCTAGTACTGGGTTCGGTGGTTACTTTGTCTTTTTTTTGTTTCAGAGAACCTTTGCCCACCATGTTCAGCATGCTGCATCCATTAGACGAAATAACACCAATGGTTTGTAAGTCTGGAGGTAAATTAAATAGTGTATATGAAATCAAGAGGGGAACATTAGTGAACAATATTCCAAGATGCTTAACAAATACTGAATGGTTCCTGCTTATGTGGCATGTGCAGCTACAGAATTTTGGAGAGCTGAGTGAGAGCTAGGTCATGCTTAGGACTTTGGATGTGAACTTGGTGAGCTAATAGTTTCAGATTTGGATATATGAACCTGAGTGGAAATTTTATTTCTGCACAGATAAGTCTTTCCCGTTTGCTGTCTGTTCAATGTTTTGGAGCACAATTCTGATCAAGCCCACTTAACACAGACAGAGGTTGGGAATGGTGAGACTTTATTTTACATTTAATTTGTATCTCACTTTTCTGCTGACATGAAAGTCAGGCAGCTCAAAACTTTAATTCAAACAGGGTAAAATAATCTAATGATTAAAAGGTAACAAAAAACCAAAAAACCCCCTCCGCAATTGAATAAACTAACACATTAAAATGCCAATAATTTAGAATGATCTTAAATATTTTAAAAACATGAGAGCAGAGTGAAAGTCCAGCATATCCAACCTGTTATTAAAAGACTTTTCTGCATAGGCAGTTCCTCACCAAATGCCAGTTCAGATAAAAAGGATTAGCTCTGCATTTTCAGTCATAGTTTAAAATGCCTGGAGGCCACCAGGATGAGGAAAGAATGTGTGAAGACATTTTTCTGAAAGTGATGGCACCTTTGTGCTGCTTTGGTGATAGTATAATTATGTAGTAAAAATATTCCAGAGTTGCCATATAGAGGTATGCCAGGATTGCAAGATTAAAGACAGATTAATTTTTTAAATAAACTATCTCCTTGATAAAATGCGTTCAGGGGCGTGCATTTCAAGCAATTATAATTGCAAATCACACAAATCAAATAATGTTTTCTGAGCGTAACATCCTTTCAACTAGGAACAAGCTAGTCAAATACATGTGTAATTTATGAATACTGTCCACTTCTAATTTTCAGTCTCTTTAAGATTTAAAAAAGTATGTTAAAACACAGCAGATATGTGTTAACAGTGTTTTAAAAAGCTGATCTTCTAAACTGAAGGAAAATATACAGTTCTGATAAGACATAAGCAGTTGGTTATGTGTTCTCTTTGAAAAAAATGAGTTCCAATTGTTTCATTGGCAATATGATGGGAGGAATGTATGATTAACTTTTCACTGAACTCTGCTGATTGATATTTAATAGAGTCTTGGAACAGGTTTCAGATCCCCTTTAAAATATTGGTGGCTTATTTTAATGAACTCAACTAATGGTTTACAAGACAGAAAGTGGGACAACTAGTTACAACATGAGGCTTCATGTCAGCTCCTACTCACCAACATGCTGTGTGTGATGGGAATAGTTCATCAGTGACCTGATCTTTCCTCTACTTAGCAGGTTTGTTTGGCTCTGCCAGAGTCCAGTATGTTGCTGACTATTCAATGAGAATTGTTTTCCTCAATGCTGAGCCTTCCATCCTCATGACATATGATGCTACTCAGAGCCTGCATACCATCTGGGCACTCAGAAGAGTAAAACCAGAGGTAAGAAATGAAAGGGAAGCGCAGGCTCAAAATGAGTATGTTGAGAAGAAGGAGGGGGAACATAATTTGCAGGGCCTGGGGTAGTTCACAGTTTTGCACACGGTATGAACGTTGCTACCCCAGCGCTACCATTTTGTATTCAAGGAGTCATTCTTCTCTCCATAGATCCCTTCACTGGCTACCAGTTTGGGCCAGGGCCTGTTTCAAACGTCTGGTCTTGGTATTTGAAGCTTTGCATTTTAACCTCCCTCAGTACCTTGCAGCTCGGCTTGTTTGGTACGTTCCATCCAGGAATTTGAGATCTGCAGGCAAAGGATTATTGTCTGTCCCACCAGCATGTATAGTTCTGTCATGGCTGTGAGCCTTTCAAGATCTGGCTGTGCATTTGTGGAATAATCTTCCTTTGGACCTCCGGCTGGAGGACGATCTCGCCTGTTTTCGCAAATGGTTGAAGACCTTCCTCTTTGACTCTCCACCTTAAGTCATTGAGATGTGTTTAAGGTGCCAAGATGAGTAGCGACTGGTGGAGTGTTGAGGATTTCATGCCATGTATTCTTGTGGTTTTTTGTTTTAATGTCTTTGTCCCTGATTGTATATGTTGTTGTTCCACCCTTCGGTGTAAAAGGCGTTATAAACATCATCATCATCATTATTATTTGAATCTAAAGTCCTTGCGAGATAAGAAATGACCTTTTAATTGTGTAGACTGCCATTTCTCTAGAGCAGTGGTTCTCAACCTGTGGGTCCCCAGATGTTTGTGGACTTCAGCTCCCAGAAGCCCTGAGCATTGACCATAGTGGCTGGGGCTTCTGGGAGCTGAAGTCCACGAACATCTGGGGACCCACAGGTTGAGGACCACTGCTCTAGAGGATCTTGAGCCACTAGAGGATCTTGATTGTTTTAAAGAACCCTTTTTCACTGTGCACGAGTGCAAATGCATCAAACTGGACCAAGAGTGCATAATTTATTTAGCACTGTGTCTGTGTGGAAGAGGCAACATCCCTGCCTCTTTATTAAAGCGTTATTCTTAGTACCGCTCTGTTCTGAAGTAAAGTGGCTGTCTATCCCAGGCAAGCTTTGTCTCTGATGGTTCCTTGTGTTTAGAAACTTCTTTGCTACCTAATTCATCTAATATATAAAGTCTCTTGAGAAAAGGCATAATTCCTGTTTTTCAGGAAACTCCCAACTTGCAAATCTTGTAGTGAACAATAGCAAATAACAATAGGGTGACCAGAGTGAGTCACTCCTTACTATTTTCCAGTTGAAATCTCATTGGTGCTTTCAGGTTTTCTGCTACTCCTGTTGGGTGGAAAATATGTACTTGCAACATATTTGTCCTCTTTCTCTGCTGTTTCTTGATGGCAGTAAGGTGAAGGGAGGGATTTTGACTGGTGAAGATGCATTGAGGAAGGATGTTTACTTTTGATATGGTGACCCTGAGCACATGCAGCTGAAACAATCAGTGTTTCCACTTCTCTGAAGTAAAGCAAAAGACTTCAGGAAACTTGATTCTGGATTCCTGTTGCTGAACAGAGTTTGGCCTTTAAAAATTGGGTACCTGGAAGCATGTCATGTTTGAGAATTAAATCTGTAACTTTAGTCCTCATGTTTATAAATTACATGTGTTCATGTGCTGTTTTGAGTTGCATACATAGACTTGATCTTCCCTTTTGCACCCAACAGGAACAGAATGCTGTCTTAAAGTTCTCCGAGCAAGGGGGGACCCCGCAGCATGTAGCCACCAGCACTTCCTTCAGTGTCCACCTTCGTAGTCTGTCCAAGGGTGACTCACCCGTGGCTTCTCCGTTCCAGAATTATTCATCTATTCACAGCCAAAGCAGGTCTGCATCATCACCCAGCATCCACTCCCGCTCGCCTTCCATTTCCAACATGGCAGCTCTGAGGTAGGTTGATAGCTTTTTTCAGTTGTTAATTTCTTAGGATTGTTATAGGGATCATACATGCTGCAGAGAAATGGGTTCCCTTAATCTATTGTTACTTACTGCATTATGGCTTAAATCCAGTTTGTTTGATACCACTTGTCTGCATCCTCAGTATGACTTTCTTCCTTTCACCCTTTCCGCACACCTCTCTGCACTTCCTGAAAACCTGCTTGGGGTCATTCCCAAACCTTCAGAGCAGGGTTAAGAGTGCATAGAGGCTGCAGTAAAGAGTGGAGCATTACCTCCACCCACTCTCACACACGCACACGCACACACACACACACACACACACACACACACACCCGATTCTGTTGAGGAAAGCAATTCCATTATCAGATCCAAGCCCATTGCATCTTGACCTTTGCAACTGAACCTTGAACTATATGGTTCCCAGATTCTACATTTCGTCAATCCTTGCTCTAGAGATTGGTGTCCTTCTGGAGTTTCAGTCACTCCTTGTCCATTGCTGTTGAAACTTAAAGAACTTTGCCCTTGGAATTAGCTGCAGAATTTTTACTTTCATTTATATATTGTGAGAAATACCTATGGGACTTTACTTTATTTCATTTTAATCACACTCTTCTCTTTCTCTGGGAGCTCAGGGTATTCCCATCCCCAAGAAATTTTATTTTCCTAGTAATACTGTAATGTAGGCTAGGCTGAACGAATGGCTTGCTTAAGGTAACCTAATAAATGTCACGGCTGAGGAAGTTTTTAAATCTAGGTCAGCAATTGTTTCACTCCATACAGTTTTTCAGAGAAAAAGGGCATCTCTCTGCCTTCAGGCTTACAGCCTTAACTGTTGACTGTGGCAAAGACATAAGAGGAAGAGAGAGAGGCAAAAGGATCAAGAGATAAATGTAACTAAATATTGGTACACATTCTTAGGTATGGTTACAGTTCTATAACTTAGTGTTGCTCAGTTACACAACAATTATCATTCCTAAACAGGAGCTAGAGAGCATTTTCACCGTGCCCATGTGTCTACCTCATATGCTATGGTTATAGGCAGAAACACTATACCAGTTTTACATTCAAGCTGCAGGCACTTCTGCTTTATGGGATAACAGCCTAGATGTGTACTTGTTTGATCCTCTGACATAGAGTTGGTTCAATGTGGGAAGGAAGAATGTACTGTAGCCAGTTTTTTCTGTTCTGTATTGGATATTTGGGAGCTGATGCTGAAAAATAGTAAGGTCACCATGTGAATTAATGGCAGAGCTCAACATTTGAACTGGGAATTTCAAACCTGGACCTCTTGCTGTTCAGCACTGGGCTGTACTGTTTTGTTAACTAACTAACTCTTTGCTCTGCAGGCAAAAAGGGATGCTGTATGAGCAATTTACCACTGCACAAAAATACTTTCTTTGTTCACAGCCGCTCTCACTCCCCAGCCTTGGGGGTGCATTCATTCTCAGGAGTGCAGAGATTCAACTTCTCCAGCCACACCCAATCTCCAAGGAGGCATAGTGCCTGTCATTCGCCAAGCAGTGCTACTGACTCCTTACTTGCCCCTGAAACTGAACTCATTGTTCCAGAACTTTGCATAGATCATCTGTGGACAGAGCCATTCACTACCATGAGGTTTGGCAGAATTGATTCACCTGAGACTTGTCTTAATAGAGGCCTGCATTGCTTTCAGACTGACTGACTTGTTTAAAATTAAGAGAAGAGGATAGAGTTTGACTGTACGTTACAGTAAGCAAGGAGGAAGAATGAAACTGACTGCTCTGTTTACTTGGTAGCGATCAGGCAGGATTAGTTTAATTCTTAACATGATACCCCTGAACCTGGGAGGATGGCTTATGGAGCTCAAACAAGCCAGGCTTCATGACTTACCCTCAAGGCAGCTTATGAATCCTGGCTTTTTGGATATAATAAACTATAGCTTAATAAGCTATGCTTGTGTCTTATAATTATGGGCAGACATGGCTGATCTGTTGCTACTATGATTAATATTTATAGAGGTTTTTTCCTCTAAATTAGTATATTTAACAAAATAAATGTTAATAAGCTGGAAAATGTTCAAAATTTGTAAGGTAATAAATGAACTTGGGAATGAAATATTTCATCTCTGTGTACTGTATGATTATATTAGGAGAGTAATAGTTTTTCCTATTTCTGTTATATTCACAGATAGGCAGTTGATCTTGGGTGTTTCATTCATAGCATCTCCATAATCGAAATGCACTTGATGGCAAATAACATCTATCAAATTTATTAGATTCTAAGGAGTAGATTTTAAACAGATAATATGATTTATGTAGATATTTATTAAGAAAAAAATCAAGAGAATTGTGATTTCCTACAAGCTGGTTCTTACACTGCCTATTTAAATCTGTCAGCTCATTAAAGATTCACACACAAGAGAGAGTCCTGTACTTTAAACATGAATTAAATTATAGTTGTTTTTGCTAGAGTGGTCTGACATATTTTCACCAATTCATTAAAATAAAATACATTTGTTTATTACTCAGAGTTTAGTATGTATATGTATATTTAACTTTTGCTCGGGAATCTTTTCCATATCTATATAGATGTAAGCTCAGTTGAGTCTAGTTTGATTTGTTTCCAACTAAATGGTATAAGATTATAGCCTTACCTGGGAGTAAGTACCACTGGACTTTTCATTTCTGAATAAACATGTATAGGATGGTGCTGTCAGAGTACTGTAAAATAATGTTCAAGTTTACAAGAGCAGACTTAAGCTAATCATCAGACATTTTAATTTAGAATTCTTAAAACCAACTTCTTTTAGGCTTCTTAATTAGTAAGCCCAGTTTCATTTATTGTTTCTTTTTTCATTTGCATGTTCCTAGGGAGAAAAATTCTCAAGCCTCCAAAGTATTTATTACAACTGATCTTTGTGGACAAAAGTTTTTGTGCTATTTAGTGGAGTCCCAGTTCCAGCTGCGGTAAGTATGACTTTCTTAAATTGTTGTGTAAGTTACTAGAACTGATTCATATATTCCAGCATTCCTCAACTAGGTGCTTTCTGCACTCATCGTTCCCAGTTAGCATGACCAAATCAAGTAGTAATGTTATATGTAGGTACTAAAAATTGCAGTGCTAGGACTGCTTCTGACCTCGTGGTGTTGATTTTTGAGAGTGGGAGATGATGGTAATAGTGGTAGAAATAGCTGTATAAATCAACCTTAACTAAACTGGAGACATTTCTTATATAACCTTTTGCTGAGATCCTTTCCTTTCCTCACTTTTTAGCTGTGTAAAGTTTCAACAGAGTAATGACATGTCCCAGTTGATCTTCGGCACTATTACCAATATACCAGCGAAGGATGCAGCTCCTGTTGAAGTAAGTATGAGAAATTAAGTGTAGAGTACAGGTGCTCTACAGGTACAGGTGCTTGATGATATTTTTTTCAAATACTAGCTGATTAGTATATATATTCTTTTCTTTTTTCCAGAGCATTGATACAATGCTGGTTCTGGAAGGCAATGGAAACTTAGTTCTGTACACTGGAATAGTTCGGGTGTGTATTACAATTTAATACCTCTTGTATGTTTCAATTTGTAGATTGGCTTTCTACTCTACACTCCATTTTCTGACTTACTCAAGTCATTCTAGATGCTCCTCTTGCTCTTCTTTCCATTTGCCCTTCAATTATAGCCTTGTTCAGTCATTTGCTTTTGTGCACGTGGCCTATAAGTGGATGAAAGAGATGGGTCACACACATTGGTTCCCCATCCCCCAGCCAGTCCTCCTTCCCTTCTTGCCCCCTATGTCCCTGAAGGAGGTTGAAATGATGTTGCACACATGTTCATAGTATACTGAACATGAATGGAAGACTTCATATGTTCCTGACCCCTCTATATCAAGTTCTCTTTACTCCTGATGAAGTAAAGACAAGCTGAGTGCATGGCTCTCAGCATAATGAGGTTGGGGACTGAGGAGGTAAATGGGGGTTGGAATGTACCGTCCTTCTAAAAGTGATTTCATATGTAGTAAGGTTGCGAATACACCTGCTTTTTATTATGTTTTGACCAAGCTTATTGTGAAGCCTGGTCTAAATGCATGAAGCATTCAGAACTGTCCTCCACATGGACAATCTCAATGAATAGCAAAATTACAGCAAAATTAAAAAAATAACAGTATGTTCTAGAAGAGAAACAAATGGACTTAACATTCAAATATACAAAGCAAAATTATAACTAAAATATCATGCAAACTGTGAAAAAAATCCTGTGAAATCTTGACGAAAAGCCAAACATCATATAGAATCTGGGAGGGTTACTTTTTTGGACTATGAGTTCAAAAAATTTTCAGACCTCATGGTCAGTTAGTGGAGTTACAATCCCCCCAAAGTAAATTTTCCAAGTTCTGGTCAATACCATAGCTCATTAATAGAGCTTATGGCTTGTGTGCATAAGATCTTAGGTGCAATCTCTGGCATTTCCTATTCCTCCCCCCCCCAAAAAGGGGATGTAGCAGATGATAGAAAAGAGCACTGCTTACAACCTGATGCCTGTCAAACTAGATAACAGTCATAGATGCAGATATACCTTAGTTAACAGAGTCAATGTGCTCCTGGGCATTATGCCTTTAACAGAAAATTTGGTAGCAGAGGCAGAAATAATAAGTAAGGAATTGCGATGGTTCCTACACCATGAAAAAGAAACTAAAATTTTGCATGTGTGAAATGAAACAACCAGGTCAGGTAAACCTTGTATATGTAAACAAAAACACATGTTTATCTTTCTGTCTTTTTGTCCTTCCTGTCTGTCTGTCTGTCTGCCTGCTTGCTTGCTTGCTTTCCTTCTTTCTTTCTTTCTTTCTTTCTTTCTTTCTTTCTTTCTTTCTTTCTTTCTTTCTTTCGCATCATCAGTGTACCTTCTAGAGACCACCTGAAGGCTTCTTCCAAAATACACCCAGGGATTTTTTTTTCCTTTCAGCAGCCAGCACTTTTCTTATAATTTCCATTTTGGTAGCCGAGCTTACAGACTTTTTAAACACTACCAGTGGCTGGTAAAGCAGGCTTATTTGCTCACCTCTTTTCTCTCTGTTTTGCTATTCAGGCATGCTTAGTAAGAGGTGGTGGAGGCAGCCCCTGTTTACCTAGCCTATTGTAGTTAGGCATACACAGCTACAGTAGGATCGGCTGGAGTAGAATTCCATTCTTTCCCAGCTCAGACTTTATTGTATTACTGTGCAGTCACATTGCTGCCAAAGACTGGAGCTACATAGGTGATGAGAAGAAAAAGAGGGTCACTAAGTGGACATAAAAAGACTTTGTAGAAATGATCTTCTTTGTTCGATGAGAGTCTGAATGGATTTATTTGTTTGTTGTTTTATTTATTCCCCTCTTGGGATGGAAGGGGAATTAATGATGCTGATAAATTCTGTATCACCATTTTTGAACAGTCTGTTTATTAATCTTTAAGTCAAATGGTTTCTTCTAATTTTGTACATTCAGTGTCTGGTCTTGTCTTTTTAATAGTGTTTTATACATTAAAGATTAGCTGTTCTATTTCTTGCCCATTATAAGGTAGGAAAAGTTTTCATACCTGGCTTGCCAGCTCCTTCACTGACAATGTCAAATCAGATGCCTCGTCCAAGCACTCCTTTGGACAGTATCAGCACTCCTTCCAAACCTTTGAATAAGCACCTTGGACCCTTAGAGGAGGTAAGAGCATAGAAGTTCTTCTTTTGCTGAGAAGACTAATATTACACATTGTCCATGAAGAACTGTATATGAATATTTCACAATCTTCCTGATTAGCACAAAGCAGGTCAGGAATTTTTCCTCACCAACAGTTTCTTTCATGACCAGTGGGATTTTCAGTGCTATTCTTACTTTGGGTGCTTATTCACATTCTCTTGCAGTCCCATTTGTCAGATGTTGTCAGATGCATGCCAGGAGGATGCCAAATGGATAGCTATGTTAAGAGGGCTGTGGACAGAAATGAGGGCCAGGGAAGCTGACAGTTGAGGGATGGAAGATTTTAAGTAAAGGTTGCGGTTTTTCGTTTATTTACTTATGACTGTTCCTGCCTGTTAAAAGCTCAGTAGTGTAAGTTCTCAGAGCAGTGTATACATTAAAAACACAAAAATACAAACTAACACTAAAACAAATCTGATAAAAGCAAGATAAAGTCGGAAAAATTAAAATAAAATAAATCAGAGCGTTTGCTCAGGTATTACAAGTGGCATTGAGAACCTAATTTCAAAGTGCTTAATGATTTTGGCCCAGATACCTTCTCCCAAACTTTAGTTTAGGCTTGCCCAGCTGAACAATGAAATCATATTCAGCTGCCCTGTTCTGGGTTCTTCACCAAGTGAAATAGACAGGGGATAAGGCCTTGGCTGTGGTACCTTAGTAGTGAAATTCCTCCTGAGAGAGGCTCTCTGATGTTTTTTGGTGATAGGTAGAGATCTTTTAATTTTCCCACACTTTTTGAAATTGAGATTTTAAGGTTGTGAATTTTAACCCACCATTTAAATCTTTTTGTCATTAATTTTGTATTGTATTAATTATCCTATTTTAAGTTTTTACATTTTACCACATGAAAACCAGTGTTATTAAGCAGCCTTTATAAATTTCAGAAAGAGAGATAGAAGGAGAAAGAACTAGCATATACATCTGTATAGCCTGTATTGATGTTTGGATCCTTATTTCTCTGAATCTGGTAGTCAAATGTTTTCTTTAACCTTGTGTCTGGACTACTGAAAATAATGGATATTGACAACTGGAGTATGTCCAGGGAAGGGTGACTTTGTTGGTGAGGGCTCTGAACACCAATTTGAATAAGGAATAGTTAAAAGAGCTGGAAAAGAGAGGCATGATAGTGATAGTCAAATATCTGATAGCCCATCCTGCAGAAAAAGAACCAAACTTACTTGGGCCAGTCAAACTTGGTCTAAAATCAGAATAAATGTGTGGAAATGGCAAGGAAGCAGATTCTTCCAAAACAATAGAAGAAATGTTTGAATTTGATGATGGAACAGACTGCTGTGATGTTATGGACTTTTCAGGGGAAAATGTTGTTTTATTTGTTAGGCATATTAAGGTGAAGCATGGTTACGTATGTATTGAATATTGGATGTTAAATGGTAAGGATCTGTTGGGAAGGGGTGAAAAAAATGGAATGTTGGGAGCGAGTGGTGAAATGCTGAGAGGATTTTTTCAAGGCTGGTGTATGACAGCTAGTTACAGATGAGATAGTAGTCTGTCAGGATTAGGAGTTAGTGAGTGGGTGTTTAGGAGTATGAGTGGTTAGAAAAGTTAGAGTCAGGGTCAGGGTTAGTTAGAATATGAGTACGAGAGAGGGATGTGATTTAGAGGTATTAATTAATCTATGATAAGTTCAAATTCTGCTGAATATATCATTAATTTTGTATTATACATTTGAGCCTCTGAAGACTCTATGTATTGGAAAGCTTGAGCTCAGACAGTGTCTTTGGTAGCAACAATTAATACAGGCTGATGTTGTCCAATGGGAAGATAAGAGATATAAAATCTCACACAGAAACTGCAAGAGCATCTAGGAAGTCCCCACAGTTGTGACTACTGTGTTGGGACAGGAGGAGGTATTCACATTGGTGGAGAGCTGGAGATACGGGGAAAAGCCTCACAGTTGGTGGCAGTGGTTGGGATGATTGGAAATCCACTTGTTTGGTGGCAGCAAAGAAATAGGTAGAAGCCCTCACAGTTGGTGGCAGCAGTGGAATTAGTGGAAAACCTCATAAATACCTCAATAGATGAAGGGATGGAGAAATGTTAAAAGAGGATGAGTAGTCATGTATCTGATATTCTGTGGCTGCAAGATACCTTTGCTGAGTGGAGGATTGGACTAAATAACCTCCAGCGTCCTTCCTTGATTCTGTTATACTACAATATTATACTGATTTGCTCTCGTTTTAACAGGGAATGTTATCCCCTGTTCCAGAATTGAGGGACTCTTCCAAACTTCTAGACTCTTACATTGATGATTGCACCTTTCAGCAACTTGCAACTTTTGTTCATTCTGTGAGAGATCCTGTCCAAAATAGAGTAACTCTGGTAAGTATTACTCGGTAGGTTAAGTTGGTCCTATATCAAGTCAAGGTGTGGCATGGTGTAATGATTAGAGTTTCCAAATATATTGTAAAGAACCTCCATTCAGCCCCTTGCTCATCAGGGAAACTGCCTTGAACAAGTTGTCTACATTCCAATGTAACATTTCTGACCTTCCAAGTCATGATTTTGAAGGATTTGAACTGAGCCCTACTCAGCTTGATGATAAATTCAAATTATACTTTGTATTTAAATAGATGAACTGTAGTTGGAAGGATTATAGTTGCTGGCTCTAAATCTTTGAATTAAATTATATGAGGAAAGAAGAGGAGGAGGAAGCTCATGTGCATTGGGCCCATAGTTTGTAGATACCTGATAAACTGTTGTGCAGAAAGGGAACAGTTTAGTTTTGCAATGATGTCTGTTATAAAAGTTAAATGTTGGCATGATACATCTTTGCCTTTTCTTCTCTTAGGAACTGAGCAATGGCTCAATGGTCAGAATTACCATTCCTGAAATTGCAACTTCAGAATTAGGTATGATATTGAATATGTATTGTGTTTCTTCCTTTTTTTCAACTCATAATCTGGAATTTAACAAGCTAACAGTCAGGCTCTGGATCATCGTAGATATAACTCTGTACTCTTGCTACCACTCTCCTGAATAGCTGACTGAGACCAGACATGTTGTTGGGACTGGGTTTGCATTCGCAGCAATAGCTACTGTGTGGTCTGAAGATCTTGTGATTTTTAGATTGATGTGAACAAGGCATTGTGCTGGTGCATTCAGTCAAACTGGTACTGCTGTGAGCAAGAATGGCTAAACAAATTACGAACCTTCAGTTTTTGGTTTGTTTATTGGGAGTTCCAAACACAGGAGATGTGGCACCCTGGCTTGTTTTCCCCCCACTAACTGGATCAATAAACTTAGAAAAGACAATGGCCTTTTTATCTCTCTTGCTGTACCAAAATCAAGCCAGAATACCAGGTTTGGACATCATAGTAAGCAAAGGCAGCAATGGGCTGATCAGACTTCTTTTGAGAAGGTGTTTCAAATGATTGTTGCTGCAACAGAGATGGCCCTGTTGTCCCCTTGTGCCCAGGTGCCATTCATCTGACAGCAGGAGTAGCTGGAGCAGAGCTTCAGTAATAGATCAATATTTTAAGAAACATTGACATAGGAAACTGCCTTACACTTAGATCATTTGTCTGTTGAACCTGACAGAACTGACCCTAACTGACAGTAGTGATTCTCTGGAGTTTAGGGTAGGTGTTTTTGCCAGCCCTATCTGAAAATGCTAGGGACAGGACCTGGGACTTTCTGCATCCAGACTATATGCTCTGCCACATAGTAATAGCCTTTCTCCTAGAATGCATAATTTATACACTTCTACCATATTCCAGACTGTTTAGGACAGGGTGGAAGTCATGTGACCCATACGGTTTACATGAGTTCTAAGATAATTTCTGCAGCAACTTTGTTGACTACTTTGAGTCCCCCACCACACACATACAATTCTTTGACAAAAATTAGTGAAACATACCATCTGAACCCTTGAGGGGGTATGATTCTCCACTAAAGTAAGATGCATTGTTTCAGCAGCTGCTCCCATTTTTTGGATTGTGTTTTGCTGGTCACTTTTACACCAATGGACAGAGGACATCCTGAAGTGAGGTTGATGTTTCCTCTTGCTTTGACAGCAGGAACCAAATATTTGCAGTAGCACCCAGCAGAGGGAGCAGTCCAAAGAATCAGTTTTGTTCCTGCCTCTTGTTTTGATATAACGTTTTTCATCACAAAGGGCTGTTGCTGTCCTCAAGCCCAAGGAAATGAGTAGAAGATGGTCTGTAGTCCTCTGCAGTTCCCTGCAATTAAGCTAGAATTTAAGCTCAATTATCGCCACTGCAGATATAACTCAAAGCAGCATTTGCGTCCAGGGAAGAAGCACATAGATTTCACAGTCTGTCCTTTGAATTAATAGACCACTTCCATTATATTTCTGTTGGCCTTGGACCAGCTGATATGAAATAAAATTCAAGACTCAGACATTGGTTGAGTGGTCCAACAATCAAACAAGAATCTAACAATTTTTTCTTGTTGTCCTTTTCTCTCCCACCTTTATTTGGAAAAGTCAAAAGATGTTTACAAGGCATTAAATATATCCTGCCTAAAGAGATTGCTGTACAAATGCTTGTCAGATGGTATACTGCCTACAATGCACCAGGAGGACCAAGTTACTACTCAGATTGGAGCTTATTTGTGACCTGTCTCATGAACATGATGGGCTACAACACAGAGAGAGTGGCCTGGACTCGCAACGTAAGTTCCCTTGCAGTTGCTATCAATTTGCCTTCTAGACAAGACCAAATAATAGAGCATCTCTTGAAGAACAGTAATTCCACATCCAAGTTCAGAATGCTGATCCAGCATTCAGTGATGATCCCAGTAAGCACTAGGAAGAACTTCCTGATGATAAGACCTGTTTGACAGTGGAATAGATTGTCTCAGAGGATGATAGCTCTTCGCCCACTACTGCTAGGCGCCCCCAGACCATTTTAAGCAGAAGTTGAATTGTTGCCTCTCAGGGACACTTTAGGAGTACATTGCTGCACAGGCAGGTGTTTGAAGTAGATGAACCTTGAGATAGCATTAAACTCTATGATTCTGTGAAATATCCTCAACTGGACATCTTGTTGTGTGTCTTCAAGTCAGTTCTGACTTATGGCAACCTTAAGGTGAACCTATCACAAAGTTTTCTGGGGTTGACAGTGTGTGCTGCACCTGAGGTCACCCAGTGTTTTCCATGGCTGAGAGGGGAGCCAAACCCTGGTCTCCAGAGTTGTAGTCCAATGCTCAAACCATGCTGGCTATCACTACACCTGCAGAACCTATAAAATATCCCATCCTGGTTGTATAAGTGTTGGTTGGGACTCATTAAAATGTTTTTGGCTTGGCTGAAGCAATGCAGAAGCCTGACCAGTGGTGGCGGCAGTGTGCAAAGACAAATAAAGCAAGGCAAATAAATCCAACCAAGTATGTGCTTTGAAGAGTCTTCAAAGGGGTCAGTCACATACAGAAGACAAGTTACTGCAGTGTAACTCTAAACAGCTTCTACAAGAAATGGATACCTCATGATTAAGGGTCAGCAATTGGGCATTAGCCATCAATGCATGCAGCCCAAAAGGCACAGACTCTAGGAACACTTGTTTGCATACTTGCAAATGTTTTGATAATCATCAGATCATTTGCCTCCATCAGGGTATGATTTATCTTGACTAAGATGCATTTCTTTCTCTTAGTAGGTTTTGTATAAATCAGAACCAGGCAGCTTATGGGCTGAATATAACTCCCCGCCCATTTTGGGACAGTCCAGTTCTTCTTCGTGGTCTCTGTGCCTCATACATGAGGAGCTTTCGCGCCTGCGCGGTAGTGTTCGGAAGATTCTAGAGCTCGTTAGCTTTGGCGGGAACCCCGCCCCCACGCCAGTGCCGCGCATGCTCCTCCCGCCGACTAACGGTCTCTCCTCAGTTCTTTCTTGTCCGCCTCAGCGTGCAGAAGGTTCTGCTTGTTGGCTTGCTTTTCGATTCTGCTTTTTGATGTTTTCGACTTCGGACCCCTCACGGATTTCGGACTTGGTTTTGGTACTTTCTCGATCGGTTTGACCTCTTTTCTGGCTTTGACGATGATTTCGGATTACGGACTGTGTTCGGACTCGTGTTTTATTGCCTTGCCTTCAGTTTATGTCGGCTCTCTTCAAACGCTGCGCCTCCTGTGGAAGGAAGGTCGCTCTCTCTGACCGACACTCTAAGTGCCTGATTTGTTTGGGTGAGGGGCATAACGTTTAGGCCTGCCCCATTTGCAGAGAGTTCACTCACCAGACTCTCCGCAACAGGTCGGCGAGGCTTAAATCCCACTGTTGGGAGGAGTCTCTTCGTGCACGAGGACCTGAGACGACGGCCGAGAAACGCCCGTCCTCTTCTTCTTCTTCGGCAGCAGCGGCGGCTGCCATGCCCTCGACCTCGTCGGTATCGGTACCGGGTTCGGTACCGATAATGAAGTTGCCGAGGATACCGAAGATCTCGGCAACTTGGGCACGTGAGGACCCTGCGGGCTCGCAGGCCTCAACCTCCTCCTCCAGGCCGTTGACCGCGGCCCAGAAGAAGCGCCCAGCCACCGAGGGCCTGGGGGAGAAGAAGAAGAAGAAGAGAAAGGAGAAACGGCGCTCTCCACCGACGGTGGTGCGACCCCCGACTCCACCACCCACCCAGCCCGCCGAGGAACCTCAACTGATGGAGCTCCCTGTGGAAGAGGAGCCTCCGGAGGAAGAGGAAGTTCTCGAGGTGTCGGATGAGGAGCAGGTCGTGCAGGCCTCGCCTCCTCAACCGCCCGAGATGATCGCGGAGATCACTCCGCCGAGTCGCCGTCCAGCCTCGGCAGAACGCCGAGAGGAGGCTGTGGTCAGACAGTGCCCAGCCTCTTGATGCGACCAGTCCCGCTCGCCAGAGCAGCGGGCCAGGCCTCCATCCCCGCGATATCGGGAGATGCGCCTGGAGAGGCATCGCTCGGGAGAGAGCGCCTACTCTCCTGCCTACCTCGGAAGGTACGCCCAGGAGCAGGTGTGGCACGAGCCGGCCGGCTCATACTACTCGTATTCGCCGTCCTACAGGGACCGGTACCATCCAGATCCAAGGTACTGGTCACCTCGTCGCCAGTCTCGTTCGCCACCGCGGGAGGCTCACTACCCCCGCTATGAGAGGTCACTTCTGCGTCGTTTGCCGAGTCGCCGTCGGTCCCCAGAGCCCTCACCCCGCTACAGGGCTGTTTCTCCACTGCCGCGGACGACGGCCACAGCTACCCACCCGACGCCACAGCCCACCGTGGCCCAGCCGGTGGTAGCGGCAACTTCTACCACGCAGGCGGCACACCGTCCTAGGCCCGCGGTCGTGCCCCTGCAGGTGACTCCGATACCGGTCACGACATCGACCGTATCGGTACCGACGCAACCTGCAGCTCCAGCTGTTACCCTGGCAACTCCGGCCCCTGGGCCGGGCGAGGAGAAGGAGGCAGAGAGGTCGCCATCACCATCCGGCGACTCTTACGACTCGGACTCTGATTCTGCTGAGTCCACCCCTTCTTCTCATGAATCCCCACCGCTGGGGTTCGGAGAGCCAGGCCCGGAGTCTGCGCCGGAGGACGTCCGCCAGTTTTCCGCGATCCTCCTCCGGATGGCCACAGCCCTTGGCCTGAAGGTGACCGAACCTGCTCCCCAAGCCCAGGACCCCGTCTTCCAGTACTTGGAAGCCCGCCCACCGTAGACCGCACCGCTGCCGTTTCTGCCTACCCTGTTGGACCCGATGAAGCAGCCGTGGGCGAAGCCGGCGTCAGCACAGCCTATTCCTCATAGGCTAGAACATCTGTACAGGACACAGAAGGAGAACGCGGAGTTCCTCTTCCACCACCCTGTACCGAACTCCATTGTGGTCGAGTCGACACAGACGAAGGGAGGCAATCGAGCACATACCACCCCTCCGGACCGTGAAGGACGGATACTCGATGCCTTCGGCCGAAGGTTTTAGTCGGCATCGTCCCTGGTGATCAGGACGGTGAACACGATGGCATGCCTCGTGGCGTACTATCGGAACCTGTTTGACCGACTCGCTCCGCTCCTTGCTGACTTGCCGGAGGAGTCACGCGCCTCAGCCACACAGATCTTCGGCGAGGCCGTTGCGGTGGCTACACAGCAGATCGCCACCTCGAGGCACGCCATGGAGGCTACCTCGAGGGTGATGGTCGGTACCGTAGCCCTCCGACACCACACGTGGCTCCGGTCCTGTGGGCTCCAGGAGGACAGCCGTCGGCGTATTGAAGACCTACCGTTCGACGGCGAAGGGCTCTTCCACACCTCCACCGACGACGCTATGGATCACCTCGTCAAGGCCCGGCTGACAGCGAAGAAGATGGGCATAAACCAGCCTGCCCCGTCTCGCCTCTCTTTCCAGCCGAGACCTACGTGGAGAAGGTCCTCCTCTTCATCGGTGTACCAGCCGCGGTCCCCGCGGTCGACCGCGTCGAGGCCGTCGACCTCTTCTGCTTCGAGGAGGCTTCCCAGACGACGCCCATCTTCATCGTCCAAGAAGTCGTCCTCCGGAGCGAAGTCCCGGTTTTGACGGCCTTCGCAGGACTCCACCTGTACCATCCTTCGCCCTTCCAGTAGAACTGTTCCACCACCCGAGCCTGGCCAGGCACCTCGACTGCTGGCGGGAGATCACTGCGGACTCCTGGGTACTTACCATCGTCCGCCTGGTGTACGCCATCAAGTTCCAGGATATTCCGCCACAGGGTGTCTACTATTCCACTCCGGCCAACTCGGCTCTACTGGAAGAGTTCCAGTCCCTCCTCGAGAAGGGAGCGATCGAGAGGTTCCCGCCTTCAGCCAAGACCACCGGCTTCTACTCGAGGTACTTCACGGTGCCGAAGGCAGACGGATCCCTGCGGCCCGTCCTAGACCTCTGAGGGGTGAACGAATACATCTGCCCCAAGAGGTTCAAGACGGTCACGCTGCCGTCGATCCTCCCCTTCCTCCTCCGAGGGGACTGGTTTGCGTCCATAGATCTTAAAGACGCCTATTTCCACATCTCGATCCGCCCGCAGCACAGGAGATACCTTCGGTTCGTGATCGACGGCACCAGCTACCAGTACCGGGTGCTGCCGTTCGGGCTTTCCACCGCACCGCGGGTGTTCACCAAGTGCATGGCTCCGGTTGTGTCCTTCCTGCGGACGAAAGGCGTCTCCGTCTACCCTTACCTGGACGATTGGCTATTGGTGGCGTCCTGCAGACAGAAACTGTACAGGGACATTCATCGGACTTTGTCCCTTCTCACTCGGCTCGGACTCAGGGTCAACCCCAAGAAGTCCCATCTCGAGCCCACCCGGGTTCTCGACTTCATCGGGGCGACCCTCGACTCGGTATCGGCGAGGGCCTTCCTACCGGGCGAGAGGGCACGGACGCTTTGTCGGGCGGCGTCCGCTGCCTTCGAGGCCTCGACGATGTCAGCGAGGAGGATCCAACAGCTCCTTGGCTCCATGGCCTCGACCACCGCCGTAACCTACCTCTCCAGGTTACACGCCCGGCCGCTCCAGCACTGGTTCGTCAGGGCCTTCGATCCACTCTGGGACGACTGGCGCCGCCGGTACTGTCTGCCCCAGCAGGTACACCGATCGCTCCTGTGGTGGCAGTCGTACAGGAACCTCCTGTCAGGCATGCCGTTCCGCGAACCCAGGCCGTTGGTCACGATAACGATGGATGCCTCGCTTTTCGGCTGGGGAGCTCACACCGGGGATCTCCGGGTCCGAGGCCGGTGGATGGACGACGAGTTGTTCCTCCACATCAATTCTCGAACTGTTGGCGATCCACAAGGCCCTGAGAGCGTTCCGACACCTGGTCACGGGCCGCACGGTGTTGATCCTCACCGACAACACGACGGCGGTCTGCTACGTGAACAGGCAAGGAGGGACGCACTCCACTATGCTGCTGGGCATCACACTCGAACTTTGGAACTGGTGCGTCCCGCTCCGGATACACCCTGTGGCGGTTCACCTGGCGGGGCAGGAGAACACCACGGCGGACGCCCTCAGCAGGGACACTACCTCCCATCACGAGTGGTCCCTGTCCGACGAGGCCTTCCGGATGCTTCGGGATCGGTGGGGCGAGCCGACCATCGACCTCTTCGCGACCAGCCAGAACGCGAAGTGCCGCCTGTTCTGCTCGAGGGCCAGCCACGATCGCCGCTCCATCGGCGACACCTTCCAGTTCCCGTGGGACGAAGGGCTGATCTACGCCTTCCCTCCGTTCCCGCTCCTGGGCCGCGTGATCGCGAAGGTCATCGCGGACCGGGTGGACGTGATCCTCGTGGCACCGTACTGGCCGAGGCAGCACTGGTTTGGACCCCTGATCGAGGCCGCCCGGGGCAGGACTCTCAGGTTTCCAACGGTACCGGACCTGCTGTCCCACTCCGACGGACTGGTGTTGCACCCAGACCTGCCGGTGTTGGCCCTCCGTGCCTGGAGGATATCGCCCTAGACGACCCGGCCATCGGGAACGTCTTGACTGCGGCCAGGAAGGAGTCCACGCGAAGGAACTACCACTACAAGTGGCAGCGCTTCGTGGCCTTCGCCGAGGAACGTCGAGAGCCGGTATCGCCTGTCACCTTGCGTACCGTGCTCCACTTCCTCCTCCATCTCCGGCAACAGGGCCTAGCCTTCACGTCGCTTAAGGTCTACCTCGCCGCGATCGTGGCATACCAACCATCACGATCTCCGTCGGCCGCGCTCTTCAGGGACGGTACCGTCAAGCAGTTCCTGAAGGGTCTGCAGCACCTCTACCCGCCGGTATCGCCGCCGTTACCGCCGTGGTCGCCGTCATTGGTGCTGTCCCAGCTGACGAGGCCGCCCTTCGAGCCCATGGCCACGACGGACAACAGGCTGCTCGCGATGAAGACCGCGTTTCTAGTGGCCGTCACCTCTGCCAGGCGGGCGGGAGAGTTTACGGTGCGATGAACCATACTTAGTCTTTCATCGCGACAAGGTGGTCCTCCGGCCTGACATTTCCTTCCTGCCGAAGGTGGTGTCCAGCTTCCACCTGAGCCAGGACATCATCCTGCCGGCCTTCTACCCGGACCCGACGACACCTCTGGAGCATTCCCTCCACTCCCTAGACGTGCGTCGGGCGCTGGCCTTCTACAAAGACAGGACTGCAGCCTACAGACAGACACCCCACCTGTTTGTCTGTTATGGCAGGCGCCGGAGAGGCCACAAGGTATCCACCCAGCGCTTCTCTAAGTGGGTGGTACAGACTGTTCAACTGGCGTACGAGCTTGCCAGGAAGCCTCCGCCAGACCTGCTTCGGGCCCACTCCACCAGGACCGTGGCGACATCTGCTGCCCTCCTGCGAGGCGTCGACCTGTCGGAACTCTGCCGTGTGGCGACCTGGTCCTAGCCGCCGACCTTCGTGCGCCACTACAGGCTCGACTGCCGTTCCAGGAGAGATGCCCGGTTTGGATGTGCTGTGCTGTCTTCTGTGCTCTAGGATCTGGGACCTGACCCACCATCCTACTGGTAAGCTACACAGTCTCCTAATGTATGAGGCACAGAGACCACGAAGAAGAATAACAGGTTGCTTACCTGTAACTGTGGTTCTTCGAGTGGTCATCTGTGCCCTCATCATCCCCGCCCTGCCTTCCCCTCTTTTCAGGTCCCATCTGCTTCGGTGGACCAGAACTGAGGAGAGACCGTTAGTCGGCGGGAGGAGCATGCGCAGCACCGGTGTGAGGGAGGGGTTCCTGCCAAAGCTAACGAGCTCTAGAATCTTCCGAACGCTACCGCGCAGGCACGAAAACTCCTAATGTATGAGGGCACAGATGACCACTCGAAGAACCACAGTTACAGGTAAGCAACCTGTTCTTGTCAGTCCTTCTGTATCTGAATTAAACCAAAACCAAAACATTTGTTTTGATTCTCCTTTAAACCAAGGCATTTTGAAACATAAGTATATGGAGATTGTTTCCCTGCCCAACTAGTGTGCCTGAGCCTTCTTTTATCTGCTTTGTACATGTGTGGCACAGTAGTAAGGGAAGATAGAATTAGGTGGGCAGATAGATGCAGATGAGGATAAACACAGCAATAATGTTATGCACTGCCACAGGTGTTCAATATGTCCCCCCTCAAATCTTCTGTGCAGTTTCCTTTGGAAAATATGAATTACATACTTAGTGTTGCAGCCACCATGAACAGCTTGATCCTTCTGATTTGGATAGACAAGTATTTTATGAATTATTTCCTGGTTTAGTATTGATTTCAGCATAACATTCTAGCAGAAGCTTCTGCTGCCTTTACTCTAGTATTTGTTCACAAGAGTAATCCAGCATTGCATTAACTAACTAGAGTAGGGACGACTGAAATAACAATAATACTGATTTTTTGTTGTTGTTGTGTGAGATCAAGCCATTTCTCACTTATGACAACTCTAGGGTGAATCTGTCACAGTGTTTTCTTGGCAATATTTGTTCAGAGGTGGTTTGCCATTGCCTTCTTCTGAATTTGAGAGGGTGTGTGATTTTTCCCAATGTTATGCAGTGCGTTTCCATGGCTAAGCAGGGATTTGAATCCTGATCTCCCAGAATCCTGATCTAACACTGAAGCCACTGCACTGTGCTGGGTCTGTACCAGAACTCATGCACATGTTTATTTATTGCAAAATAATAAAAATAATAACCTATAGACAGAGCTTGAAAAACTTGCTTGTTGGACTATAATTCCCAGAATCCCCTGGCCAATATGGCCATACTGGCTGAAGGGGCTCAGAGATCATAGGATCATAGAGTTGGAAGAGACCCCAAGAGTCATCCAGTCCAATACCCTGTCATGCAGGAACACACATCAAAACGTTCCCAACAGATGGCCATCCAGCCTCTGCTTAAAAACCTCCAAAGAAGGAGTCTCTACTACACTCCCAGGCAGCGTATTCCACTGCCGGACAGTCCTGACCGTCAGGACGTTCTTCCTGAGATTCAGGCGGAATCTCCTTTCCTGCAGCTTGAATCCATTGCTCCTTGTCCTGGTCTCTGGAGCAGTAGAAAACAAGGCCTCTCCCTCTTCTACATGGCATCCCTTCAAATATTTAAACATGGCTGTCATGTCCCCTCGTAACCTTCTCTTCTGCAGACTAAACATACCCAGCTCCCGAAGCCTTTCCTCATAGGCCATGGCTTCCAGACCCTTCACCATTTTGGTTGTCATCCTCTGGACACATTCCAGCTTGTCGATATCCTTCTTGAATTGAGGTGCCCAGAACTGGACACAGTATTCCAAATGAGGCCTAACCAATGCAGAATAGAGTGGTACCATTACCTCCCTCAAATTGCGTTGGCTTTCTTGGCCGCCTCATCACAATGATGACTCATGTTCAGCTTGTGATCTACCAAGACTGCTACATCCCTTTCTAGTGTACTGCTATCCAGCCACACATCCCCCATCCTATATTTGTGCATTCTATTTTTTCTGCCTAAGCATAGGACCTTACATTTCTCTCTGCTGAGATTCATTTTATTAGCTTTGGCCCAGCTGTCCAATCTGTCAAGGTCATTTTGAAATTTGATCCTGTCCTGTATAGTGCAAAAGGTAACTTTCCCAGGCTGCATATGAACTCTATTTCTCACAACTTTAATCTTAGTTTGAGTGAAAACACAGACTCTTTTTCAAAAATTAACTGGTGAAAATGGAGTATATTAGACACGGGCTGGATCCAGGCCTTAAAGCCAACTGTTGGGCATTATTGAACATTTAAAAGGCGTATTTCTGAATCTCCAGAATGGATATAAATCAATAGAAGCTGAATCTTGGCTGTACCTGTTAGTGCACTTCTGACATGGGCCCAGAAAAATTTCTCAG
Source organism: Iguana delicatissima (assembly GCA_948472985.1). Taxonomy (NCBI): domain Eukaryota; kingdom Metazoa; phylum Chordata; class Lepidosauria; order Squamata; family Iguanidae; genus Iguana; species Iguana delicatissima. The sequence continues at coordinate 107,359 of CAOKZL010001203.1, read as the reverse complement.
GTGGATTGAAGACCAAATCCAGAGTCTCACTGAAGTTAACCAGCACAGTTACTAAGTCTGTCATCCTCCTTTTCCTACTTATAAGTAGGTTCTATTGAGATTAGCAGTGCTTGTTTTTCAGTGAAAGTAATACAGTTCAGGTTGTAAGTGTAATTGAACACCCCTGCTTTGGGATTTCATTCAAATGCACAGCTAATGTAAAAGAGTAATTTCAACTGTATGTGGGATTAATTAATATAAGTTTTTGCTTTGTCTAACTGAATTGTTTCTGTATTGTATGTATTTTAAAACTGAAACTCAGTACTTTCTGGAATAACTGAATCCTCTGTTCATTTTAGCTTGATTTCGAAGGTCTCTTTCTCCAGTCATTGCTCCCAAGAAAGCTCGACCTTCAGAGACAGGATCAGATGAAGTAAGAGAAATATTTAATTAACGGGCAGTTCCTAGTGATTTATAAATCTGCAAATTAATTGGATTTGACAAGTGTTATTTAAAAGTTTTCATGGTGGCTAGCCCAAGAGAGATATGACTAGTGTTTGGTGAATGTAAATATGAATATTGCTTGTGATCCAGCATCTGGAGAGCACCATGGTTGGAGAAGGAGGGATTATTCTAACCACTGAGATGCTGTTCAGGCAGCCTTTTTTCCTTTTTGTCAAAAAGCATTTCTTTTTGTCAACAAACAGCTTTGTTTGTCTCTTGACTGTAAAGGCACAGATCCAGTTGAGATATTTACTACTGAAGTAATGCCTGCAGTAATTATTGCATGTCAAGTATGTAAACTAAATCAATTCACTGTATGTGTTTATCCTATCTCCTCTGTCTGTTTTTTTTTAGGATGCGGAGTATCTTCTAAATTCTGACTACCATAAAAATGTCGAGTCTCACCCTTTAGCTAAGGCACTCCGATTGGATCCTCTGGAAGTAAAACTTCCCAAAGACAATATTTCACACAAGCACTGCCTGGATTCCACCACTCTTCTTTTCCCTCACATTCCAGCTATTTTCTGTGTGCTCCATTTAATTTATGAGGAGCTGAAGCTGAATTGCTTGATGGGTGAAGGAATTCGTTCACTTGCTGTCCTCCTGGTTCAGCTAGCAAGGTGTGTTCTCATAGAAATTAGCTCAAACTAGTTGTGTTCCTTGGCAGTGGTTAAGAAGATTTGGAGTCAGACTGTAAGGCATATCTGTCCTTTTCTTTTCTTTTCTTTTCTTTTCTTTTCTTTTCTTTTCTTTTCTTTCAGACTACAGTGAGGTAAGTGAAAGGGTGAGGTGCCAGGACCACTTTCTGTCAAAGAGGAAGGAGGAATTGATAGCTTCTATCTCTGCAGTTAGGATTTTGTGTGTTTGGCTTGTGCTTCCAGTGTTTTACAGCACAGTCTTAAGATCCCTGGGAGAGTGTGCCAGAGGATATAGCATTTGGAGGATCTCTCTTTGTACAGGTGGTGAGGGAAGCTCTGCCAGTTTTGGTCCACAGTGGTGGAAGGGGTGAAGTGTTTGGGCAGGGTTGGGTTGAGATCCACTCACTTCAAGGCTTTCTTCTTCCCCTGACATATTCTCAAACTACTGACCCCACTGGTCATAATGGGAGGGGAAATGCAAAGGAAAATAAACTATGGACCTGGGAGGAAGAATGCCATCCCTTTCCTTTCTGCTTTATGATATGAATTTAGGACAGCATAAGAAGTGTCAATACAGCATATTTCTCTTACCAAGCCCCATTGAAACTCCTTTGGGTTTTTAATTATATTGTAAACCTGTTGAGACTCAGCTTTGGACTACTATTACAGCCTGCTGGCAATAACTATCAAGAATGTTTAGGTGTTGAAAAATACATACATCGTTACAGCACTTCAGGATCACAAATATTACATCTAGTTTACGCACTAGAACTTTACTGCAAAAGAAACTTTACAGAATATTCCTTCCAGTAGGGATGGTGAATAAAAGAGTAATGTATTTTAAAATTCTTAAGGAATTAGAGTGAATTGGCAAAGAGTTTAGCTTTGTATTTATGCTGCCAAATAGCTATCATTTGGCTTTTTTCCCCTTGCACTACCACAAATCTTGGGCCTCTTCTTACTGTAGTTGTGTTCCACTATCTGTATTCCGGCTGGTTGAATGGTTTCTACATTCCAAAAGAGTACAGGTTTCTTTACTGCTGTTTTAGATTGAGTCCAGAAAATTGTTTAATCCCCATCAGAGCCTAGGAAAAATTTTTTTTTACTTCTGCTTCCAAAATCTCTAACTACATAGTCACTGGCCATGCTGAAAAGAACATTATGAGGGCTGTAGTTCATAAAAGTAACTTTTCTAATAGTTTCTCCTTCCCATCCCTCTTATTAATTATTTCACATATTTTGTGCATCTTATACTTAGAATGCAGTTTGTGTATTGTTTCCCCTTTTTAGAGACTTAAATCTGGAAGCATACCTTGATTATTACTACAGGGACTATCCAATGCTGGTGAAGACTTCCAGGCAAACATGTGTAATTGATCCAGGCAAGTTCCAAAAGTATTGTTTGGATTTTGTCTTGTAATTAATCACTTAGTAGATATGTCTGAAGTTGTTGTGTCAGATTCTGATTATCACAATGCTATTATAGTAAACTCCTAAAACCTTTCTTTCTGAACTTTGTGGTGCCCTGTAGTCTGATCAACACCACTATATTTCTATTAAATTGAGGATCTGGAAAATAAATTTCTAATGGTTTATGGTCTTTACAGAGGCTTTATTATGGCATGCAGCATTCTCACTTTTACAAGTGATACTAAACACTGTGCATTATATTTTTTCCAAGCAACTTGCATTTGTTAATTTAGTTATTTCTCTTATGAATGGTACATTTGCTCTTATTCTTTGAGAGCAGTACCAACTTTAAAAACTGAAGGCTGGAGGTTTTGGGGCTGGCGGCGGCATACAATTCTGCCTTCCTGGAAAATATGTCAAACAGTTTTGACTTCACAAACTATGTTCATAATAAGCTACTTAGGATGGACAATATGGACAATCATTATAAATAATGAGTTCATACCCAACTAGCCATATCTTGTATAAATGAGTGGTACCTGGATGTAGCACATAGACTGCCAGAATAGCATGTGCATGGGAAAAAATAGTGATGCTGTGATGCCATTGGCTGTGTCTGTGAATGCTTCATATTTAGGTTTCCTCACTTGTATGACCAACAATGGCTCTCTAGTGGCCAGAGTACATTGATTCTTTTGTCTGTTATTTATTCTGATTCTGAAACAGCGTGTGGCATGCAACACCCCACCTTTTTTTCACCGGAGCCTCCAAGTATTTTTCAGTGGCTAAGTTCCTGCTTGAAGGGAGAAAGTGTGCAACCCTATCCTTATTTGCCTGGAATCTGTGAAAGGAGCAAATTAGTAGTGTTGGTATGTATTATAGCTGTGGAAGAGACTCAGTTCTACAGATATTTTTCTTTATGCTTAACTTAATGCATGCCTGAGATATTTCTATTGTCTGTCCTCCAGTTCTAAATTCTGTGAGTTTTGTATTACTTGTTGGCTTCCTCAGCTGTCCCTCTTAAGAAGAAGGAGGGCATTTAAGCTGTAAGATCCATAATGGAATAAATGTCATTGAAATAAAGTAGATGAGCAGGGTTTCAAAGAAACAGCATAACTCTTCTGGGCTGTCATTCTTAAGCCATAGAATAAATGTAAGCAGTTTCTGGCCTTCTTGATGCTGTTGGACTGGCTTTTCCATTATTCCTCATTAATTGCTTTGTTGGCTAAGGCTGCTGGAAATTGTAGCCCAGCATTGGACCGCCTCTGCTTTCCTGCTGTCGGTATAGAATTGTAACTACTTCACATGGAGGAAGAGACAGTGGAATAATTTCATGAACAAACCATTCAGATTTTATGAGCAAACCTGGTTTTATCTTTAGGTTGACTGCCTCAAGGCAAATCTTAAGATGAGTAATAATATGTCGTAAATTGGTACTGGTTTCACTTACATTTTTCTTCTTTGCGTTGGGGTATGTATGCCATCTTATGCTAATGTAACGGATATGATGCTGCGCTGTTCAACGTTCTCAGGCCCTGTTGATTTGAGTTAAGCAAACCCTTTGACATACTTTTAACTCCCTCATCTTCTCACTGATTGAGAAATATGGAATATTCTAATATTCTGGAATTTCAAAACAGGAAAATATGTATTTTGTTATATGGAGCTTAGGACTGCATTGTGTATAAACTTATGTTTTATACTTATATCTATTCCACCATTTATTGTGTGATTTCAGTGTGATATACAGATAAAACAGTAAACAATTTTAAATAATGAAAGAGTAAAACAATAAAATAGCTTAAAGAAGATTAAAAGTTTTAAGCATGGCAGGAAGCCCTACCTTTTGATGCCCCATTATCTAATGACTTGCCATTTCAGTGCTTCCAAATTAAGGACAAGTTCCATTAATTTGACACGGATTCCGCTCTTTCATCAGTGTTTCTTGCTTATGGAGGCTTGCTTGGAACAACTTGTGTGTGTGCACTGCTTGCAAAATTTGCTGAGACGGGGGGAAAATGGTGCTAAGCTGGCTGAGAGACTTTGCAAGCAGCACATATGTAGTCGGTCCCAAGTGAGTCTCCGTAAGTCCTTTCTGCTCCCTACAGTACAGTACATGGGTCCACTTTTGAACCAATTCCGTTTTCTGACACAGCTCTGATCCCTAACCTATCAGATAAGTGGGAGAAGAATGTACATATTGTCGATGGATATTGATACATGCACCAAAATTCAGAGTCAGCCTTGCAGTTAACCACATGTTAGTGTAACCAAACTCCTTCTAAATGAGAACTTTCTCATACTCTTTGTGAGACATGCACTGTAGTAACGTGTTTTTTACTGTCTGCAGATCTAATAAACAGAAGCGTTATGTCAGACATGTCAAAACAAAAGAAATCCTGGGAGAATCATTGGATTTGTCTGGAGTCATTAAAGTGACCTATGAATACTCCAAATGAATTGCAGAGACCATTCTCATAGAATTAGGAAGCTGATGCCCTTTGGAGGACAATGAGGATGACTTATCAGTGACTGCTACGGCATAATGCAGTACATATCAGAAGATCCAAGATAGCAGGCCAGAGATATGTTCTGCTTCAGACGTTGGAGAGCCAGAGCACATAGACCAGTGATTATTAACTTTTGGCCTTCCAGGGATTTTGGATTTCAGCTCCCTGAATCCTTCAGTATAGTCCATACTGACCCAGGATTCTGGGAGTTGAGGTCCAAAAAATCCAGAGGGTCAAAGTTTGAGAACCAGTATTTTAGTCAGCAGTGGCCTAGATGGACAAGTAGTCTGGCTTGGTATGAGATAATTTGGTTTCAGCCTATAGCCAATTTAGTCTGATCTTTATTGTATATCCTTATGTTAATTCAATGAACGCCTCCCAAATAGTCTTCCTTCTTCTCTCTTGAATGAATGTGTTCGATTTTTTGTGAGTGGAACCTAAGACAGAATTCCTTTTTCCTGAGCAGAGTGTTGCGCTCTACATACTTGGTGATGAAAGAGCGGTTTCAAATGAAGCATCCAACTATTTGTCCAAGATAACTTCAGGTGAGATAACTTATGAGGATAGCTGAATGTCTGAAAGAATACTTCACCTAATTCCTTGCTGCTTCTCTTGCTATTCCAAGTGGTATTTTTTCATTCTATTTCCTCTTTTGTTTTAGGTCAACGTAAGCAGCAAACTGAGCCAGAAGAGCCCCGGTATGTTAATTAGAGGGCATCAGAAAATTGCGTTAGGAAGATGTTTTGCTTTTCACCCCATTTGTCATCTCTTCACTGCATCAGAATCCAACTGAGAGGATTCTGATGCGGTGAAGGGGTTGTACAGATTTCTCCTTTACTTGTGGGCCCATGATGGTTTTCTTCCTCCAATGAAAGTTAGGTCCTTGAGGTGACCCCTACATTTTCAGTTTCCTATCCTTTATTGTGTATTTCCACTTTTACCTTCACAGGGAGTTGCAAAATGCATGAGTCTAGAGATTTTTTAAGTGTGAGAGGGCAGGAGGGGAGAGATGGAGACTCGAGAATGCCAGTGAAAAGAGTGATTCTGTTTACACTGGTATATAGTGGTCTGCACAGTGTCCTCACAACCATTATTTCCCTTCAGGCAGTGAATAGTTAGAGGTGCCAGGACTTCAGCCTGCCTGGGAATTACAGCCTCTGACTTAGGGACCTTTAGTCTTACTATAGTTATTGCTCCTTGCAGTTGCTTGTTGGTGAAGGGAAGGCCTTCCATCTATCTGTCTGTCTGTCTGTCTGACCTTTCTCCCAACATACGATTCAAGGCGGATTGCAACAAATTAAAAATAGGAACTTTAATTTGCATAGGTATTACATAGAAGACTAAGGAAGTAAGTGGGTAACAGCTGCCTCATAAAATAGCTGGACAACTGGAAGGTGGAAAATTTTTAATGCCTATCCTTTTCAGTAGTCTGGCTCTTATGTGCCAGGCACAATGCCAGCAGGCATCTGAATCCTTGTACAGTTATCCAAGCATCATTGCACATGTTCTCTAACTGTTGTTTTGATTATTTGTACGTTGCCATTATGATCGGTTTCTCCATTGCTGCCTTGTTTATCTATTGTATTCATTGCCTTTGATGCCAAATAAATGCACACATTGCATTTAATTAGATTCACTTTTGTTGTGCAGGGGCAGTTTTAGGCATAGCACATCAACTTCCAGTCTTGCTGAAAAGCTGGTTCTCTGGATGACAAATGTAGGTAAGGACATTTGTAAATTTTTTCCAGGGATTTTGTAGTGCACACCAAAACAAATTGGCCTGTATGGATTTTCATGAATTTTTAGAATTCCTCTTTTACTATTGTGAATCTAGAAACTTTCTTTTTAAATGCATGGAAGCTGAGGTTAGTTTTTTTTCAGTGAGCTGAAGACACTTGGCAAATAAGCATGTCATTGTTACTTCTGGATAAAGAGCTTTAGCAGGTTTGTAGCATTTCAAAAATATACCACGTTAGTTGACTGGAGACAATAGTGGAGCAGGAGAAGAAATATATGTATCCAGCATGGAAAGTGGTGTTTCTGTTAGACAATAATTCTTGAAGAAGCTGAGACTAGTCTATCTCTAGCTGAGATTCTGCTACAGATTTCTAATCTTGTGCAGCAAGACATGTTCATAGTTTTGCTCTTGTGCTTGCAGGAAATAATGACAGTCTGTAAACTGGTTCTCATACTTTTTTTTATGTAAACACTAGAATTTACTTTAAGAGACCTGGAGTCCTTGCCTTTCGGAGTTGCTCTTCCTATCAGAGATGCAATATATCACTGCCGGCAGCAACCTGCCTCTGATTGGCCAGAAGCTGTCTGTCTTCTGATAGGCCGTCAGGATCTTTCCAAACAAGCTTGTGAGGGAAATTTGCCAAAGAGTAAAGCTGTAAGTATCAAAACTGAAGATTCTTCCAAATGGTTGTAGATTTTCTGATGTAGGTTTAGATGGATTTACCAGTTTAACAAAGGTGTGGTTTGTTGGTTTGTTTGTTTATTTATGTTAATATGCCATCTTTTCTTCCAAAGTGGGACCCCAAGCCAACTTCCAAAAAAGTTAAACATTTAAAACAATTAAAGACATTAAAAACATATAAAATGATAAAAACTCACATTTTTTTTAAAAAAAGGCTTAATAAATAAATAATAGCTCCCCAGCTCACCCATTAAAAGCTTGCTTGAAGTGAAATGTCTTTGTCTACCGGTGAAAGGAAAGCAGGGAGGGGGCCAAGCTAACCTCCCATGGAAGAGAGTTCCACAGTGTGGAAGCAGCCACTGAGAAGTCTCTCTCCCATTTCTCTTCATAGAAATGTAGGGCAGATTTGACTGATTGTATTTCCATTTCTGTATTTAGCAGTCCACTGAAGAGTCAGTTTCTCATTCTCTTTGTCTTTCTCCCCCTTCCTTCCACCCACCTCCCAAAGTCTGACACACAAATGCTCTCATCCGATATGCCCTCAACCACAGAGTCTGAAGAGGATGATGATGGGATGAATGATATGAACCAGGAAGTGATGTCACTGATATGGAGTGAAGACTTGAGGGTTCAAGAGGTGCGCAGGCTCTTGCAGAGTGCCCACCCTGTCCGTGTCAATGTTGTTCAGATGCCAGAAGTCAGTGACCACGAATATATTGAAGAAAAAGAAAACCGGTAAATTGTTGGCATTCCTACCAGCTTGCTTCTCAGAGTGTCATACTACCTCAGTACATTGATCCTCAGATTTTAGCTCCATATGAATTGCCCCTAGCTGTGCTTTCCAGATAGTGGAATCTCCTGATAATGTTATTATTTGTAATAGTGTAGACAGATGGGAAGCAAGACAAAAAAAAAAGTACTTTACTAAAAAGATACTTTCTGTTGTAGGGATTACGATTTAGCATCACTGTTTTGGTGCAGTGGTAGCTCTGTTATCTAGTGTTCTGACTTCTGGAAAAAAGCCCTTGGCACAATAGATAACCACATAAACCTCCTTGAACATAAGAAATAAAGACTGTTTATTGGGGTGAGCTTGCTTTACCTTCTCCCTGTATTCGAGCACATTTCAAAGAAGAAAGGTAGTGGAAAAGCAAGGTTCAACTTTTGCATCTTTTTATTTTTATTTTAAAAAAAATTCACAGACAAGATCTTAACCTGGAAGACAGTGGAAAGTTATTATGTTGATCTCTAATGCCGACAATTCATCTGAGTAACAGAAGGCCAAATGTAAGGAGGGGAGGAAAAAATAAAGGAAAATTGTCCTGCTAGTAGAGATGCTTGACAGCCAAAGCAAGCCCATTCTAATGGAGGGAGCCAATAAATTATTTGAATAAGTATCTGTAACATTTGAGCACTGAACTGGTGTTTGAAGAGTGTGGGGCTCTCCAGATGTTTTTTGGACCACAGCTGCCATCGTCACTCACAATTGGCAATGGCTTCAGCTGATGCGAATTGCAGTCCAGCAGTGTCTGGACTGCCATTTATTTCCCCCAACCTTCCTTAGAGCAATATTTTTCTTTTTAACACCTTGGGGGATGCATGCAGCCTCTTTCTTTGCCCAGGTTATACTACATTTGCAGCAGAAAAGAGAAAGGAGGGAGCTTAACATTCTTTCCTTTAGCTTGGTTTAGAAAATTATGGAGAGAGGAGAAAAGAAAACCTAGAAGAAAAGCTTTACATCCCTTCAGTTACTGTAGGTAACATACTAGGATTCTGAAGGCTATTTCCTACATGAACGCAATTTCTGTATTACACTGTTATAGTGCTATTGTTCCACTTTCAGCATCCTGTGGAATTCTGGGGCTTGTAGTTTACTGAGGCCAAATAGCTCTCTGGCTGAGAATTCTAAATGTCCTTCCAAAACTGCAAACCCCAGGATTCCACAGGATGTTGAAAGTGGAATAATAGGACTATAACAGTGTACTGCAGAAATGACTGAAGATTGCAGTGTGGATTTAATATGCCACTTGGGTACCAGAAGAAGCCCCAGGGCATGAGGGAAGGGCTCATGCTGTGATTCTCCCACCTGTGCCAATATCTACCCACTTGAAAGCAGAAGTGCTAATGCAGACATCTCCCCATCAGATTCTGCCCTCTATGCCTATAATCTATACAGTATATAGGAAATGAGTGTACTTACAAGACTACACACAAAAAGATAATGACCATCAATTTGCGCGCCGAATTTAAAATACTTCATATAAAAATGTATTTTATATCTCTGTGTGTGTGTATAAATATTAATGTATTGTAGAGATAAATGTGAACCATTTTGGTTTGAAATGCAAGGTTCAGTCACAAATGCAAAGAAGAGTATGCCCTAATATAAACTAAGTTGACTTATAAACTAAAGAAAGGTAACAATTAACAATCATCACCTATACCCAATGACCAGTTGAACTTCCTTTACAAATTACGAATATTAAAGGGAATGACATTAATCATAACAACAGTATCTTTATAATGTATTTAATTATTCAAAAGCTTGTTGGTAATATATTTTCTGGTATGTGCGTATATGTGTATTTTAAAATAATGTTGCCTATATTCTTTTGGATTTTCATTTTCCCAACAGGCTGCTGCAGCTTTGCCAGAGGACTATGGCACTGCCCTTGGGAAGAGGAATGTTCACTTTGTTTTCTTATCATCCAGTTCCAACGGAGCCATTACCTATTCCCAAGCTAAACCTGACAGGTATGTTCAGTGATGCTTAACATAACCTCAGAACAAAAATACATACATGTAGTGTGGTTATGGGTCTTCATTCAGAAGCAGAGCTTTCTCTGTATATTTATATATACACATTCTCAAAACTCTGAGAAAGAAATGAGAACATTACTGAGGAAAACATTGGTTTCAGTTTTTAAGTGAAATTATTTGATTATTTTATCTTCCTTTCCAGGGCGAGCTCCTCCAAGGAATACCACAGTAGACCTTAATAGTGGCAACATAGATGTGCCTCCTAACATGGCTTGTTGGGCAAATTTTCACAATGGTGTGGCAGCTGGACTGAAAATAGCGCCAGCTTCCCAGATAGATTCAGCATGGATTGTCTACAACAAACCCAAAAATGCAGAGCTAGCCAATGAATATGCAGGCTTTCTAATGGCCTTGGGTTTGAATGGTCACCTCACAAAGCTTGCTACTCTTAATATCCATGACTACTTGACAAAGGTGAGGCATTTGTTCAAAAGAAAGAGATGGAGGATGTTTTCTTGTTGAACAGTCTGTATGTTATCTCTTCCACATTGAGGTAGCTATATGGAGGTTCATCATGCTGAACAACTCCTTGAATTATTAAAGGCCAGTCATCATGTAGATCAAGGATGAGGAGCTTTTAGGCCTACAAACCTTTCTAAGGTCATAGGTTGTAAGAGTCGTGGACCTTACAATGTCCCATACTAATGGCTGTATTGGATAGGGCTGTTGAGAGTTACAGGCCAATGCATCTAGAAGTCCAAGTTCTACGTCAGTTATGTAGATCCTTCCAACTGTGTGATGAATTTCCTATCCCTTCCTAGTTATTTGTCATAGAAGTTGCCATAGTTTCATGTTACTGTTGTGTCAGTTGTTCTTTAGAAGCAGATGTAGCTTTTATTTGTTCAAGATAGCATGCTCATTGCTTCTTAGGCTTCAGACTTAGTGTGTGTCCTATGCCAAAGATGATTTCCCTTGTGAATTTTCAGAGACCTGTACATGGTGTGCTGCCACTCTTGTATATTTGGCTCAGATGGGCATTTCATACTAAACTGTGATGTCAAGTGTGGTTAGTTACACTGCCCAAGTATAAAGCTAAATGCAGTCCAACAATATCTAGAGAGCAACATGTTCCCCATCCCTCATTTAAAATGCCAGGCCATAATTAATACCAGCTATTGGGTTGTACCCAGTTGGGGCGTTGCTCTGGTGGAAAGTACTTCCATATGCTGAAACTAGAGGACCATATTTTGGCAATTTCTTCAGTAAAGTGCACTTGTTGATGTTCTACAAGGTGTACTTGTTCAGACCTCATGTGCCAGAAGTGTGGGAACTAATTATCTTGTATGATGGTATGCTGGAGAGAGCTGCAGTAGATTGAGAGAGTGGTGAAAACTGGTTGTAGCTCTTTATTTATGTAGAACTGCTTTCCAATAGCACAAAATCACCACTGGGTACAACCCATAATTTGGAAATCCATTTCACATAATGGTACCTGAATCAGATTTTATAACTGATTATGAACTGTGATTTATTTGTTTTGTTACTGTGACAGACTAATTTTCTTTTTACTTTTATTTTGAAATGATATCAAAATTAACCCATTCTGCTTGACTAACAGGGTTTATCAGTGTTGGTACTCTGTGTAAATGTTTCATACCAAATATTGAGGCTTTGAAGTCTGCCCTTTGGGGTGGCTGAATCATGAGGGTTTTTTAACACTGGTCTGCTTTGCTGCTTAGCCTCATCAGGGCCTAAATCCAATTGTTAGACCTATCTACAGTCGATCCGTTGAATCAACCCAGTTCTGTTGATTTAGTGGACCTAACTCCTGTTGGAACTAAAAATTGGATTTAGGCATACATTTTCTTATATTTGCATTTAACCAGTAATGGCCAGCATTATTCTAGCATCATTGTACTGTGAAAGAGTTGGCAATATTTTGTTTTGGCTTTATGTGAACATACTTCTTATTTTTAAAATTAAACTCAGCATGTGATTGAAAAAATACCTAAAGGGGGTAAGCAACATTGTATCCCAATTTTGTTTGCAATATATGCAAATAACAAATGTGATTATGGTCAAAACCACAGTATAGTTGCATTTTGATGATGCTGAGGTTCAAAAAAAATGTACAATTTAATGAACAAAATTTACCTTTCATAATCAGAAGGGAAGGGCTTCTTCAGTATTTTCTCCTCCTTCTCCTCCCTTTCTGTCCTTTAGCAATGTTATGTAACCAAAACAGCTTCAGAAATAAATCCTGAAGTTTCAGTTTTGTCAATTTAAAATATGATCCACACTTAATTTGAAATGTATGCCAAAAATGAATGTCAGTTTCATTCCCAGCTATGGCACTTGTGATCAAACTTTTGTTTCTATGGCAGGGCCATGAGATGACCAGTATTGGGCTGCTGCTTGGGGTTTCTGCTGCCAAGCTAGGCACAATGGACATGTCTATCACTCGGCTGCTCAGCATCCACATACCTGCTCTGTTGCCTCCAACTTCTACTGAACTGGATGTTCCTCATAATGTGCAAGTGGCTGCTGTGATAGGGATAGGATTGGTGTACCAAGGGACAGCTCACAGGCATACTGCTGAGGTTCTGCTGTCAGAAATAGGTAAAACAGTGGGTGAAAAAACAGGTTAGGGCTGTGCAATGTACATGTGTTGTGTATGATTTCTTGGGTTACTCCTCAGAATATGTGACTGGCCAAGTTAGTGAAACCGAAAGATCCTCCCCTGTGATTGAAGGCAGGAGTTTGCTCCACCTCTTCCATTACTGGTTCTTCTTTTAATTTTGATAATCCCATGCAACTGTTCGTATCTCAACAGCTTTCATTGTTCTGGCTTAACCATTCCCCATTCCCATTCCTCTTTCTTGCACTAGTTAGCACACACATGTGCATGTTCTTCCAGTAGCCTTATGCTCCTTCTCTCTTGTCTTTAGATTATCCCATGATTCTCTGTCTGCAATGAAAGAGCCATCCATGGATGGATTAACTCCTGTTGATGCCCAGGCAAAGCAAGGTGTCACACAATCAAAATCTTCGCTTTGTAGTTTAGATTCCTGGCTTTTCCCCTCAGTTCTTTCCCGTTCCTTAGCACAGGACCAGTTACTCTCTTTGATTCTCCTTTCTAACTAGTCTTTTGCCCTCTTTTTGGCCATGTACGTCTTTCTTCATTACCCCCCCACCCCCTCAAAAAAAGAATGAAAAAAGAAAAGAACAAGCCAAGTCACGCTCACTCACTAAGAACCACTTGGCTCTCAAGAAGTGGTAGCTGTAAACAAATGAGGTGATAAAACAGTTGTGTGAATGGGTAGTTTGATTGTTATTGTCATAGGCCTGAAAGCATTCAGAATGTTTTGTAAATTGACTCTTGCTTTAACAGTGTTATGCTAGCTAGAATGGCATGCTCTAAGCATTTCAGTACTGAACTTCTAATTCAGACTTAGCTCAGTAAAAAATAAATGTTTGCTTTTTTTTTCAAAAGCTGACTTACAGAAGGATTTTTTTTTTTTTTTTACTTACAGATTTCTTTGTTTCTTTGTTCATTTATTTGGATTCAGGTTCGTCCCCGGGTCCTGAGATGGAGTATTGCACTGACAGAGAATCCTATTCATTAGCGGCTGGCTTAGCTTTGGGCATGGTCTGTCTTGGGGTAAGTAGGGCTTCCTTTCACTAATATTTGTGCAATTCCAAATGGCTTACTGGATTTTTTCTCAAAAGTGACATCAGACTTTGCTGAACAAGTTGCGTGTTTCACCCTCCGTAGCCACAAATGAAGAGGGCTGGCAGTCACCATGTCTGATTGTAAAACATGAATGAACAGTTTCACCTTCTCCTGTTGATTCCTCCCTTAGCATGGCAGCAACTTGATAGGCATGTCAGACCTCAATGTTCCTGAGCAGCTTTACCAGTATATGGTTGGTGGCCACCGGCGTTTTCAGACTGGAATGCATCGTGAAAAGCACAAGTCACCAAGTTACCAAATTAAGGTAATAATTTTAGGGTTGTCATTTATTTTTAACATTTGCCATCTACTGTGCCAGGTCTTTCCTCACCTTGCTCACTGTTCTCTTTACCAGGATTGGGAAACTTGAGGTGCTGTAGATTTTTTTGGATTGTAATTCCCACCTTGTGGGGTGGAGCTGATAAGAGCTGTAGGCTGAAAACATCTGTGGGGGGGCAAAAGTTCCTCACACATGGTTTGTAATTACAGATAGAGGCTCCCTGCTCTTTTCAGATGGATCTCTGCTAGGGATTGAGGCTGGACCTATTCTGCTGCCGAGCAGCAGCTCTAAATTAGGACAAGGAAGGAATAAGTTTAATTAATTAACTTATACAAGTGTGTATATATGTACTTTCAAGTCACTTGTACATACCACACTTTTTTTTTCTCAGAGAATTCAGATCACTTTCAGCAGAGCTCTTGGGGGTTGTCTCTAGCCTATGTTACTAGCCAAGCCAAACCAAATTTTGTGTTAGGGAGGAATGGTTTTAAGCATATTCAGAGCTTTCGCTCAACTTGAGACACAAAGCAAACCTGCTTTGTATAAGCTGTGTGTAAGACTGGGTGATCTTTTGTAACACTTAGGGGTTTTTTTTTCTTTCAAGCACAACCTTATTTCATCCCACTGTTCCCATCAGTTCACGATTTTTTAAAGCCTGAACATAAAAAAGTACAACCTTTCATACGCAGCCTTTCCATATATATTTGCACACAAATACATTTGCACAAAAGGCACAAGCACGTGCCTTTCTGTATGTATTTTCCCAAATACATCATTTTTGTCTTAATTTTTGATTGGCAAACTACATTACAAAATTCAGACAAGTCAAAATTTGAGGCATAAGTGCATTCCAGTTCCCTTATCAGTTTTGGAAATATGAGTTGGTTCCTATTAAACACAAACTGAATGATTTTCTCCACCATTTCTAGCTGTATTTTTCAGCCATCACTGCTGAAAATGACTGTGTGGTAAATTAACCTAAATGCATACTCTTATCTTGACAGGAAGGGGATACTATAAATGTGGATGTGACTTGCCCAGGTGCAACTCTGGCTCTAGCAATGATCTATCTAAAGACTAACAACAGGTATTGGGTTTAAAACTGTGCATATTTATGAGACACGCTGTGTTTAGAATCAAGGATTGAAATATTCCCCAACCCAGCCTCCCACACCTATTTGCCTCAAAGTTTGTGGTAACAGTAATAGGCACTGCAGCATATTAGGAGTACTACAAAAAATATCTGACAGATCAGAAAGTTCCAAATTTCTCTAGAAGCCTCGTGGGATGGGGTCAGTCAAGTAAACTCTGAGGATAAAACAAAACCCACACATCAGAACTGCTCAAAGAGAAATATCAAGCCTTGAACTTTTTAAACCGCTGCATAATTTTGTTTTTGCATATTTTCTGTAAGACAAAATGACCATTTCTTATGTGACTCAGTCAACTTGTATTTTATCAATCAGTCAGACATTTCTGTTTGCAGACAATGACCTTTTAAAACTTTTAAAAATTCATTCTAAATACACATATTTAGATTGGCTCCTTGGAGCTTTTGGTAAAATAGATTCAATAACCTCTATTTCACATTTGCTTTCTAAATGTGTAGATAATCAATAAGAGGGAGATAGACCTTCTGACCTTGTTTGTGCAATCACCTTTGTCCCATATGATTCCAAGGAATCTGACATTGTCTTGGAAACCAGTAAATTGCAGCAGCATAGCCCAAAATGGATAGAGTAAATCCATGCCAGGCATTTTAAGGAATTCAACCAGTTGCTAGATTGAGGGCAGCTCCAGCAATATACCTATGAAATTTTCTTCAAACATCTGTTGCAAATGTAATATTTCTTAAACATGGTTAAGAGGTCAAGAGCACAGTGTGGACTTGTGTTATCTCTTCTGTTTTTGTTTTTCCAAATAATTCCCCATTTTGATTTTAGCAGAACATGTATTGCTAACTGTTGAACCAGAAACTTAAATGGTTGGAAAATACTATGACCTAAATCCAGTTGTTAGTCTTAACTCAAGCAGACCAACTGAAACAATGAGAGCTTAGTAAGTCAGCAGTTATGGAAGTGCCATTGATTCAGTGGGTCTACTCTTGATGGGACTAAGAGTTGGATTTAGGCCTGTGTCTGCAAGTGTGCCCTAGAAAATTCTCTTGTTGGGTGTTTCTTCAGTTTCTGTGACATCAGTATGCTTGTGACACCCAACTCCATTTAAATCCAAAGAAGCAGTTTCTCTACAAAACCAATGTCTCTTGTCAGTAATGGACCAAAAGAGGACTAACAAACTGAAACTTAATCCAGATAAGACAGAGGTGCTTCTGGTCAATCAAAAGGCAGATCAAGGAACAGAGATTCAGCCTGTGCTGGATGTGATTGTACTCCCCCTGAAATCTCAGATTTGTAGCTTGAGCATACTCTTAGACTTACCTCTGAACCTGGAGGCCCAGATTTTGGCAGTGTTCAGGAGTGCATTTGTGCAGCTAAAACTAGTGAGCTAGCTGCTCTTATTCCTTGAGATGTCAGATCTGGCTACAGCGATATGTGTCTTGATAATATTTCAGTTGGATTACCGTAAAACATTCTATGTGGGGCAGCCTTTGGAAACTGTTCAGAAACTTAATTGTGTCCAAAATACTGGGGCCAGGGTGCTGACTGAACTGATTACAGGGAACACATAATTCCCTCACTGAAACAGTTTCACTGGGTACTGTTCCCTTTCTGGGCAGAATTCAAATGCTGGTTATGACCTTTAAAGTGATGTATGGCTTAGAGCCAGACTATTTGAAAGACAGTATCTCTTTTTATGAGCCTGCCCAAGTTCTAAGATTATGTGGGAAGGTTTTCTCAGTCCCACTATCATCACAGGCATGTTTGGTGAGGACACAAGAGGGAGCCTTTTTGGTGGCTACTTCCAGATTGTGGAATTACCTCCCACGGGAGGTTTGGTTGCCTCCTGATGCGTTCTCTTCACTGTCAGGCCTTTGGCTCTTAACTGTTATGCCAAGAGAAGCCTTTAATGGGATGTGCTGTATTTTTTATGTTTTAAATGTGTTTTAACTATGTGCTTTTTAAATAGAATTGTTGCATTTTAAAACTTTGTACTAATAGTTTTTAACTGTACTTTAATTTGTTGTGAGTCACACTGTGCCTTGTACTCAGAGAAGGCCCAGATGTGATATGAGACTATAGAATTACCTGTGATAGAGGAGTGTTTTGAGATTCTCCTGCATTTTTCTTAAAACGTTAGCATAATTTATGAACATCAGATGTTTAGGGATACTTCTACCCATTACAGAACCCAGGTTTCTCTGGAATATGCCCGATGCAGGTACCGTTTAATAAATACAAAGAATCTTTGAGGTCATGTTTGAGCAATGGGCACTATTTCCTGCAAGTCTCATCAAATAAGTGAGGTGTTTTGTTTTGTTTTGTTTTGCTTTGTTTTGTTCTTGCAATGGAGTTTGGAGATTAGAAAGGAAATCAGTAAAACAGCAAGCAGCTGATCAAGATGTGTTCTGCTGAAGCATTTCTGCATGCTTCATTTGCCAAGCCATTTCAATTTTATATTTTTTTTTCTCATGCTAGGTCAATAGCTGACTGGCTTCGTGCTCCAGATACTATGTATTTGTTGGACTTTGTGAAACCAGAATTTCTTTTATTAAGGGTAGGTTTACATTTTGGTTTTGCTCTTCTATTCTAATGCAGGCTTCTCCAAATGGTATGATTTTATGCAGGGTTGTACCACATCTATTAAAATAGTTCTTATGAATTACCTTTCTATGTCTAAAACGGCATGCTTACTCTGATTTTCCTATTTTAACCCATTCGTTTTGTTAAATTGTTTAGAGGGCTAGCTTTTAACCACATACACTTCCATCCTGTTTAAGCTTAGGGTCACTTTGCATACTATGAAGTTGCTGCTTGCAAGGCCAGGTGTGCCCAGCAGATGCAAAATATGCAACAAAACCTCACATGTGTGTGGTGACAATTTATATCCAATTATTTTTCAATTAGTACAGTACCATGCTTGCTATATAAGAAGTTGTTCTGTGGTAATTTTCAGCAGCATGAAGTAAAGCTAATAAAGGCGAGAGCAGTCTAGAAAGTTGTCTTCAAATACAGCATCTTCTGTATTAAAAAACATGTTAGGAGTTAAACATAGTAAAGGTTTAGAGCATCCTTCCATTTGGCGCTCTCCAGATGTGTTGGATTGCAGTTCTGAGTCATCTATAACCAGCCTGGCCAATTATTGGGTTTATAGTGCAACATATCTGTAAGGTAAATAGTTAGGGGAAACTACCAAAACCTTTATGAAGTTTAACTTGTATGTTTTTTCTGATTTATGCTGGTAGTGGCAGAAGTGTTGCAGCACCAGTTTCTATAATCTTACATTTTGAAAACCATCTCCCTCCCAGATAAATGGTAATTTTCTGACAGTTCTGTACTTCCAAAAAACACTTCTGTGTAACCTAAGGCAGGCAGTGACAGATAAATGAATTTTTGAAAGCAGATGTATGATAAGTTTGTTCTAGTATAACTGTTTAAGAAATGTAAATGGGATTCTGCTTTATACGTGCCCGTGCTGATTCCATAGCATAGGAATGAGAATACATAGTCATTACAGGGCCCTGTTTTCACCCTCACTGTGGGCCGCAACAAAATTCACAATCAGAAGTCGCTTCTGGTTGAGACTTCCATGTTCGGTAACAGGTTTATGGGGCTTTTGAGAGGTTGGGTGTTTAAAAGAAATATGCCACTGCTTGGGCCTCCAGGAGTGGCGTGTGTCTATTGGAGGTAAAAGATACCCTGAATTCATATAAATATTGGATTTGGGAGAATTTTGAAGGGCTTGGAAAAAGTTGGGGGCCTTTAATCAGGGGACGCAGGATTCTCACTCCTATCACAGTACAGCATAATTACTCCAGTGTAAGGTAATTTTCAGTGAAAGTTGTACAAACTGGAACATGTTGTATTATGCAGAGAAAGAGGGTTTTGAATTCTCCTGGATCATTTTAAGATTTTGAGGGTACTGTACTTTTCTGTTGTAAATTTAAAGTGACCTTAGAGCATTAATAACTCTCCAGACAAACTTATCTTGGTTTCACCTAAGAATTATACTTGCTGTTTTTCTGTGCTTGTTATCACAAATTGTTGTTCTTTATCCAATTCTGAATTCCTCTTTGTTTATTTGAAGACACTTGCCCGCTGTTTGATTTTGTGGAACGATATATTGCCCAGTTCTAAGTGGATTGACAGCAATGTGCCACAAGTAAGTAGCGTGCATCAAACATTCCTGTCCTAATTAGTCAGAGGGTTTTTTTTTCCTGGTTACTCTTTCCATTGCTTTATTTTTTTTTAATTAAAAACTGTCAATATTTACACATACCATAACAACCATCCTGTTTGTTTTTCCAATCAATATAAAAACTTTGTATATCTAGAAAATTGAATTATAACTTAGCAATAGTTCTTACATCAAAAGTTAATTTTTCTTCTCAGCATTAGACATCTAAAACACTTAAGAGGAATAGCAGATTAGCAAATATAAAAAGGTTCTAATTCTTTAGTATACCCTAATCAATATTCTAAATATACAAATTCTACTTCCTTACATGCATCAAACATTCCTGTCCTAATTAGTCAGAGGGTTTTTTAAAAAAATTATGTCATTTTGGAAAGCCTTTCCACATTAGCTCGTCAGCTGACACTCCCTTGCACCTCTGCTACAGAACCCCACATGTTTTAGAAGAGACAGGAGATCAGAAGAGTCTTTGAGAGCAAAGACTTGGTTCCTTTGGAACACTGACTCTCCCACAAAAGAGATTTGGTTTGCCCTTCCTAGGTTTTCTTTTTTCTGGCGGATAAAACCCTTCTTGTTTAAACATGCCCTCAGCCTTAACTGACTGGGATAGAGGGACATGCAAATAGGTGTGCTGTTTTTAATATATAATATTAATTTTGTGCCAATGTGGTGTAGTGGTTTGAGCATTAAATCCCTGCTTGGCCCTGGAAACCCACTGAATGACCTTGGTAAGCCACTTAGCCTCAGAGGAAGGCAAAGGCAAAACCCCCTCTGAACAAAGTTGCCAGGAAAACCCTGTGCTAGATTCACCTTAGGGTCACCATAAGTCAAAAATGATTTGAAAGCACACAACAATATTAATTTCATGTGTTTTTAAACTATTTTTAAATTTATAATTTAAAAGTAGTGCTTTAACTGGATTAATGGCTTAATGCTCTTAAAGTGTTTGCACTGCATACTGTTTTAGCTATTTTTATTTTAACTTATATTGTAAGCTACTTTGGGTCAAATGTGAGAGAGAGGCTGGTTATTAAGCAAACAAACAAATAAATGCCTAGCTCTGTGGGCCTCATGGTTGCCCATATATCAAGGATGAAGAGGCTCTTTTATCCTGAGGGCCAACTTCCATTCAGAAACATTCTTGGTAGCCACATTGTAGTGAAGGTTGTAGCCAAAGCCAAGAAGATGGGACAAAAATACCAGGAAATTTTAGTTTAGAGCTCTAACTGCCAGTAACTAGTCTTTTGAAGAGGCATTTTGAACCTTTCAGAATGAGAAAAAACCTTGTACAAAAGCTAGGGAACTACTCCCAATGATATCCTGGAATGGGAGGCGTCGTCATCTGGGGAAACCCAGGGAGCTAGATTCAACCACCAAAGTCCCCAGATTTGGCCCAGAACCTGAAGTTCTCTATCCCTATTACACATGAACTGAGAGGCTATCCTACAATGCACCCAACATTACCACATAGCTGTGTGATATTATGAAATCTGGCAGCAAGAAGTGAGTTGAGCAAGTTGCTGATCTTTTTTTATCAGGGAATCTAAATCTCAAGGTTTCTCTCACTACAGATTGAAAGCTGCTCATTTAAAGGATGGCAATTTAGGTAGTACTGTATCTGCAATTGTACCATGTACTGGGCTATACTCTGGAACACAGATTTGGTAATTTCTTCAGGAGGCTAAGAATCTCATCTTGTGTCTTCTTGGCTTAAGAGTCATCAAAAGAAAATATGGGTGGTGCTTCCAGTGGGTAAAGGTGCAGACATCCTGGAACTCTGTCCACATTCTCTATTTTCTGACAGTACAATTAGGTCAGAGGTTTCTAGACACTGTAGTTAGGGAACCACATGCAGTGGGGTGATTGCGTTGAATCCAGAGTTTTCTCCAAGGAGAGTATTAATTAAGCAGAGTTATGTTTAGGGCACACCAGCTGGTGAGACAAATTCCACCAGAACCACTTTTTGTGTATTGTTCCAGAGTGAGCCCCTGGAGCAGATTTGGCGAGGCGGGGGGAAGAGACATACAAGGCTACTGAGAGAGGGAAGAGTTGACAAAAATAATCTCTTCCCCTGTTCCATCATTGGACATGCTCCACTGGATCAAAAGTTTTCCCACAGAAGGAGCCCTTCTGTTTAAAGAAGGCAAGGTGTGGCTCCAACCTAGTAATTCACTGGAACACATTGTAGTCTTGTTTGTGATTACTTGGCAATAAATTCCATTTGTGGGAGTTATTTCCACGTATGTATTCAGAGACTGGAGCTTTAATTTTAATTTCTCATTCTCTCTTCCTTGACATGTTAAAAAGCATTCAGTATGAAAGGGTTAGAGAATATATCACTAATAAATAATAGTCTACCCAATCCTCTTATTCCCGGGCATGTTTAAACATCTAAGGTAAAAAGCCTTTTGTGTTTGATCTTGTCTTTAAAGAAGTACAGTTGGCCTCCATATTCACTAGGTTTAGGAGTACAGGATCTCTGCAAAAGTTCAAAAACCACAGATATCAAAATGTGTGTGTGGGTCTGTGGGAAGGGTGGCATGGCCTGGGTGGCAGGGCGGGTAGCCAAAGTCAAAACCAGATCAAGGAAAAGGGGATGGGATGGCACGGTGGCCCTATATCAATTCTCTCTTGCACATCTCCTTCCTTGGGGGTAATGGTAGAGGGTTCATAGTGCTGAGAAATCAGGATGTGAGCTGTCTTTAGCTAGCCAGGCAGTGGAGGACCAGAGGTGCGTTTTTAAAGGGCTTCTTAGTTTGATCAAAACTGCTGAGAAGGAAGCTTCCCCTGGAAAATAAGTGCTTGAGATTTGGGGAAAATGCTTGGAGAAACTTGCAAATAATCAAATTGGTGAAAGTTAAACCTGCAAATGTGGAGGGCCAAGTGCATGTTAATTTGATAGTGTTAAAAATTATTCATTATAATTTTAATAATAGAAGAATCAGTTCCATAACACTATGGAAAACTTTGCAGGATTAGACATTGCCATTTATTTCCATTGTATTTCTGACAGATTGTCAGGGAGAATAGTGTATCTCTTCATGCAACTGAAATGCCTTCATCAGAAGATTTGAATTTGGAGACGTTGGCGTAAGTCATCAAATGGGATTTCTACTTGCCCTTCCTTAGGCATGTATACTCAAAGAAGAGCTTGGAAAATTATTTTTAAGGTTAATCAGTTACAGTTAGGTGCCAGATTCCCTTTTCTGCTATGAACTAGTGACCGTTACAGTTCCTTAAAAGTCTGAAAACTAGTTACAATTATAGCTGAATTACAATAATAATGTCACTTAGCTATGACTATTGCTGCAAAAAGAGATAATTGTTCATAAGTAATTAATTCTAATGAGTTACTTTCAAAGTCTGAGTCAAGGATTGCTTTACAGTCCTTACCTGCATTTCACTTGCAATGAGACTGCTCATGTAGTGTGCTCTTTCCTGTAAAGGTAATCTCAGAAACCCTTAATCATGTGAGAGTAAGTCCTTTGTGGTCTCTGTCATTCATATATATGGTGCCCAAGAGCTGAGAAATCTTTTTGACAGTAGCTCTGTCCACATCTACAGGGACATGTCTCATGCCGTTCCCACCCAGCCTCCCAGCTCTTTGTTGACCACTGCAATAGCAGCATTATGAGGTAACTGTTCCTCTTGGGCCCAGATTTTGATCTTCTGCCAAGTTATCTCACTCTTTAGCATCTTTCTCCATTGTAAGAATAACATATAATGGTCATATGATTACCAAAAAAAAAAGAGAATAAAGACAAAGAACAGGGAACTCAGAACAGGACTGCCTGTGGGTCCTACATCAGGCAAGTGCACCTATCAATAAAAAAAGTTTGAACTTGTCACTTTCTGTTGAATCTGTAAAGATCATGGAGCCAAGATTATCTCATTCTCAGTTTTTGGTTATTGTAGTCCCTTTGACTAGCAAAATTATCACTGTAGCTCAGGCAGTTCCTCCTAGGCTGCACATAGTACAGAGTTCTATGTTGATCACATTGATACTAATGAACTGTCATACCCTGACCGAGTATAGCAGTTCATACCACAGATGGTAGTCCATAGATGGTACTGTCTTAGAAATTCCATTTTTACATTCACTGATACCAGTATTGGAATGTGTACAACAAGATGTATCTGGTACTTCCATGGGTGAAATTCAGTATGTAGATTCATAATCAGAATGGGATATTATTGGCTATTCATCTTTCCAGGTCCAACAATCCCAATCCTCTCAGGACCAAAAATCTCCATCTCACTGAATATTACAACTGCTAAGATCTCAGAAATAGCATTTTGTTCAGTGCTCTTCTCCAACTCACTGCTCACATGAAACTGTGGGTCTTGATGTCAAAGATCCCACTCTGAACACCAGTCACCTTCTTATAGATTCCTCAGGGCTTGTCACCTCTATTCTTAGTCACCTTGTAGGTGGAACTAAAAGCATCCTGATCCATCAATAACCAATCCATTATTCGCTCTATCAACAGTAGTATATAGCACACTAATAGCAGTTAGCAGTTACATTTCTATACCGCTTATCAGCGTGAAGCACTCCCTAAGCAATTTACAATGTGTTTAGCTAATTGCCTCCAACAAGCTGGTACTCGTTTTACTGATCTACGGAAGGATGGAAAGCTGAGTCAACCTGGAGCCCCGCAGGGTCAAATTCACAATGTTGTGGCTGCAGTACTGGCATTTAACCACTGCGCCACTAGGGCTCTCTACAGGGCTCTCCCTGTAGAGAACCTCTCTATAGTGTTGAAGAGGATAAGTGAGCAAATGTATTTCAACACTCTAATCTGTATATTTACTGCCACTTCAGGTCTCATATTGAGAGAAAAGTGGAATGAATGAATTATATTATATTGTAGGAGACTCAAGGGAAGTCTTTGCAGAAGCAACATTTTGCTGTAGCTGACAAAGACGATGGGAAATTGGGCAGTGTGGCATGGAAACAGGATGCTACTTGTAAGATATGCATGGGCAGATATCTGCAGTTTTAAAGGAAGAAAGTGTTTTATTCCTGGATCACCTTCCAGAAGGTGTCAAGAACATACTTTTTATCTGAAGTATCCTGACTGGCAAGGCAACAGATCAATACCACTAAATACGCAATAGACTGTAATACGAAGGCAATGAGAAGAGCCATAGCTCTCTGCTGTTGCACCTGTTGAAGGCCCGTGGCCTTACTCAAAGTACCCAAGCTACTATATAAAACCCTTCCCTTTGATCAACAGAGGGAAATGAGAAAAGAGGAGTAATGTTTGATCACAGCCAAAAGATTAGAACATGCAGGAGATGTGCTATCTAGTCACAACCATCCTTGCAACCAAAATCGTTATCTTCATGGTATTGACTAGTGCTACTGAAATTGCTGGTCCCTGCACTGGTGTTGGTTCCTGAACTATTGGCTGCTGGTCTGTGGCAAGTTTCCAAAAAAGAATGAAACTGGGCATAAAAATATTGCCTATCTCTGGCACATTGGAAAACAAAAATTGCTGGTCACATGTGTCAGATAACCTGAGAAGCACTGGTTTTTCTGCTCGAACTGCTGGCCCTTTGCAGAGGTAATCTGAGGGTTCCACTAAGGATTACTTCTTTGAGGAAGTTATGTTCCACTGGCAAATACTGCTCTTCAGACCCCAATAAGCATCTGCTTTGATTTCCCTCACCATTCCATCTCTGTGTACCTTTTCCCTTTGACCAACAAACTCCATCAGTTCTTCCTGGCTTGGCAGACCATAAGATCAACATTATTACTAGAGTTTATGCCTTGGAATTTGAGATAGCTCCGCTGTGGTGGGGGGTTCCATTCTTGCCTCTTGCCTCTCGGTTGCTCTGGGAGTTAAAACTATGTACTGCTATCCAAAGGTGTCATAGAGCAAGTTCCATCATAACTAAGAAATATCAGGTCTTTCTCAAGCTATTTCACCATGTCAAGGATGGAAAGTAAGACCTATCTACAATGTCTTAGAGGTCAAATTGAGGAGAATGGTTTGGAAACCATGCCATATGAGGAGTGGTTTAGGAAGGTATGAATATTCAGCCTGATGAAAAGAAGGTTAATAGGTTACATGGAAGTCATCTTAAGGGATGTCGTGTTGAAGATGGAGCGAGCTGCTTTCTGCTGCTCCAGAAGCTAGGACATGGAGCAATGGATTCAAACTACAGGAAAAGACTTTTCATCTAAACATCAGGAAGAACCTCCTGACTGTAAGAGCTGTTCCTGACTGTAAGAGCCTTGGCGTATGGTGGAGTCACCTTCTTTGAGGCTTTTAAACAGAGGCTGGATGGCCATTTGCTGGGGGTGCTTTGGGTGTGTGTTCCTATAGAGTAGAGGTTGGACTTGATGGCCATTGTGGTCTCTTCTAACTCTATGATTTGATGATTCTGTGATCAGTTTGAAGGATACATAATTCCGCATAGCTAGTTGTTTTCCTTCATTTTTGTCTTAGCAACAAGATTTTGTATTCTCTCAAGGATTCTGCATCCAGTTCCTTGGCTTCTTATTCAGTCTCTCTCAGCCCTGAGTCTTCACAAAGGGCAAGATGATAGAGGCATGATTATGAGTCCAAGGTTTTCTTCTTTGACATTAGTAACAAAAGTGTTTAAGATTTCCTTTTGAGAACCCCATGGGTTATCAAGTCTGATGTACCCTTCAGCAGAATAGCTTTCTCTTCTGTTGTGGCATAATTCTCCCTCCTCCATTGGTGAGCAATTTGCCAGTCTCTCATAAAAGCGTAGTTATAGGTAAGGAACCTGTCCTTCTCTAAATGGAGGAAGTGATGATACACAAAGCAGGCATAGTGTAGCACTTTTCATACTGTAAATGCTGTTACTTCATTTTGGATCAACTGCACCTTTTGTAGCCCACATGGAGGTTTTTTTTTCTTCATGAACAGGTGACTATAATTAAGTCCCAACCAATCTTGGAACAGTGAGGTAGTACAAAAGGGTGTCCAGGGGCAGCAAAATGGCCAACAGCACCACCAAAGACTTTGGCGGGGTATGATTGGCCATTTGTTGGGGCAGATGTTTGACACCCCAAATTTTGAGGGGAGTGGAAGGGCAAAAATGGGGAGGGTGCAGTTCTTCAGGCCCCAGCTTTTAGCACTTGCCTGTTCCTGCATTATAGCCTCATTTGTATACTGTGGTGAGAGACAGCAGCAAATACAACATTTTGAACAAGAAAAGATATTTGTGAGCATTTGTGTGAAGGGTCAATTTAGTCCAGTGTTCTCCTCCAGCATTTTTTTAGCAAATTAGATCAACCTAAATACCCTAAAGGCACCAGGTCTCGTTTGATATTGGATGCTAAGCAGGTTCAGCTCTGGTTAGTAGTTGGATGGGAGACTGCAAATGAATACTAAGTGCTCTAGGCTACATTTCAGAGGGGACTGGCAAAACCACTTCTGAGTCATCCTTACCTAAGAAAACCCTATGCATTCATGTGGTTACTGTAGGTTGACAGTGACTTGAAGGCCTATACATAAACAGAGGGAGTAAGTCTGCATTTTTAGGGGAATGTTGTAAGAAGCTTGAAACTTTGTGAGAATTTGAAATTGTCAGCTGGAGAATCCTTTCATGTCATATTTCTTTTCAGGCAGGCTCATGTCTACATTATTGCTGGAGCCTGTTTGTCTTTGGGTTTTCGATTTGCTGGTTCAGAAAATCTGGCTGCTTTTAATTGCTTGGTAAGTGGATTGCTAACTAGGAAATACTTATTATAACTTCCCTTTCACTTCTTATTAGGGTAGTCTGAGAGTTTCTATTGCCTTGTCGCCAGTCTTTCTTTCCTGTCAACAGGGAATTGCTTAATACTGATATGATGAACTAAAAACTGATGTGGATCTGACCACCACCTCTTGCTTCATTCTTGAGGTCAGGTTGTGTCAAGGGATATGGCCAGTTCCTTACATCATTAAGTAAATAGCTAAAAGGCTGGGTGCAGCTTTTCTCATCAGCCTTTCTCTGCAGACAAGCTCTCAGTGATTGGAGAGAGAGAATCCCAGGGGCAGGACTTAGAAGAGAGGGGTCAGGCTTTCCCACAGACCTTTGGGGGTAGAATGAGGAACCTTCAGCAGTCAAAGATTCCTCTCCACATGCCTGTCTACAAAATTCTTACTTCCATTCTGACAGTATTATTTATCTTTAATTATCCAGGGGCAGGGAAGGACAAGCCAGGCACACATTTATTTTATTATTCATATAACTTAGACACTCGTCCCCTTAAATACATGTAATAGTATATTCAACGGATAACACAGATAAACACAAGGTAAATTATGGAATTATAGTACATCCAGAAAATGCAGGTGGTAAAACTATCAGTGTGTTACAGCCAAATAAAACAACTGGCTGTCTCATTGGAGCAATAATGTGAAGTTTTGAATTATTTTCACAATAATGGCCATTCGAATAGAGATATTTTAAACTGATTTTCTGAATGCTTGCAGTATGAGGCTCTAGTAGGCCTTCTCTGCATGGATGTGCACAAATGTGGATGCAGAAATTCCATGAAACTCCAGCCACAAGTAATGAGGCACTGCTTCTTTTACGTGGGTTACAGGTGTGGAGAGGGGGTGAGAAATGTGGGGCTGCAGGTGCCCTTGAAACCAGAGCAGCCCTCCAGGGTCTCACAGACCCCCTCAATTGTTCCCCAAATTGAGTTCCCAAAATATAGTCACACTGGGTATATTTTGCTTTCTAAAGATAATCTACCCTGTATTTTTTTGGAGAGGGGGCAAAAGACCTTTTTTAGAAATTACAATAGACTGATAGGTCATTTTCTATTTCTTAATATGACCCTCTTAAGAAATTAAAATAAGAATTCCAGGTGCAAAATTGCATTCAGAGGTCAAATTGCATACACAAATGCATTGCAGATTTTGATTTGGGAGACTATAAAATGAAAGTAGGCAGGCGGGGAGGTGATCCCGAGAGATCACAGCCATGTAGAAAGAAAGCAAAAGGCTCCTTGACTTTATAAGTTGCCCACTCATGGTACGGAGATTCTAGTCTAAAACCTTCAGGAATCTTCTGATATATCCTATGAGAGAAGAATGCACAGTATTTCCATATTGACTGGAATGGTAACACAGTGGGTGGCTTGCATGATTTCAGACCCCAGGTTCAGGCCCTGCTCTAGAGTTATCTTTTGCATTGTCCTAATATGTGTTCATTTTGATTTTCTCTTTCTAGTTTGCCTTTGCAAAAGATTTCATGAAGTGTTTATCTTCAGCTACAGCTTCCATTGTAAGTTTCTCCATTAGTAAAAGTGAAACTCCTCACAGTTTATCATACAGTTTTGTTTCTTTACTGGGTTATCACCCCAACCCACACATCCCTAAAACTGGAGTACTTGGTGGATGGCAAGCGTGGTATGGCTACTTCTCTTTTTTATTTGCTAAAAATACTGCTAATTGAATAGTTCCACAAATGATTCCTTTAAGTTAGCAGTGTAGGAGAAGCGTGCTGAACTAGACCAAATACCTTTCTGTTCCAGTGTCCTATTTTCCCAGCAGCCAACCACAAGCAAGATATGAATGCAATAGCACCCTCCTGCTCTTGCTCTCCAGCAAATGATGATACAGAGGCACATGGTTTTTTGGTACTGAAGGGAATATATATTAGCTCTTGGAGAACAACTGTTTATCCTAATACTTTCAAGTGTGGCATTATAATTTTCTAAACTTCTCTGTGACTTAAATGCAGAGTTGTTCACCAGTCATTACCATTTGAGCTTGGAAAAAGTTCCATGTTTTGGATGATAACTCTCAAAAGCCCCAAAGACAGAATGGGTGGTTCTGGGATTTATGGAGCTGGAGTCAAAAAAGTAACTTTTCCCAAGTTCTTATAATACACAGACATACGAACTATATAGAATGCAGCGCAGGGTGCTGTTATGTGTAGATACAAAATCCAAGCAAACTTAGCTTTTTATAGTGTGGGAGGAAGGGGAGACGGGAGGTGAGGGGTTTGTGGCAGGACAATTCTGTACAGTCATTCCTCTATATTCGCAGGAGTTAGAGGTGCAGGACACTCATGAAAGAGGAAAAACTGTGAATATCTCAGCCCCCCCAAACCATATTTAACACACAAAAAAGTATGATCTGCAGATACATTCCACAGCAGATTCAAATGCACAGTACATAATGCAGTTGAATCTGCCGTGTGGAGCATGTCAGCCACCTGGTACTGCCTTCAAGGCGGTGGGGTTCCTTCTCAAGACAGAAGCAGGTAGCTGTCAAGGCTTACCACTGTCTCTACTGCTGCCCTACACCATTTTTTAACAGGGACTTAGAAGCCTCACCTCGCATTCTCAGTCTCTCACAGTCTAACAAGGCTTGCAGAGAGACTATGAATGCAAGGCGAGACTTAAAAGTCCTTATTAAAAATGGTGTAGGTGGAGGCAGCAGCAATTCAAATGCAAATAACCAAATCTGCAAAAGTTAAATTTAAAAATGTGGAGGGACAACTGTATTCTGAACACTATGTGTTGAGGGGACAACAAAGAAAGCTATAAGGAATTGGATCATCTTCTCTGAAAATATATATTGTGAAAACCACTTCAGTTACATGGATCACCGATCATTTAAAACCTGACTAGATTAAAGGATAAAGTTTTATATCACTTGTGGCAAATCCTTGTTCTCAGAACTTCATTATAAGACAGGCAGTTGGATACCACAGCAAAGCTTGGGAAAATGGCCATGCTGATTGGTGAAGGACATATCCTGAGAGTTGTAATCCAAAAAAGGAATTTTAGCAAATTCTGACGACGTGGTAAGGGCCTCATGCTTCTCCTTTCTGTCTAGGGAAAGTGGCTTTGGTATTCTCTCAAGTCATAAGGGAATTTTTCTTCTAAAAGGTTGGCAGACTTCAAACTAGAACATGAAATTCCCCATGAGTCTAGTGCAAAATAATAGCCCACGTGTTCGTGGTGGGGATACACTGAATGAATAGGTTGTAAGATTTGTTTTCAATACCAGAGCTGTGCTCACAATCCTTTGATGTTAAAACTGACTCAGGTTTTCCTCAAGCTTTTTTCATTTCCACAACTCTAGTTTCCAGTTGATAGTGATGATGCTAGCGTTATTTAACTGGGAAACCCTTACTGAGCTACTGCATATCACTCAGATTGACTGGTAGATTCTGATATTATCTTACCCTTATTCCTGAGTTAGATGATTTAGATCATTGAAAGAAATACATGCAAAACTGGTGTGTCTTGCATACTTGGAGGGGTTGCTGAAACTGGGTTCTTTAAAGGCTGTAATATGCATAGATTATAAACCCTCCTGCTTAAAATTTTTTCTTAGCAAGGCTATTTTGGACCTTGGTGCTGTTTCAGGTGGCTACTTAAAATATTTAAAGTATAACTGATGTCTTCTCTTCTACATCTTTATTAAGGCTGGTCACTATAACTTGGAGACTTGTCTGAGTGTGGTATTGCTCTCCCTTGCAATGGTGATGGCCGGCTCTGGGAACTTGAAAGTCCTCCAGCTCTGTCGTTTTATGCATAAGAAGACTGGTGGGGAGATGAACTATGGATTCCATATGGCACATCATATGGCTCTTGGACTCCTCTTTTTGGGAGGGGGAAGGTAATCTTTTTTTTCTCCCAAAATAACTCTTTATGCTTAAATGCATATAAACCCACAGGCAAGAAAACTGTACCACCTGTCATAATGATCAAGGAACCAGTGCACTTGTATTAATTAAGACTCCAACCAGGAGGATGTGTATGTTCAAGTCCATTTTATTGCAGGGTGAATATAAAAATTAGTATTTGAGACAACCTTCACCTTGGTAATAACTGCTTTTCTTATACAGGAAAACAAGTTCTTCGTGGTCTCTGTGCCTCATACATTAGGAACTTTTGCGCCTGCGCGGTAGCGTTTGGAAGATTCTAGAGCTCATTAGCTTTGGCGGGAACCCCTCCCCCACGTCGGTACTGCGCATGCTCCTCCTGCCAACTAACGGTCTCTCCTCAGTTCTTTCTTGTCCGCCTCAGCGTACAGAAGGTTCTGCTTGTTGGCTTGCGTTTCTCATTGTGCTGAGTCCACCCCTTCTTCTCACGAGTCCCCGCTGCTGGTGTTCGGGGAGCTACGCTCAGAGTCTGCACCAGAGGACATCCGCCAGTTCTCCACGATCCTCCTCCGGATGGCCACAGCCCTTGGCCTCAAGGTGACCTAACCTGCTCCACAAGCCCAGGACCCGGTCTTCCAGTACTTGGAAGCCCGTCCATCATCGACCGC
Source organism: Iguana delicatissima (assembly GCA_948472985.1). Taxonomy (NCBI): domain Eukaryota; kingdom Metazoa; phylum Chordata; class Lepidosauria; order Squamata; family Iguanidae; genus Iguana; species Iguana delicatissima. The sequence continues at coordinate 75,550 of CAOKZL010001203.1, read as the reverse complement.
ACCGCTGCCATTCGTATCAACCCTGGTGGAAGCATTGAAGCAGCCGTGGGCGCAGCCGGCGTCAGCGCAGCCTATCCCACTTAGGCTAGAGCATCTGTACAGGACCCAGAAGGAGAAAGCGGAGTTCCTCTTCAATCATCCTGTACCGAACTCTATTGTGGTTGAGTAGGCCCAAACGAAGGGAGGTAATCGGGCGCATACCACCCCTCCGGACCGTGAAGGACGGAAGCTCGATGCCTTCGGCCGAAGGTTCTATTCGGCATCGTCCCTGGTGGCCAGGACAGTGAACACGATGGCATGCCTCGCGGCATACCATCGGAACCTCTTCGACCGACTTGCTCCACTCCTCGCTGACCTGCTGGAGGAGTCACGCGCCTCAGCCACACAGATCTTTGGCGAGGCCGTTGCGGTGGCTACCCAGCAGATCGCCACCTTGAGGCACGCTGTGGAGGCCACCTCGAGGGTGATGGTCGGCGCTGCAGCCCTCCGACGCCATGCGTGGCTCCGGTCCTCTGGGCTTCAGGAGGACAGCCATCGACGGATTGAAGACCTTCCGTTCGACGGCGAAGGGCTCTTCCACACCTCCACCGATGAGGCCATGGATCACCTCGTCAAGGCCCGGCTGACAGCGAAGAAGATAGGTATCAACCAGCCTGCCCAGTCTCGCCGCTCTTTCCAGCCGAGGCCTTCGTGGAGAAGGTCCTCCTCATCATTGGCGTACCAGCCACGGTCCCCGCGGTCAACCGCGTCGAGGCTGTCGACATCCTCGGCTTTGAGGAGGCTTCCTAGACGGCACCCATCTTTGTCGTCCAAGAAGTCGTCCTCCGGAGCAAAGTCCCGATTTTGACAGCCTTCACAGGACTCCACCCGTGCCATCCTTCGCCCTTCCGGTAGACCTGATCCACCACCCGAGCCTGGCCAGGCACCTTGACCGCTGGCGGGAGATCACTGCGGACTCCTGGGTGTACTTACCATCGTCCACCTGGGGTACACCATCGAGTTCCAGGATATTCCGCCACGGGGTGTCTACTACTCTACCCCGGCCAGCTCGGCTCTACTGGAAGAGGTCCAGTCCCTCCTCGAGAAGAGAGCGATCGAGAGGCTCCCGCCTTCAGCCGAGACCACCGGCTTCTACTCGAGGTACTTCACGGTGCCGAAGGCGGACGGATCCCTGCAGCCCATCCTAGGCCTCCGAGGGGTGAACGAATACATCCGCCCCAAGAGGTTCAAGATGGTCACGCTGCCTTCGATCCTCCCCTTCCTTCGCCGAGGGGACTGGTTTGCGTCCATAGACCTCAAAGACTCCTATTTCCACATCTCGATCCGCCCGCAGCACAGGAGATACCGACAGTTCGCGATCGACGGCACCAGCTACCAGTACCGGGTGCTGCCGTTCGGGCTTTCCACCGCACCGCGGGTGTTCACCAAGTGCATGGCTCCGGTCGTGTCCTTCCTGCAGATGAAGGGCGTCTCCGTCTACCCTTATCTGGACGATTGGCTATTGGTGGCGTCCTGCAGACAGAAACTGTACAGGGACATTAATCGGACTTTGTCTCTTCTCACTCGGCTCGGACTCGGGGTCAACCCCAAGAAGTCCCATCTCGAGCCCACCCGGGTTCTCGACTTCATCGGGGCGACCCTCGACTCGGTATCGGCAAGGGCCTTCCTACCGGATGAGAGGGCGCAGACGCTTCGTTGGGCAGCGCCTGCCGCCTTCAAGGCCTCGACGGTGTCAGCGAGGAGGATTCAACAGCTCCTCGGCTACATGGCCTCGACCACCGCCGTAACCTACCTCTCCAGGTTAAGCGCACGGCCGCTCCAGCACTGGTTCGTCAGGGCCTTCGATCCACTCTGGGATCTTCGCCGAGGAATGTCGAGAGCCGGTATCACGTGTCACCCTGCGTACCGTGCTCTGCTTCCTCCTTCATCTCCGGCAACAGGGCCTGGCCTTCCCGTCGCTCAAGGTCTACCTCGCCGCAATCGTGGCATACCAGCCGCCACGATCCCCATCAGCCTCGCTCTTCAGGGACGGTACCGTGAAGCAGTTCCTGAAGGGCCTACAGCACCTCTACCCGCCAGTATCGCCGCCGCTACCGCCGTGGTCGTCGTCATTGGTGCTGTCCCAGCTGACGATTCCGCCCATCGAGCCCATGGCCACGACGGACGACAGGCTGCTCGCGATGAAGACCGCGTTTCTAGTGGCCATCACCTCTGCCAGGCGGGCGGGAGAGTTGACGGCGCTACGGTGTGATGAACCATACTTGGTCTTCCATCGTGACAAGGTGGTCCTCGGGCCTGACATTTCCTTCCTGCCGAAGGTGGTGTCCAGCTTCCATCTGAGCCAGGACATCATCTTGCCGGCCTTCTACCCTGACCCGACGACACATCTGGAGCGGTCCCTCCACCCCCGGACGTTCGTCGGGCGCTGGCCTTTTACAAGGACAGGACTGCGGCCTACAGACAGACACCCCATCTGGTTGTCTGTTATGGCAGGCACCAGAGAGGCCACAAGGTATCCACCCAGCGCTTCTCCAAGTGGGTGGTACAGACTATTCACCTGGCATACAAGCTTGCCAAGAAGCCTCCGCCAGACCTGCTTCGGGCCCACTCCACCAGGGCCGTGGCGACATCTGCTGCCCTCCTGCGAGGCGTCGACCTGTCGGAACTCTGCCGTGTGGCGACATGGTCCCAGCCGTCGACCTTCGTGCGCCACTACAGGCTCGACTGCCGTTCCAGGAGAGATGCCTGGTTTGGACGTGCTGTGCTGTCTTCTGTGCTCTAGGATCTGGGACCTGACCCACCATCCTACTGGTAAGCTACACAGTCTCCTAATGTATGAGGCACAGAGACCACGAAGAAGAAGAACAGGTTGCTTACCTGTAACTGTGGTTCTTCAAGTGGTCATCTGTGCCCTCATACATCCCTGCCCTGCCTTCCCCTCTTTTTCAGGTCCCATCTGCTTCGGCGGACCAGAACTGAGGAGAGACCGTTAGTCGGCGGGAGGAGCATGCGCAGCACCGGCGTGGGGGAGGGGTTCCCGCCAAAGCTAACGAGCTCTAGAGTCTTCCGAACGCTACCGCACAGGCGCGAAAGCTCCTAATGTATGAGGGCACAGATGACCACTCGAAGAACCACAGTTACAGGTAAGCAACCTGTTCTTTCCAGTCATTGTATGTCAGAAGGAAAAAAGAAAGCAAAACATGGCGAGTGTCTAGGGAAATCTTGAATAGTAGACCAGGGCTGGGAGAAAACTGCAAATGGTCAAGAGACAGAGCTTCTTCTTCGTGGTCTTTGTGCCTCACACACTGGGAATTTTCACACATGCGCGGTAACGTTTGGAAGATTCTAGAGCTTAGCAGCTTGGCGGGAACCCCTCCCCTATGCCCATACTGAGCATGCTCAGCCCGCCAAGCCAACGGTCTCTCCTCAGTTCTTTCTCGTCCACCCTAGCGAATGGAAGGTTCTTCCTTAGGCTTGGTCTTCGGACTGTTTTTTATTGGTATTTGACTTCGGAATTCAGTTTTTGACTTTGGCTTTTGGTATTTGGAATTTGGATTTGGTATTTTTGGACCTCCCCCCCCCGATCTCCTTCGACCCTCGATCTTCTCTGCCGCTTCCATGACCTTCTCCCTCTTGGATTTCTTTCCATCTCCTTTGACTTTCTATGTCTGCACTGTTTAAATTTTGCGTCACCTGTGGTCTCAAGGTCAGTCTGTCAGACAGACACAATGAGTGTCTCTACTGTCTTGGGGAGACTCACAACGTGAAGGCCTGCTCCATTTGTCATGACTTCACCGCCCAGACCCTGTGGAATCATTCATCCCGCCTAAAGTCCCACTGCTGGGAGGAGTCTCTATGGGTAAAGGATCAAGCGACCAGAGAATCAGTCATATCTTGACCTTCTACATCGAGCCAACCGATGACCACATCCTCATCGGTACCGGCGGCTGCCGTACTGACAACATTGACGGTACCGGGCTTAGTACCGTCGTCTCAGCCCCTGATATCAGCTTTGCCATGGATCCTGACGATACTGTCGGGCGTGTCAACTTCTAACGAGGCTCCTGTGGACTCGCAGGTAGCCAAGTCCCACAGGCCGCTTACTGCTGCCCAATGCAAGTGGCCCCCTCCGCATGATGGGTCCAAAGAGAGGGAGAAGAAAAAGAGGAAGGAGAAGTGGGGTTCGCCCCCTAAGAAAACCTGCCCTCCAACACCTCCTCCGACCCAACAGCCTGGGGATCTAGGCAAGGAGTTGGAACTGCCAGAGATCCTAGAAGTCTCTGACGAAAACCAGACCGCTGGCTCAGCTACGCCTTCGGGCCCACCTGTGCTTGCTGCCACAGTATCTCCGCCTGGTCACCCAGAAGGGATGGACCGCCCGGAGAATATCCCGACCTCACCTCGTGCCTTGCCCCGTCATTGGACAGCTTCTGTGAGGAGTGAGTCGTGCTCCCCAGAATGCCGAGTGAGGCATTTATCCTTGCACCATCAGGAGGCCTACCAGGAGCGGGCTTTGTCTCGGCCCCCGTTTGACTCACCGTATTCGTCTGCCTCACACATAGCGAGATACAGCCGGGAACACATCTGGCGGGAGCAACCAGGCTCGTACTGGTCCTATTCTCCTGCGTATAGAGACCGGTACTATCCTAACGTGCAATATTGGTCGCCCTACCAACGGTCGTGCTCCCCATCTCGCAGCAGGTACCACCCGCGATATCGGTGCTCACCATCACGCTCACTCTCGAGATCCCTGCGTTACGAGAGGTCCCGAGAGCGCTCACCGCGATACCGGGCTGTGTGTCCGCCTGCTAGAGTCACTGCGACCGTGTCTCGTCCGGTCTTGGAGCCTCTCCCAGCAGACCTCGACCTCCACTGTGACCACTACCCAGGCGATTCAGCGCCCACTGCCCACGGTTGTGCTGATTGCCACGACCACACTGGTACCGACCACTGTTCCGACAACGACTGTGCCGACGGTCACTTTGGTGTTACCACCACAGCGACCATCAACAGAGAGGTCTCCATCCAAGTCATCTCAGACTTACGAGACAGACTCAGAGTCTGATGAGTCAACTCCTGCATCACATGAATCCCCACCCTTGGCCTTTGGGGACCTCACACCGGAGTCGGCACCAGAAGACATCAAACAGTTTTCCGATATCCTCCTCCAATGGCGACGGCACTTGGATTGAAGGTTGCGAACCGGGCTCCAGTCGTGCAAGACCCGGTTTTCCAGTATGTGGACACCTGTCCTCTGTCCACAGCACCGCTACCATTCTTGCCGACTTTAATGGAAGCCCTCAAACATCCTTGGGCCCAGCCGGCGTCAGCTCAACCAGTCTCACACTGGTTGGAACACCTTTACTGGACACAGAAGGAGGAGGCCGAATTTCTGTTTACGCATCTGGTGCCCAATTCCATTGTGGTCGAGTCCTCCCCACCAGGGGTGGCAGGAGGGTGCACACCATCCCGCTGGACCGAGAAGGCCGCCAGCTGGATACCTTCGGCAGGAGATTCTATTCCTCCTCGTCTCTCATTGCCAGGGTATCCAACACCCAAGCCTGTCTCGCCGCCTACCAGAGGAACCTGCTGGACAGATTCTTTCCTCTCCTGGCACACCTCCCTGAGGATCGTTGGGCGAGTGCTATGCAATTCTTTAATGAATCTGTAGCACTTGTGAACCAACAAATTCTGTCATCTAGACACTCAGTGGAGGTGGCAGCTTGGGTGATGGTCGGCTCTGTCACCCTGAGATGCTTCTCCTGGCTGCATCGGCGAGCCTACAGGAAGACACCTGGAGGCAGATAGAAGATCTCCCTTTCAATGGTCAGGGGTTGTTCAACGCTACGACCGACGAGGTGATGGATCACCTGGTGAAAGCACGCCTGACAGTGAAAAAGATGGGTATCCATCAGCCGTCTCAGCCCTGCAGTAGTTTCGGCTCTCGTTCGTCCTGACGCCAGTCATCTTCATCAACCTACCAGTCCTGCTCACCTTGTTCGGCTCCATCTCGCCCGTCGATGTCGTCCTTGGCTCGGAGACCTCTTCGGAGACGCCAACCGTCTTCTTCGAAGAAGTCTTCCCCGGGACGAAGTCCCGGTTTTGACCGCCTTTGCGGGTTGCCACCACAACCTCTCTTCAGCCTGCCTGCCGCATTCGTAGATCAGCCGGGTTTGGCCCGACACCTTGCCGAATGGCGATACATCACCACGGACTCTTGGGTTCTCTCCATTGTCCGTCTTGGTTACACCATCGAATTTCAAGATATTCCACCACGAGGCGTCTACTACTCCACCCCAGCCAGCTCAGCTCTGCTAGAGGAGATCCAGTCCCTACTGCACAAACAGGCCATCGAAGAACTGCCGCCCTCAGCCAGTACCATTGGCTTCTTCTCCTGGTACTTCACGGTACCAAAATCGACAGTCCCTGCGGCCAATCCTGGACCTCAGAGGGGTGAACTCCTACATCCGCCCCAAGAGGTTCAAGATGGTGACTCTGTATTCGATCCTGTCTTTCGTGCGACGATAGACTGGTTCGCCTCTATCGATCTACGAGACGCATATTTCCACATTGCCATTCACCTGCAGCACAGACGGTAGCTATGGTTCGCGGTTGATGGTACCTGTTACCAATACAGGGTGCTACCGTTCGGCCTTTCCACTGCTCCCAGGGTCTTCACCAAATGCATGGCCCCTGTGGTATCATACCTGCAGACGAAGGGCATTATGATCTATCCTTATTTGGACAACTGGCTGATGGTGGCATCCTGCAGGCAAAACCTATACAGAAAGATTCATCGGACTCTCACTCTTCTGTCCCACCTGGGCCTCAGGGTCAACCCGAAGAAGTCGCACCTGGAGCCAGCGAGGGTTCTCGACTTCGTCGGAGCATCCTTAGACTCGGTATCTGCCAGAGCATACCTGCCTATGGAGCAACCGCGCACTCTCCGTCAGGCCACATCCGCCGCTCTCGACGCCCCGGTGATATCGGCAAGAAGGATTCAACAGCTTCTTGGATACATGGCCTCAACCATGTCAGTCACGTACCTCTCTCGCCTCCGCACCCACCCTCTCCAGCACTGGTTCGTCAGGGTTTTTGACCCGTTCCTGGACAACCAGAGGTGCCTTCTGCAGATTCCTTGACAAGTGTGTGACTCCCTGCTATGGTGGCTATCCTATCGTCATCTGCTGTCAGGGATGCCGTTCCAAGAACCAACTCCTTGGCTCACGGTAACAACGGACACCTCCCTCTTTGGATGGGGAGCACACTGCGGCAATCTCAGGGTTCAGGGACGCTGGATTGATGAGGAGACCAGCCTACACATCATCGCCCTCGAGCTCCTCGCCATCCGGAAAGCTCTGAGGGCTTTCCACAACTTAGTCGTCGGACGCATGGTGCACATCCTCTCGGACAACACGACAGCCGTCTGCTATGTCAACAGGCAAGGAGGGACTCATTCGACCATCTTCCTCACCATACCTCTTCAACTTTGGAACTGGTGCATGTTGCTCCGAGTTCACCCAGTCACAGTGCACCTGGCAGGCCAAGAAAACACCATGGTAGATGTCCTCAGCAGGGACACCTCATGCCATCACGAGTGGTCTCTCTCGGCTGTGGCATTCCGGATGATCGAGACTGATGGGGTGAGCCAACGATCAATCTCTTTGCCAGCAACCAGAACAGGAAGTGTTGCCGGTACTGCTCGAGAGCCGGCCTCGGTCGGGGCTCTCTCGACGATGCCTTCCAGTTTGAATGGACCGACGGGCTCCTCTACCCATTCCTGCCGTTCCCTCTCCTGGGTTGAGTGGCTGTCAAGATCCTTGCAGACCGAGCCGACGTTGTCCTCATAGCCCCATATTGGCTGAGGCAGCACTGGTTCGGGCCCCTGCTCGAGGCTGCTCGCGATCGACTCCTCAAGTTTCTGACAGCATCAGGTCTCCTGTCACACTCCGACGGTCTCATTCTCCATCCGGACCGGCCACTCTTGGCCCTCTACGCGTGGAGGATAACTCCTTAGAGCAGTGGTTCTCAACCTGTGGGTCCCCAGATGTTTGTGGACTTCAGCTCCCAGAAGCCCCAGCCACTATGGTCAATGCTCAGGGCTTCTGGGAACTGAAGTCCAAAAAACATCTGGGGACCCACAGGTTGAGAACCACTGCCTTAGAGCATCCAACCATCCAGGGTGTCCTCACTGCGGCCAGGAAGGAGTCGACACGCCACAACTACCACTATAAGTGGCAAGAATTTGTCACCTTTGCAGAGGTGCATCGTGAGCCAGTTTCACCTGTTAACCTGCCCACCGTGCTCCATTTTCTTCTCCACCTTTGGCAGCAAGGGCTCGCATTTCCATCTCTGAAGGTCTACCTCGCCACGATCGTGGCCTATCAGTCATGAGGGTCCTCCTCGGCAGCTCTCTTCAGGGACGCTACCCTCAAGCAGTTTATGAAGGGCCTGCAACATCTTTATCCACCGGTGTTGCTGCCGCTAATGCCTTGGTCGCTATCCTTGGTCCTGTCACAGTTGACGCGACCGCCCTTCGAGCCCATGGCGACTGCTGATGACAGGCTCCTGACCATCAAGACTGCTTTCCTGGTAGCTGTCACCTCAGCCAGGCGGTCAAGTGAGTTGACAGCACTGCGATCTGATTAGCCTTTCCTCATCTTCCACCGAAACAAGGTAGTTCTTCGCCCTGACATTTCCTTCCTGCCCAAGGTGGTATCACACTTCCACCTTAGCCAGGACATCATCTTACCTGCTTTACCCGGACCTGACTACACCTCTGGAGCGCTCCCTCCACTCCCTTGATGTTCTTCGGGCCTTGGCTTTTTACATGCACCGGATTGTGCCCTTCTGTCGGACACCCCACCTGTTCGTGTGCTACGGTGGGCATCAAAAAGGCCACAAGGTGTCCACCTAGAGGTTTTCCAGATAGGTGGCCCAGACTATTCTGCTGGCGTACGAACTGGCCAAGAACCTCCGCCAGCTTTGTTGCGTGCTCATTCCACCAGAGCTGTGGCTTCTTCAGCTGCTCTCCTTTGAGGAGTGGACCAGCAAGAACTGTGCCATGTGGCGACCTGGTCTCAATCCTTGACCTTCATGCACAACTACAGACTGGACTGCGAGTCCCGGAGAGATGCCCGTTTTGGACGTGCGGTGTTATCTTTAGTTCTCTAGGACCTGACCCACCGTCCAACTGGTAAGCTACAAAATCTCCCAGTGTGTGAGGCACAGAGACCACGAAGAAGACGAACAGGTTGCTTACCTGTAACTGTGGTTCTTCGAGTGGTCATCTGTGGCTTCACACACACCCGCCCAGCCGTCCCCTCTTTCAGGTCCCTAATTGGCGGACTCCAGAACTGAGGAGAGACCGTTGGCTTGGCAGGCTGAGCATGCTCAGTACGGGCATGGGGGAGGGGTTCTCGCCAAGCTGCTAAGCTCTAGAATCTTCCGAACGTTACTGCACATGTGCGAAAACTCCCAGTGTGAGGGCACAGATGACCACTCTATTTTGGGAGGTTCTGTGCTTAGCTGCTGTTTTTCTTTCTTTCTTTCTTTCTTTCTTTCTTTCTTTCTTTCTTTCTTTCTTTCTTCATTAGCTGTTGGAAGGTAACTACATAACGGAAGGCATAACCATTCCTCAACAGGTGGGATGCACTTGTTTAGTATATAGAAGTCCCAGGCACCCTCAGTGAAAAGAATATTACTTAACAGGGCGGGGACAGACCCCTCTCTATGTCACAGCAGGACTAGTGCTTATTTGATTAAACAGCAGTGAGCAAGACAGGCCAATAGTCCGATTCAGTATAAAGCATCCTCCTAGAATTCCATTGACACAGAGTTGGTGGTATCTTGTGTGGATTTCAGAAGGGCAGATTTCATGGACCTTTCCAATATGTGAGAGAAACATTAAGGCTAAGAAAACTGATGCTCTCCAGATATTTTTTTATTATAACTCCCATCATCCTTGACCTCTGACTGGGTCTGATGGAAGATGTAGTCACCAATATGTGGAGGTTGCCAAGCTATAGGGGGCAATTTCTGGTTCTTTTTTGCATCAGAGTAAAGACTGTTATTTCTTTGTAGGTATTCACTCAGCACATCAAATTCTTCAATTGCTGCTCTTCTTTGTGCACTTTACCCTCATTTTCCTGTTCACAGTACAGATAACAGGTATGTCAATCTATGTCAATCAATAGTTTTATTACGGTCGTAGACCAGCATGAGAAGAAATAACAGATTTTGGCTTAAAATACATAAAATAAGAAATATATAAAACAGAGTGGCATAAAACACAATGCAGTAAATACAATAAATACTTAAAATTCACATATGGTAATAGTTTAGATAACAGGTAAGATTCAACCAGTAGATTCTGTTAAAAAAAAAATTTGAAAAATAGTTTGATTCAACAGATACTGCGTCTTCTAGGCTTTGTTTCAGTTCACAAGTGTGAGATGAATACAGATTAAGGATGTAGTCTTTTTTCACACAGAAATTGCAGTGATCTAATGGCAACTAGGTAATCTTACATTTCCATTGTATATCCATCTTAAAAACTTTTTCACATGTGTGATGCTTTCCATTTCTCCATAGAAAATGTGACATCCTAGCTCGCTCTCTCTCTATGGCTTACTAAAAAGGGAACCGAGAATTACCCTTCACAAATGTTTATTGGTTCCAAATCATTACACAGCTGAAACATCTGGCTTTTCTGTCCTTCATTCATAGGGGCTGATAGTGAAAAGACTTTATAAGCTTTCCCTCTACAGGGCTAGCATTTTTTAGATTGTACCAGAATTGATCACTTGAAAGAGGGAAAATCTAGTCAGAATGAGGCTCCTCCTTGTTCTTCAGCCCCAGCATGGTTTAGCCTGCAGAGAAAGATGAGTCTGTGCAGAGTCAGGTGCTACAGAACCAGTTGCTTCCTAGGGTGGGTTAGATCCAACTCCCATCCTGTCAGGATTGCACAGTCTTTAGAGGTAGGGTAGGAAGACCCTTGATAGTATAGAGAGACATCTCCAGTTCTCTAGAACTCCTCAGAAGGACAAAGGAGCTGGGCAAGTTGAGGCTAACGAAGTTAGGAGCCAGACCTGGGGGAAAGCCTACTGAAGAGCTTATTCTTGATCTCCTTTCCCTTTCCCTGTGAGAGATTTTACTTCCTCGGTGGGTTGCTGGTTCTCCTTTATTTCTGTGCCCTTACTTTCTTTGGTATCTTCCAAGAAAGAGATAAATCCAACACCCTCTCCAGCTGCTTCCATCTCCACTGTAGCTACAGTCATACCTTTTATGCCTATTTATTTCCCTATTCCCATGGCTGCCAAGTCTCCAGGGTTTCCCTGCAGCCAGGTGACTGATCAGCTGCACAGCGGCTAGCATTCTTATCACTGGGCAGCATAGCAGCTGGCAGCCTTGTAGTGTTACAGTCCCCTGTGGCAGTACATGGTAATTTCAGTGATCTCGTCACAGCTTATCCCTTTGATGTTTCCATCATGTCTCTGTGAAATAGATGTCAACATGTATAACAAAGGCACATTTAAGGGAAGATTGAAACAGGAGATACAATAAAGTTTCAGAACATGATTTTGTTGGACTCTACTTTAAATATTTATTTTATTTTATTTACCTCTTGGGATGGGACTCAAGTTTTCCATGTAATGTATGGTGGCAGAAAGAGGCAGGACTCGAAATAAATTCACTGAAACCCTGATTTTGAAATAGTTCCTGCGTTTTGCTCGTTGGAGATAGAATAGCTGTCAACATTCATCAGTATTGAGACCTGTTTCCTAATATCTTGAAAGCTGTATGCTAATTTATTTATTAATTCAAAATAAAACTGAAGGAAAAAGATATGTTTTCAGTTAGTGACCATTGCATACCAACACTGAGGCCTGCCTGACATGCTGTGAAAGGGAGCTTGTTCTCTGGGGGAGGTGCTACCATAGAGAAGGCCATCAAAGCAAAATCCATAAGCCACAGCACAGACAACAGGGACTCTGTGAGGATCATAATGAACTGGGACATTGAAGATGTCTGACTGGGAAGATCTTTCTAGAAATCTAGGAATTTTTTTGTTAGAGCAATTTCCTGTTATAAATGAATGGAACATGTTTTCTCCTTTCACTTGTCTAAAATAAGACTGAGTAAGGAAAAACCTGAGGAAGGGCAGCAGAGAGAGAAGATAAATTTTTGCTTACTCCCTGCTCCAGCGCTGTATTCTTGGGCCAGAGAGTAAGTATCCTCTCATTCCCAAGAGGCTTTCAGATTTTTCCCTTTCTTCCTGATCTTTACAAATAGAAAGAGTGCTCTTTAAAAAATCACCTCTTCGCATGTCACTGTGGGACATATAAAAGATGGATGAAAATGTTCTTTAAAACCACTTTAAAAAACCAAAACCCTTCTTCCAAAGAACACACAGTTTAAATGAAAGCCAACTGTGGTTTTAAAGACCAAAGGCCACATGGAACAACAAAGTCTTGGTTGCCTACCAGCAGCTCAGTAGGGATGGAGGCAGCCTGACCATCCTTTCCCTTGTCAGTGTTTGCTGTTATGGGGGGAAAAAGAACTGCCGTATTGGAAAACTTAAAATCTACATGTGCATACAAAGATTCCTGAACAATGTCTTCATCTGGTAGCTTTAAATAATCTTCAGAACTTTTTTTGGAGAGAATATTTAAACTTTCTTTAAAAACTTTCCTGAGCAAGAATACATTCATATTCTTCTCCTCAACTCTAGTAAGCTCAGTGTGACATGAGTCACTTTAGAAAAGAGTACCACAGAACCAAGGCCACTACCAAGAAGGCTTTGCCTCACATCTTCAAGTTTTACTTTTGATGGGCAGTCATCTAAACAGGATATGATCTATTTGATCCAAAAAGGCAGGTAGGCTCATGTGAAAAGAGGCGTTCCCTAACCTACTCTCTTTATGTGCAGGTATCACCTTCAGGCTTTGCGACATTTATATGTCCTGGCGGCAGAGCCTAGGCTCCTTGTCCCTGTGGATGTGGATACAGATACTCCTTGCTATGCACTGCTAGAGGTCACCTACAAGGTAGATTTTATGGGGCAGAGGGAGCTTACTGAAAGAAATGTGTGTGGGAAGGCTGTCCCTTCCTAAATTGTCCACCACTAGTAAGTCAGATCATCTTGCTGTATGATGTTGCAAGATATGGATAGCTCTAGCTCTTAGCTATTTGTTAAAAAAAAGAAGGGGTGATAGAGGCACTTATCTTCCTCAAATTTTTAAGTACACTGTTAAAAATGGTATATCTGTTCGAAGTTTAGGAAGAACATAGAATAATCTTTACTCTCCAAAATTAGAGTAACAGAATTAGTATTTAGCTTGGACCATTTCAGACCACTGTCGGCTCATTAACAGTGATAAGTTAGTGAGTAGATCAGAGAGCAGCCATCAAGGGAGTTTGGAAGGCAAATTAGTACTTGCATGTTTGTCTCTTAGTACCTTGGACAATTAGTAGCTTTGATGTGGTAAGCACAGTAGTTTGAAAACTACAGGGAGAGGTCTTGTGCTATTCCTCACCAGTACTGTTTCAGCACCACCTCCAGCTGAAAGTATAAGTGTATGGTTCTTTAGAAGCGAGAATATCTAAAGATGTAGTGTTTTCTTGTTCTGTGGCGGTGAGGAAAGCTCAGTCCCAGCATCTTATGCTGCCTTAATAGTTTGCTGTTGTTGTGTGCCTTCAGAGCAGTCCTAACTTATGGTAACTCTACTGTAAGGTTTTCTTGGTAAATTTTATTCAGAGGAGGTTTGCAGTTGCCTTCCTGTTAGGTTGAGAGTATGTGATTTGCCCAAGGACACCCAGTGGGTTTCCATAGCTGTCTCTTAGACTCTTAGCACAACACACAGATCATCTTACCATGCTGGCTCTCAACTTTAATAGTAATTAATGAAATTGTTTGGTTTATTTGAGAGGATTTAAGCCATTGATGAAATTTTTATCTGTTCAAGTTATGCTTCAGTTCATTTTGAAAACAGATGTCTCATAAATCAGCCCCCGCCAACCCAGTGTCTTCTAGATGTTTTGGACTGCAAATCCCATGTTACCTAGCCAACAGACCAAAGCCCATGCTGGCTGGAAATGTTAGTTATTGCTGCTCTAGACAATTAAGAGAAAATGATCTATACAGAGAGAGTGTGGGGATACTGTTTTTCTTTCCCCTGTATATCAGAATAATTTGGGGCTAAAATGTTTGTTTTTAATCTCAAAAGGGAACTCAGTGGTATGAAGAAACAACTGAAGAACTAATGGCACCCACTCTTCTCCCTGAACTTCATTTGTTGAAGCAGGTATACACAGAATTCCTGTTAGAGGCTGCAGATGTGAACTAAGTAGTTTAGTGGGGGGAAAAACTCTACATGAGAGTTTGAATAAGCATCTTGCTAATTAATGAGTATTGTAGTGCCTTTTCTGATCCTTCCTTTGTTCCTGGTTGATATTCAGGCTCCCTCCTTTTGCATCTTTCTACTGAGTAGGAATAATTTTGATTCAAGAAAATGCAAATAATAGTTTTAAGAGCTTTGAGAATACTGCTTGATTATTAGGTTTTGCTCTCTTTTTATAGTTGCACATCAGTGATTTCACTGAGACTTATTCTGAACTTTGCTTATGGCCATAGTGGTGGTGTGGGTGACGGCACTGAGATGAACCACTTCAATTCCCACTTAATAGGCTCTGTGTGCTACATTTAGCATGTCTTCTTGCAAACTAGGGCCCAAAGTGCATGCAAAAATGTGGAAGAGTCAATATATAGGGGTGAGAGGAAGTGGTGACAACAGGGAACATTTTCAGCTAGTCTGTTCCTCTTCTGCAGATAATTTCTGCTCATAATTTGTGTTAAGCTGCAGTCATATGGAAATAACTGCAGAAGAGAAATATGCCTCTTTCTTTATATAGAACACCAGCACAAAATGGTTTAGTTTCCAATGATAAAAGATTTGCGTTATGCAAAGAGACTGGGATTCCTTCCCCACACTTATGAAGAAAGCACGTTTGAACATGTACAGATAAGAGTGCAGTATTTTTTCTAGAAGCAAACTTGTATGTGTTTTCATGGGGCACAGATTTAGATATTCCATGGCCAGGAGTGTGTGTGCATGTCCAGTGATTTGGGAGAGAATGGAGAGCTACCAGTGCAAGTGGGTGATTGTAGACTTGAAAAATGGTTCTTTGGATCCTTCCCAGTATGAGTAATTTTATTTATAACTGAAATATTTTTATATTTCCAGATCAGGGTGAAAGGCCCCCGATACTGGGAACTGCTAATTGATTTAAGCAAGGGCACACTTCACTTAAAGTAAGTTGCTTTGATGAAGGCTTGACATATAACACACTCCCCACTGTTGTGTTGACTCTGGAGGAGCTCTGTAGTTGCTGTAAAACCTTGCTTTTCTTCATGGTCTCATTTGCTGCACCTCTATAGGCCACTGTGGAGATTTGGGGGAAAAGAGGGCCCTCCTCTCCCTCTCAGTGTTGACTTAAGCCTTGAATACGAGTGAGGAAATTTCCCCCAAATTCTTTTAATTTTTTGCCACCCCCCCCCACTGATTTAGCCCCCTCTACAGCATTGCAGTGGGACGTTGCCTGGGAATTCACAATCTCTGTGTTCAAAGGTCCCTTTTCTTCCTTCACTTCCCCCTCTGAGTGAGAGAAATCCTATCCACATGTAGACCGAGGATTGCATGGGAATGGAGGGGAACAGAGCTTTACAGGAAAGTATTTATTTTAAACATGCAAGGTAAACAAGAAAATAATACTCATGAAAGGGCTTCCCCCCCCTTAGGTACGCTTGATAGTTACCAGTTACAAGCACAGAGAGATTGTTTTTTTTTAATATATATATATATAATCTTTATTTATATAAAGAAAATAAAAAATGGTACATCATTCCTAATAGAAATATTTCCAATTGCCTCTTACGTAGATTCCATTATACAAGCTTATACAGACACATTCCAGTATCTAAAGTATAAAACAAAGTTACACATAATAAGCAATACTTGACCATCTATATACAATACCTAGAGTATTACTTCCCTTGCCATATCTCTGGTTTATGTTTTCACGCTTTATATTTACGCCTTTCCCATGAAATTTCATACATTCTCATATTTCTCATATTCTAGTTTAGTACACTTTTCCTTTTGTTTTCCTTTGGTATCATTACCTTGTCCATATCTTTCTATATTATCGCTATATGAAAAATTAGTTACCCTCCATTTAAAGTCTTTTCTCATATGTCTAATTCCTCCACCTTAGATTTGTCAATACAATAGTATAATTACTACACCCCAACATTTCTGGCTTTTGTTTTTACTTAATAGTTTATAATAATTTATGATAATGATTATTTTACATCATATACTTTCAAACTTTAACATACCATCTATCTTTAATATACTTAATCACTGGTTCCCAATCCTTCTCAATTTCTTTGGTTGGTTTACTTTTAATAAAGTGAGAAAATGAATCAAATTCTTTGAGTTCAACGATTTTTAAAAACCATTGGTCTGGATGTGAAGGTGATCTGGCTGCGACATCTGTCACCCCATTGATTGCCAGGATTGATTCGGCTGATCTGGCTGGCTAGGCGGGTGTCCCCTTCCTCCCTCACCGCTCCATTTGTGTCCCTCCCGAAGCTGCACGCTTGGTGGAAGAGGACGACCATCCCAGATAGAAGGAGTGTATCATTCTTCGGTCAAAGGTATACGATAGCTGCGCTGCCCTGCTAGAACCTCCAAACAAGCTCAAAAACCATGGGTCTAAGTCCGGTATTTCAGGATTCTTCCACGTTTTGCCAAAAATTAATCTTGTTGCTGTGACCAAATTCAGTAATATCCTGTTGTTTTTCCAGCAAAACTCTTTTCAAACATAAATGTCATGTTTAATAAAAAGAATTCCTGTGACATTGGGAATGTTATTTGAAATATTTCCCTCATGACTTCATATATCTTCTTCCAATATCTTTTAAAAATTTCACAAGACCACCAGAGATGATAATAAGATCCTATTTTCTCCTTATATTTCTAGCATTTGTTATTACCCAAATGGTAAATTTTATCTATTCTTTCTGGAGTTAAATGGTATCTATACATCATCTTTATGAAATTTTCCTTCAAATCTTGTGAACTTGTAAATTCATTTGTGTCCTTCCAGGCTACTTCCCAATGCTCTAACGGAATCTCATGCTGTCAATTTTTAGCCCACTTTATCATTGTTTCCTTTATGGTTTCGTCTTCCAATTGCTGCGTTAAGAAATATTTATAATATTGAGAAATCTTA
This sequence comes from Iguana delicatissima, assembly GCA_948472985.1. Classification (NCBI taxonomy): domain Eukaryota; kingdom Metazoa; phylum Chordata; class Lepidosauria; order Squamata; family Iguanidae; genus Iguana; species Iguana delicatissima. The sequence continues at coordinate 58,252 of CAOKZL010001203.1, read as the reverse complement.
TGTTTGGTTTTGGTAAAGATGATAGTTTCAAATTCATTATATTTCTTTTGTATAGCGAATCCTTCTAATTTCAAATCCATTTTAAATCTTTCTTTTAACTGTAAATATGGGAACCAATTTAATTCAAGTCCTTGTTGACCAAGCTCTTCACGCATTTTAAACCTAATATCATTGTTATCCAAGGCTATTAAATTTTCATATCTTATCCAATCACCTTTATGGTCTGCTCATCTTCCAAAAAAGGCCTCCTGTGGCGAAATCCAGAGTGGAATGCTGCAGCTTCTGACACAGCAATTACATAGATTCACTTTTGTAGTTGTAACAATGGTGCAATAATTGAAAGTGTCTCCAGAAACCTACCTTTTAACCCATGCTGCCCTCCCAATTAAGGAATTTCTGATTTGGTAGATCTGGTAGCCGAGCATGAGACCCAGCAGAAAATAAACCACCAGGACAAGGCAATTCAAAAGACAGAATACCCAAAAAAGGGAAGAAACACTAATGGGGTGAAGTCTTCCATATCTGAAGAGCTATCGGTTGTGGATTTTCATGGAGAAAGCTACGAAGTGACTTGGAGAATAACTGATCTTAATTTACTCCCTTGGATACAATCCTTTGAGATATTGAAGAGGGACATATTATAACAACAACAAGTAAGATAAGTGATACTTGCTACCAAAAAGAATTCACTAATTATTTCGCTGTAAGAGTTGAAAGGGTTGAAAGTAGTTAAACAGATGAGCTAGACCAGTTAAAGGGACAGTATGATTTCTAATTCTAATTCTTCTGAAAAATAAAATTACAGCTGATTTCAAAACAAATAAAACTAGAAAAAAGGGAAGGGTCTGAATTATCTAACATAAGAAGTTGTCTTCTTTGATCTTTAAATCTAGAAGTTACAATGGTGGTTTTGACAAGAAAGGGTTATAAAAATCTGGGTTACACTCCTTTAAACCCTAATGAATCAAACCTTCTCCCTTGTAAAAAAAGAAAACAAGCTAAAATCACTACTTACTTTCCTTCAGCTGTAGAATCAAACATACAAACAAAAGACATGGACCACATATCATTTTTGGATTCAACTGCTGATTGGACATTAAGCAATAAACAGCTTTTATGTGTTTCTCCAAACAACTGCGGAATAGATTTGGCAGCCAAAATTGCTACTGCTGAGAAGGCTGAGTGCAAGGGTGTAATGCAACAACATGGAATATTACAAAAGGAAATTTCTGCCTATGTTTCACCAACTGTAGTGATAAAAAATATAGACCCAGAACTGTCCTCTAATTCTGTTGTTGACTGGTCCTTGGACCACAAACAAATTCTTTTTGACCCTCATGATGTGGGTCATATAAGCCCAGTGATCGACTCAGCTTTTGATAAAAAGACTGAGAATCCTAAGCACTCAATAACATGGAAAAAAGGAATTATCTCAGAGACCTCGAAGGGAAATAAATCTGAGGGCGGCAGGCAGCAATGTAGATCACTTCAGGAGGAATGGCAAGAAGAGAAACTCTCAAACCTTACCAAACAGGTCATCAATATAAACAAGGACTTACAATCAATCAAGTCCTTCCTCTCTGAATGCAATGCTTTACTGACAGTTATTGCTGAATCCTTGGTAAAGCTAAATTCTGAATCTGAAACCAAGCTGCTAATCTCAGATATGAATTTACCGTGCCCCAGTAAAGGGAACTTCCCATTAGGGAACAAACTTCATGTCAAAAGAAGTCAAAGTGCAATAAAAGAAATCCCATAAAACTGACTAACTCGATAAATAATAAAGACAAGAGATCTGTCAAATTTCAGGTATTGAGTGATAAAGTGGTAACTCACTCTGATCATAAACAGCCGTCTATTGAAAATCCGCTGGTTTCATCACAGCTTCTATGTTGTGGTATTGGAGACATAGATTCCCAGGATCCCTGGGACAAAGTCCTGCAGAAAGGCTTGTGGCATCCAAAGAAGAAACCTTCCCTAACGATAGATCCACTAACATCTCAGGACATTTCTAATAATAATAATAATTGGAACATAGTACTAATGAAGTGTAAATTGGTCATTAGCAATTATCCTAAGCCAGTTGGTATGGTATCCCAGAAAGTGCGTAAGGACCATCTTTTACATATCCTAGGATATAATGGTTGTGGGGCTTTCACCCCCAACGACATTGGTCACGTGGAATACTTATTCTATAACTACAAACATGCGAGAGCTGTAGTGACCTTTTCAAATGAACACACAGCTAGAAAAGTATTCCTTCTAAGGAACCATCTATTAAATAGAGGTCTTCTAATCTCTCGGTTTTTTTGGAACAAAGCTCCACCAATGCCCTTATTTAAACCTACTGCCCCCAGGCTAACTCCTTATAGTAACATAAACGACAACACGAATGATAACCTTATTGATCTAGGAGATACAGTATCCAGTTCAAATCATCCCTGGCACGAGGAACAAATTGTTTGCACACCCTCTGAACTAAAAGGTCAGTCATTCTCTTTTAATGACTCAGTCACTGCTGAAGAGAAGTCTCTCATGAATACATTTCAAATGTTGCCCTCAGTAGCTCAGTCTGATATCATTGATAGGCTAACTTCTTTGAGAGCGATTTTACTTAGTCTACAGGGGAAGAACGAACAGAGACTGTCAAATTCTTCCATCCTGAGAATTAAAACAACAATACCTAAGAACAAGAATCATAAGATCACTGATTGGTTTGAGATGAAGAATCCAAAGGCAAATAATATTTGCAACTGTCTTCAAATGGCTCTTGACATGGATATACAGTCACCCCCAAGCATCACTGACGTATCAACAAGAGATCAAGAGAGAGCTGTGAAAGATACCCAGGGTAGTGAGTGTATTCTGGACAAAGGGGCCGTTTTTGATAATGAGCAGGGACAATGGAAACAGCAACAAAGAACTGACTGACAATACAAGCATCAGGGTGCAACACCTAAAAGTGTACAACATTTTGGCTCTGAGGTGGATGCCCTGACCCTTAATATTGCAAAAGCACTTTCACCTACAAAATCTTTATTCAAGTGCATATCTTGGAACATAGCTGGGTGGAATTCTAAGATCAACGATTCTGATGTGATAGATTACATCAATGAGTTTGATGTGATCTTTCTTCAAGAGACTTGGTGTACATCTGGAATAGATTTTAATGGATACACCATATTTGATTTACCAGCTATTCCACCCTCTGGTTAAGGAAGACCAAGTGCAGGACTAGCAATTCTGATTTCTACAGTGCTCAAAGCCGCTATCAAGTGCCTGCCACATTGTGAATCAATTGCAATGGCCTGTCTAATTGATTTTGGTACCCTGTGTTTGTTGATGATAAATGTATACATTCCACCAAAGCTCAGTAGGGATCGTAGCAAAAAGGTGTGGGAAACATTAGAAATTTATATTGTTAAATTAGAGGGACAATTCCCCTCAGCTCTTCTAGTCCTGATGGGGGATTTTAATGCCCGAATCGGCCATAATAATGAGGCTCTTTTTTCTTCCCATGCTTGGTGCTTAGAAGAGATGGAGGAATGTATCTTGAATATTGATAGACATTCTAAAGATCGGGGGATTAATTTTGCTGGCATATGCTTTGTTCAGATGGTTGAGCGCTTTGCTCTAAGAATGCTCAATGGGAATTCTTTATTTGACCCATGTGGCGAGTACACATATATATATCAGAGTGGTATTTTATTATATATGTATTTTTTAATGGATAGTCAAATTTTTAACAATGATTGTCTTAAATAGTGATTACAGAACTCTTTATCTATTTTTGCTTTTCCATACCATAAATATGCATGGAAGCTGAATCTCATATCTACCTCTTCAATTTCTAACATTCTTGTATCTTTTAATATTATCCAATCTTGTAACCAGATCATCGCATTGGCATGGTAGTGGATTTTTAGATCAGGTAAATTACATCCTTCTTTCATTTTCTGTTCTGTTAATAACTTCCACCTGATCCTTGGCTTTTTGCCTCTCCATATGAATTTAGTCAGTTCTTTCTTCCATTGTTGGAAGGGCTTATCATTTGTTATTATAGGTAAGTTTTGAAATAAGAAATTGAATTTAGGAAGAATGTTCATTTTAATTGCAGCTATTCGGCCCATCAACGACAGATTTAAATTTGCCCATTTCTTCAAGTCCCTGGCTATTTCTTTCCATGTCTTGTTGAAGTTATTGTCGAATAATTCTTTATTACTATCTGTAAACCAGATCCCCAGATATTTGACTTTTCTCTCAATTTTGACTCCCGTGATTTTAGTTAAGTCTTCTTTTCAGATTGTATCATGTTTTTAACTAACATACTAAATTTATCATAGTTTATTTTTAGGCCCGCTGCCTCCCCAAAATTTTGAAGATTAGTTGTTTAGCCCCTTTCACTGGATCCTCTAAAAAAAACACCAGATAATCAGCAAAGGCTCTAAGTTTATATTCTTGATTTTTAATTCTGACACCTTTTATCACCGAATCTTCACGAATTTTATTGTTTGATACTTCCAAAGTTGCTATAAATAGGAGCGGCGACACTGGGCAGCATTGTCTAGTTCCTTTATTAATATTAATTGGCCTTGTTAATTCTCCATTTATTATCAGTTTTGCCTTTTGTTCCTTATATACTACTTCTATCCAGTTCAAGAAATTTTGACCACAATTCATTCTTTTTAGGATTTCAATAATAAAAGACCATCTGACTTTGTCGAAAGCTTTTTCCGCATCTATAAATAGGATAGCTAATTTCTTGTCATTTCTTTTTTCAAAGTGCTCTATCATATTTAATAAAATCCTAGTATTGTTCCTTAAGTGTCGATTAGGTAGAAAGCTGTTTTGATCAGGGTGAATTGTTTGTTGTAGTATCTTCTTGAATCTTTCTGCAAGTATAGAAGCAAAAATTTTATAGTCCGTGTTTAACCATGAAATGGGCCTGTAATTCTCGGGTTGTGCCAGATCTTTTTCCTCTTTCGGTATCAACGTTATGTTAGCTTGTATCCATGATTCTGGTAATCCTTCCTGTCCAATTAAGTTTATTGTCTTAGTCAGGGGTTCTAGCAATTCTGATTCGAAAACTTTATAAAGCTTGGCCATGTATCCATTTGGTCCCGGGGCTTTTGCGATCTTTAATTTCTTGATTGCTTCTGAGACTTCTGTAGATGTAGTTGGAGCATTTAAGATTTCTTTCTGTTCGTCCAATAGACCCACAATCTTTTGCTTATCCAAATAAGATCTGGCTTTTCTTCTCTATGCTTCTATAGTTATGTCGTGTCGGTATAAATGTGCATAATATGTAGAGAAAATTTTCTTAATCCGTTGTTGATCCATAATCTCTATTGGACCTTTTCTTAATTTCAGTATTCTCCTTTTCTCTCTTTCTTTTCTAAGCTTATAAGCCAACCATTGTTTCTCAAGATCAGCCAGAGTGCCCAAAATAACAAAGTTCTAAGGTAACTAACTAGACCCATTCTAAACTACGCACAACAGTGGGTCATTTCTGAGATGGTATGTTGAGGGGGGTCAAGAGGCAACCTTGTCTGCCTCTCTGCCAGCCCTCACCCTCCTCATGGTCTCTTGAGGATTTTCTAGAAGCTTCTCTCTTGTCTCCCGCCGATTGGCCAACTGTATCATGTGACCTCCAATTAGTGTAACCTTTTGTAGGTGTGAGGGAGAACTATCTCCCTTAAGCTCTGTTACCTAAGTAATGGGGAAACCCCATTATCACAGCCACTCAGAACAGTTTAGATCTGGTCCAGCAGCTTCTGGTAAGAGAGGAACCTCCTTTTGCTGTATACATCAATGCCCTTTGCCTCCAATTTATTTCAGACATTTCTATCAGGGTAGCAGTTTTCTGGAATACCCTCTTTCTCTTCATACTTGTGAGCTTCTGTTCTTTTTGTATATAGTTTCTTCATCACATACATACTTAAAATAGCATACTTATGGCCGTGTCAGTTCACATATCCCTTTTATGAGCTTACAGATGTAGAGGCTCTCTCTTCAAAAAGTAGATTGCTTTCTAGGCGCAATACAGCTAACTCAGTTAACAAAGTTGATGGGCATTATTTCTTTAACAGAAAATTTGGTACCAGAGACAGAAGTAACATGGAAAAAATAGAGATGTTTCAGCAAACTTTTTATTCAAAACTAACAATATACACATGTGAAATGAAACAGCCAGGTCAAGTAAGCTTTGCATAAGTGAATAAAAACATTTTGAACTTTTCAGAGTGTCTCTGCAAGCTTCTTCCAAAATGCATCTGCAGAATATTTTTTTCTTTCAGCAACATCCATTTTTCTTATGATTTCTATTTTGGTGGCCAAACTTATAGATCTATGCTTTTTTTAACAGATTGGGAATAGTTGGTGAAGCAGTGTTTTCTGCTCTCCCCATTTCTCTCTGCTTTGTTGTTCATGCATTCTCAGTAAGGGATTCTAGAGGCAGCTGCTCTTTATTTTGTCTGTGGTAAGCAGGTGCACATGGCTCCAGTAAGATCAGCAAGAGTAGAATCCTATTTTTCCCCAGCTTAAGCTTTATTGCATTTTTTATTGCACTACTGCAACCTAACACTGAAAGTCTGTGTTTCTCCAGTCTCCTTCACTGTCTTTCTATGCTGATGCTGCTCAAAAAAGAGTACAAGAAAGAAAAGGGCGATTGGGTGGGTGGCTTTGTTAACTGAGGTATTCCTGTAATCTCTCACTGGGGGACACTTGCTGATTTATGGATTGTTCTGTTTAGGTGAAGAACATAGCACCGGTGTTCATTGTCAGAGTTGTCTAGAGGCTGTTATTAAGGAATTTTGGGACATTTTTACTTTTAAACAAACCATGTCAACCTGATGTAGCAAGTCTCTTTTATACATTGGTCTCTTGGGAATTCTTAATGCATCCTGGCAAGGTGTTACACAGAAGAAGCATCAAAATATTATCAAGAAGAATGCAAAGTGCTTCTGTTGTTTGTTTTTGGGTTTTTTTCCTTGCAGGCTAGTATATTTGCAGGATGAAAAGTGATAGAAGTCATAAAAGTAGAAATGTTGTAGTTAGATAGCCAGCCAAGTTATAAAAATGGTGCTCTTACTGTACTCATACTTCATTCAGAAATAATAATAATGAAGAATAATGAAGAAATAACTACATAGACACTGTTGAAAAAGTCTTGATTCCCCTTCTACAAATGCCTGTTCATCCTCAATAATGGACACACTTTCTTGGCCACCCTAGTAGCTCTCATCTCATTTGTGACCCCTTATCAAAAAATCTGGTCCCAGGGCATAGTCTCACGGAACCTAATGCAAACATATCACTGAAGAAAAGCAGGTCTAGGTCTGTTCCATGCCCAGATGGAGTATCTGTGTATACATCCTTGAGCTCTATGATGAAACAAGGTGGAATATTAAATCTACAAAACAAATAAATAAAAAACCACTGGAGGGAATTTGTAATACTTTGCCACCAGGCAACACAGGACTGCTAAAATGTCAGTCATAAGTTGTGTGATCATCTTCCTTTTTTCCCCAGATCAATTCTTTCAAAAGACGGTGTCCTATATGTAAAATTGAGAGCTGGGCAGCTTTCATACAAGGAGGACCCAATGGGTTGGCGAAGCCTGTTAGCACAAACTGTCACTCACCGGAATGCTGATGCCCGTGCTTTCAAGGTAGCCCTTGTTCCCTTGTTGCATGAAGAAGTTAAAAATGTTTATGTCTTGCCTTCCAGTAATATCAGCCTTGGTAGCACAAACAGTGCCTTGGGATATCTTGCGTGCCTACTGATAGTAATTGACAACAAAACAGTGCTTAGAGATCTGAATTACAAAGTAGAAATGTAATTATCGGGAAATTGATACAAACTAGAAAGCGCTTCCCCGCTTTGAGCAAACACTTTAAAGTTGTTTTCTCATTTTTGTTGTAATGCTGGAATTCTCAGCTGTTGTTCAAAAATTAAAGTGAGTTTTGAGGATCTGCTCACCCCAAAGTCAATAAGGCATTGAAAGGAATCTTTAAATGAAGCTGAGCTAAATTTCATTATTCAGTTCTTTCAGTTTAATAGTATGTAAACAGATAAATAACAAAGGATTAAAATCATTTTTTTGTGTGTTTTTGTTTACCATTATCAAACACACATGGCCTTGTTGCATATCTAGTGCCCCTGCTTTTTTGGTTTTTATCTTTGCATCATCGTTGTTATTGTTGTTGCTTTAATTATTATTGTAACTATTTTACTATTATTTAGTAACTTTTAAAAAGGTGAAAACATCCGTCATCCACCTTTTTCTCAGTTTGAGATGTAAGGCAGCTTTCAAAAGTTAAAACAAATAATAGCTAAAAATTCAAATCACACAAAAGTTAAAAGTGTAGTTAAACTATCAATAAAATCAAAATTAGTTAAAACATTACCATTAAAAAGAAAACAACAAATAGACAACATAGCTTTCTCTCTGAGCAATATAGCATCTTATGCTTTGGTTCTGTTTGTCAACTTCTTCTTCATGGTCTCTGTGCCTCATACATTAGGAGCTTTCGCGCCTGCTCGGTAGCGTTCGGAAGATTCTAGAGCTCGTTAGCTTTGGCAGGAACCCCTCCCCCACGTCGATACTGCGCATGCTCCTCCCGCTGACTAACGGTCTCTCCTCAGTTCTTTCTTGTCCACCTCAGCGTACAGAAGGTTCTGCTTGTTGGCTTGCTTTTTTCATTGTGCTTGTTGGATTTCTTGGTGTTTTTTGACTTCGGATTTGGATTTTGACTACCCCTCTCGGATTTTGGACTTGGCTTTGTATTCTTTTGATCAGTTTTGACCCTTTTTCTGGCTGTTGACGATTTCAGATCTCGGACTGTGTTTGGCGTTCTCGGACTTTTTCCTTTGCCTTGCCCCTGGTTTATGTTGGCTCTTTTCAAACGGTGCACCTCCTGTGGAAGGAAGGTCGCCCTCTCTAACCGACATTCTAAGTGCCTGATCTGTTTGGATGAGGGGCACAACGTTCAGGCCTGCCCTATTTGCAGGGAGTTCACACATCAGATTCTCCGTAACGGGGCGGCAAGGCTTAAATCCCACTGTTGGGAGGAATCTCTGCGTGTTCAGAGACCCGAGACGATGGCTGAGAAATGCCCATCCTCCTCTTCTTCCCCGGCAGCAGCAGCGGCTGCCGTGCCCTCGACGTCATCGGCATCGGTACCGGGTTCGGTACCGATAATGAAGTTGCTGAGGATACCGAAGATCTCGGCAACTCGGGCACGTGAGGACCCTGCGGGCTCACAGGCCTCCTCCTCCTCCAGGCCGCTTACCCCGGCCCAGAAGAAGCGCCCCGCCACTGAGGGCACGGGGGAGAAGAAAAGAAGAAGAGGAAGGAGAAACAGCGCTCTCCACTGATGGTGGTTCAACCCCCAACTCCACCACCCACCCAGCCCGCTGAGGAACCTCAACCGATGGAGCTCCCTGAGGAAGAGGAGCCTCCGGAGGAAGAGGAAATCCTCGAGGTGTCGAATGAGGAGCAGGTCGTGCAGGCCTCGCCCGAACTGATCGCAGAGATCACTCCGCCGAGTCGCCGTCCACCCTCGGCAGAACGCCGAGAGGAGGCTGTGGTCAGGCAGCGCCCAGCCTCTCGACGCGACGAGTCCCGCTCGCCGGAGCAGCGGGCCAGGCCTCCATCCCCGTGATATCGGGAGATGCGCCTGGAGAGACTTCGCTCGGGCGAGAGCGCCTACTCTCCTGCCTACCTAGGAAGGTACGCCCAAGAGCAGGTGTGGCACGAGCCGGCCGGCTCCTACTATTCCTACTCGCCATCGTACAGGGACCAGTACCATCCAGATCCAAGGTACTGGTCACCTCGTCGCTGGTCTCGCTCGCCACTGCGGAGACTCACTACCCCCGCTATGAAAGGTCACCGCTGCGTTGTTCGCTGAGTCACCGTAGGTCCCGGGAGCCCTCACTCCGCTACAGGGCTGTTTCTCCACCCCCGCGGACGACGGCCACAGCTACCCGCCCGACACCACAGCCCACCGTGGCCCAACCAGCGGTAGCTGCGACATCTACCACACAGGCTGCACACCGTCCTAGGCCCACGGTCGTGCCCCTGCAGGTGACTCCGATACCAGCCATGACATCGGCCGCACCGGTACCAACACAGCCTGCAGCTCCAGCAGTCACCCTGGCACCTCCGGCCCGTAGGCCGGCTGAGGAGAAGGAGGCGGAGAGGTCGCTAACTACATCTGGCAACTCTTACGACTCGGACTCCGACTCTGCTGAGTCCACCCCTTCTTCTCACGAGTCCCTGCCACTGGTGTTCGGGGAGCCAGGCCCAGAGTCTGCACCGGAGGATGTGCGTCAGTTCTCCACGATCCTCCTCCGGATGGCCACAGCCCTTGGCCTCAAGGTGACCGAACCTGCTCCACAAGCCCAGGACCCGGTCTTCCGGTCTTGGAAGCCCGCCCACCATCGACCGCACCGCTGCTGTTCCTACTAACCCTGGTGGAAGCGATGAAGCAGCCATGGGCGAAGCCGGCATCAGCGCAGCCTATCCCGCATAGGCTGGAGCATCTGTACAGGACGCAGAAGGAGAACGCGGAGTTCCTCTTCAACCACCCTGTACTGAACTCCATTGTGGTCGAGTCGGCCCAGACGAAGGGAGGTAATCGGGCGCATACCACCCCTCCGGACCGTGAAGGACGGAAGCTCGATACCTTCGGCCGAAGGTTCTATTCGGCATCGTCCCTGGTGGCCAGGACGGTGAACACGATGGCATGCCTTGCGGCATACCATCGGAACCTCTTCGACCGACTCGCTCCACTGCTCACTGACCTGCCGGAGGAGTCACGCGCCTCAGCCACTCAGATCTTTGGTGAGGCCGTTGCGGTGGCTACCCAGCAGATCGCCACCTCAAGGCACGCCATGGAGGCCACCTCGAGGGTGATGGTCGGCGCCGTAGCCCTCCGACGCTACGCCTGGCTCCGGTCCTCTGGGCTTCAGGAGGACAGCCATCGACGGATTGAAGACCTTCCGTTCGACGGCGAAGGGCTCTTCCACACCTCCACTGACGAGGCCATGGATCACCTCGTCAAGGCCCGGCTGAGAGCGAAGAAGATGGGCATCAACCAGCCTGCCCAGTCTCGCCGCTCTTTCCGGCCGATGCCTTCGTGGAGAAGGTCCTCCTCCTCATCGGCGTATCGCCGCGGTCCCCGCGGTCGACCGCGTCGAGGCCGTCAACATCTTCAGCTTTGAGGAGGCTTCCTAGATGGTGCCCATCTTCGTCATCCAAGAAGTCGCCCTCCGGTGCGAAGTCCCAGTTTTGACGGCCTTCACAGGACTCCACCCGTGCCATCCTTCGCCCTTCCGGTAACCTGATCCACCACTCGAGCCTGGCCAGGCACCTCGACCGCTGGTGGGAGATCACTGCGGACTCCTGGGTACTTACCATCGTCCACCTGGGGTACGCCATCGAGTTCCAGGATATTCCGCCACGGGGTGTCTACTACTCCACCCCGGCCAGCTCGGCTCTACTGGAAGAGGTCCAGTCCCTCCTCAAGAAGGGAGCGATCGAGAGGCTCCCATCTTCAGCCGAGACCACTGGCTTCTACTCGAGGTTTCACGGTGCCGAAGGCGGACGGATCCCTGCGGCCCATCCTAGGCCTCCGAGGGGTGAACGAATACATCCGCCCCAAGAGGTTCAAGATGGTCACGCTGCCTTCGATCCTCCCCTTCCTTCGCCGAGGGGACTGGTTTGCTCCATAGACCTCAAAGACTCCTATTTCCACATCTCGATCCGCCCGCAGCACAGGAGATACCGACGGTTCGCGATCGACGGCACCAGCTACCAGTACCGGGTGCTGCCGTTCGGACTTTCCACCGCACCACGGGTGTTCACCAAGTGCATGGCTCCGGTCGTGTCCTTCCTGCAGATGAAGGGCGTCTTCGTCTACCCTTACCTGGACGATTGGCTGTTGGTAGCGTCCTGCAAACAGAAACTGTACAGGGACATTAATCGGACTTTGTCTCTTCTCACTCGGCTCGGACTCGGGGTCAACCCCAAGAAGTCCCACCTCGAGCCCACCCAGGTTCTCGACTTCATCGGGGCGACCCTCGACTCGGTATCGGCGAGGGCCTTCCTACCAGACGAGAGGGCGCGGACGCCGCCTTCGAGGCCTCGACGGTGTCAGCGAGGAGGATTCAACAGCTCCTCGGCTACATGGCCTCGACCACCGCCGGAACCTACATCTCCAGGTTACGCGCACAGCCTCTCCAGCACTGGTTCGTCAGGGCCTTCGATCCACTCTGGGACAACCAGCGCTACCGATACCGCCTGCCCCAACAGGCACGCCGATCGCTCCTGTGGTGGCAGTCGTACAGGAACCTCCTGTCAGGCATGCCATTCCGTGAATCCAGGCCATCGGTCACGGTAATGATGGATGCCTCGTTCTTCGGCTGGGGAGCGCACACCGGCGATCTCCGGGTCCGAGGCCGGTGGATGGACGACGAGCTGTTCCTCCACATCAACGCTCTCGAGCTGCTGCCGATCCACAAGGCTCTGAGAGCGTTCCAACACCTGGTCATGGGCCGCACGGCGTTGATCCTCACCGACAACACGACGGCGGTCTGCTACGTGAACAGGCAGGGAGGGACGCACTCCACCACGCTGCTGGGCATCGCCCTCGACCTCTGGAACTGGTGCGTCCCACTCCGGATACACCCTGTGGCGGTTCACCTGGCGGGGCAGGAGAACACCACAGCGGACGCTCTCAGCAGGGACACCACTTCACACCACGAGTGATCCCTGTCCGACGAGGCCTTCAGGATGCTTCAGGACCGATGGGGCGAGCCAACCATCGACCTCTTCGCGACCAGCCAGAACGCAAAGTGCCGCTGATTCTGCTCGAGGGCTGGCCACGATCGTCACTCCATCGGCGACGCGTTCCAGTTCCCTTGGGACGAGGGGCTGATCATGCCTTCCCTCCGTTCCCGCTCCTGGGCCGCGTGATCGCGAAGATCATCGTGGACCGAGCAGACGCGATCCTCGTGGCACCGTACTGGCCGAGGCAGCACTGGTTTGGACCCCTGATCGAGGTCGCTCGGGGCAGGACTCTCAGGTTTCCCTCGGTACCGGACCTGCTGTCCCACTCAGACAGACTGGTGTTGCACCCGGACCTGCCGGTGTTGGCCCTCCGCGCCTGGAGGATATCACCCTAGATGACCCGGCCATCGGGAACGTCTTGACTGTGGCCAGGAAGGAGTCCATGCGACGGAACTACCACTACAAGTGGCAGTGCTTCGTGGCCTTCGCCGACGAACATTGAGAGCCGGTATCGCGTGTCACCCTGCGTACCGTGCTCCTCTTCCTCCTGCACCTCCGGCAACAGGGCCTGGCCTTCCCGTCGCTCAAGGTCTACCTCGCCACAATTGTGGCATACCAGCCGCCATGATCCCCATCAGCCTCGCTCTTCAGGGACGGTACCGTCAAGCAGTTCCTGAAGGGCCTATAGCACCTCTACCTGCCGGTATCGCCGCCGCTACCGCCGTGGTCGCCGTCATTGGTGCTGTCCCAGCTGACGAAGCCACCCTTCGAGCCCATGGCCACGACAGACGACATGCTGCTCGCAATGAAGACCGCATTCCTAGTGGCCGTCACCTCTGCCAGGCAGGCGGGAGAGTTGACGGCGCTACGGTGCAATGAACCATACTTGGTCTTCCATCGTGACAAGGTGGTCCTCCAGCCTGACATCTCCTTCCTGCCGAAGGTGGTGTCCAGCTTCCATCTGAGCCAGGACATCATCCTGCCAGCCTTCTACCCTGACCCGATGACACCTCTGGAGCGGTCTCTCCACTCCCTGGATGTTCGTCGGGCGCTGGCCTTTTACAAAGACAGGACTGCGGCCTACAGACAGACACCCCATCTGTTTGTCTGTTATGGCAGGCACCGGAGAGGCCACAAGGTATCCACCCAGCGCTTCTCTAAGTGGGTGGTACAGACTATACACCTGGCGTACGAGCTTGCCAAGAAGCCTCCGCCAGACCTGCTTCGGGCCCACTCCACCAGGGCCGTGGCAACATCTGCTGCCCTCCTGCGAGGCGTCGACCTGTCGGAACTGTGCCATGTGGCGACCTGGTCCCAGCCATCGATCTTTGTGCGCCACTACAGGCTCGACTGCTGGTCCAGGAGAGATGCCCGGTTTGGACGTGCTGTGCTGTCTTCTGTACTCTAGGATCTGGGACCTGACCCACCATCCTACTGGTAAGCTACACAGTCTCCTAATGTATGAGGCACAGAGACCACGAAGAAGAAGAACAGGTTGCTTACCTGTAACTGTGGTTCTTCAAGTGGTCATCTGTGCCCTCATACATCCCCGCCCTGCCTTCCCCTCTTTTTCAGGTCCCATCTGCTTCGGCGGACCAGAACTGAGGAGAGACCGTTAGTCGGGGGAGGAGCATGCGCAGTATCGACGTGGGGGAGGGGTTCCCGCCAAAGCTAACGAGCTCTAGAATCTTCCGAACCGTACCGCACAGGCGTGAAAGCTCCTAATGTATGAGGGCACAGATGACCACTCGAAGAACCACAGTTACAGGTAAGCAACCTGTTCTTATGAAATAAATACATCGATATGGTTCATTTAGCATATCCTGACTTCATGAAAATGCTATGAAAATATCATTAGGTGCTTCCCATTTCCTTGTGTGATGTGTTACTTCCAGGGCTGCCTAAAATTATTTGATGAACTTCCTTCCTAGTCAAAGTAAATGGAATGCACGGAGCTTGCAAATAGGGCTGGCAAAGGCCAATATTTAACCCAGTTTATTTTCTTGGAGAAAGAGATCCCAGGAGGAACAAGTTGAGTATAATATTCCAACAGATAGTCAGATTCTATGGGACATCCTCAGACAGACATGCCTACTTGCTCTCACCTTATCACTGCTTCTAGAGCTCAGCAGTAGGTAGTAGTGGTACAGCTCACCAGTAGGTCTCTCTTCTCTCTTGCTGTCACACATAGTCATTAAAGTATCTATTCATTTAGTCCTTTGTGCACACATGCTTAGTTTTCCTCCCAGCTCCAACTGGAATAATGGTGGTGAAATAAACCTGATTCATTTATTCTAATCAACTTATTATCTCTCTGGGCTATTTACTTACCTATACTTTCCCCAAAGATGGATGTCTGACCATTGATCATTCTGGCCCTGTTAAATCTCTCACATCCACCGTCTTAAATGTGTAACATTACATTAAAATATATTTGAATTAATAAATGAATATTGGTCCATCAATGCATTTTGAACCTGATTAATTATCATCATCCTTTGTCAGAAGAATGTACAGTAGGTTTGCAAGTAAATATCATAAAACTTAAATAACCTTCTAAAAACTTTTATTCTAGTTCATATATACATTACATATACACACATGCCTGCAACATTTCTAAAAATGCAACAGCTCCGGTCAAATCTATAGTTACTCAACCATTAAAAATAATGATTATAAAACAAAACTGCAACTTTTAAATAGAAAAGGGGAAGGTGGTGTTTATTATGATTTTGCCTTTTGTATTGGCCTTTTATAGTGCACTCTAAAGACATTTTTAATCAGGTTTTGGATTATTTTTCATGCTATAATAGATCTACTGCTACTGTTCTAATATGTTTATTCTTATTTTTATCTGATTAGTTTACTGGGTTAATTGATTTATGGTCTGGTTTTTCCCATGAGATTTTATTGTATTAATATTTTAATGTTTTTATTTTTGATTGGTCATTTTTGTGTCACTTTTACTGAAAGACAGTTTTAAATAAATAAATCAGTAAAGTTCAGGGCACAGTGCATTGTTAAGAAATAGTCACTTTTGTCCACAGGATTTTATCAAAGTCACACCATTTGTGAGGAAAGGGGCAAATTGTGTGAGAAAGGGTTGTATAAACTGCAGCATCCTATGAAAAACAACAACAGATTTGATTTAAACCACTTATTTATTTTCAGCCAGAAGCTATTTCAGCTTTCACATCTGATCCTGCGCTGCTTTCTTTTGCTGACTACTTTTGCAAACCTGCTGCAAATATGGGGCAGGTATGTCTTCAGGTGTAAAATCTAGCTGAAAGAAAGTAGACTGTGCTGTGATGGTTTTGTTAAATGGTTTGATGCTTGTCTAGGTAGATAATAGGTATAGACAAAGGAGCTGAAATTTGAAAGAGTTTTTGTACACATAAGAAAATAATTTTTCATTTATAGATAATACAGATGTGAGAAGGCCCATGACCCCAATATTCCAGAAAACCGAATGGATGGGTTAACAGATCAGTTGGGTGTGGCCAAGACACTGCTCTAGGATTCCATGTGATTTATGCAGCTGTGGGGCTCTTAAGCATTAAAAAAAAGTGAGTAAAGGGAAGCAAGATAGAGGTATATAAAATTATGCAGTCTATGGAGAAGGAGTAGCTTTCTCTCTCTTTTTCTCAACAGCAGAACCCCAAGACGGCCACCAAAATTGAATGGTGGGAGTTTCAGGACAGAGAAGAGGAAGTACTTCTTCACAGAGTACATAATTAAACTATAATCCCAGTTCTGCAAGATGTAGTTAGTATTTTGCCTGAGGTATCATGGCAGTGTATCTCTGTAAATCAGTTTGGGGAAGACCAAGACAGAGCTGCTGCTGGGCTTCCCTTTTGGGCCACTGTTTGGCCATTGTATTCACAGAGTGCCAGAATAAACATAGCTTTGACCTGATCTATTTTGAGTTGTCTAAAGTTCTTAGAAACTTCTTGTTTGTGGCACCAACCTTTTTCATTTTTTTAAGCGGTGGTACAGAAATTGCTGCTGCACTTGTTCTAATGCATCAGATGCTGCTATCTTTTTGTCTTGCATTTCTCTTTCTCAATTCTTGGTTATGACAATATTGCACAAACAATCAAGTGTGAGGTTATTTCAGAATGAGTCTGCATACTCTATATAGGCTGCAATAAGTGGGTAATTGTCAGTTATGCTGAAGAGTGGAAAGACCCTAATCCTGCTTTTGCACTGGATTAATCTTTAAAAAAGAAAATAAAGTCTGGATAGTAAGTGCACATTCCAGTTGGTAATGCTTTCTACTCAACAGTTTAACAAAAATGCAAGAAGGGTAATGCAATAGATACCATGCAAGATACACTTTTTGTGAGTTAACCTCATTTTTTCAGAAACAGGAAATGTTTGACCTCTTCTCATCCATCTTATATGAGTGTGTGACTCAAGAGAATCCAGAGATGCTGCCAGCATACATAGCCATTGATCAGGTAAAGTACGCTGCATTTTTCCTCCTCAACAAGGATGCTTGTGGATGTGACCGCTTACATTCCTATTGCATTGTTCTGGGAAACAACTCACCCGTCAGTGTATTCATCATAATAAAAATATTTTTCAAATTATGGTTTGGAAGGCTTGCTTCTAAGAGTGAGTTTACACAGTCAGTTTCATAGGGGAATTTTAGCTTCCAATGACATCTTTCCAAATTCTTTCTGTGGTTTAGTAGTGTATGTCTATCATATAGTTCTTGGCTTCAAACTTTGGTTTGTATAAATAAGCCATGATAGAAGACAGAATAAGTCATTTTGTGTCACTGATTTTGTAAATTTTCCCTGAGATTGTTTCCATTTAGGTGAAGTCATATATGATAGAGTGAGAAACTTGTGGCCCTCCAGATTTGGACTGCAGCTCCCATCTTCATTTGGTATGTTGGCTAGATCTGATGGAAATGGCAACCCAACAACATCTAGACAGCAACCAGTTGCCCACTGCTAATATACAAGGATTTTATAGCTACAGGGGACCTTTGCCTAATCTAGTGCCACCCAGATGTGTTTGATAGGCATCCTGGCTGAGGATCATGGGGGCACCAGATTGTACAAATCCTGCTGAAGGAGATGTGTATCTTTGCTGCTGTATGACTTAGTTCATTCCATCTCTGTTTCCTTTTTGCTAGGCTGTGAGAAGATTAGAAAAAAGAGAAATGTCTGAGACCTTTGATTTGTGGCAGACAAAGCTGGTTCTAGAATTTTTTAATTCCAGAAGCCACCAAGAAAGAATGAGAAAAACTCAACACCCAGGGTTCTTCATGAACTCAGAATTTTTACCCGTCATGAAATGTTCCATTGATAATACCTTGGACCAGTGGCTACAAGGTAAAAGCAACAAGTTTTAGTGCTTGGTGTATCCGAAGGTTTGGCACTATTGATAGATTGTTGTCTCCTCTGTATGACAAAATAGTCTGAACTAAAAGCATGAATGCCTTTCCCCAAATAATCTAATTTTCATATTTTTAATCTTTCATAAATTTTCCATTCTTAGTGTAAAACTAGGAAGGTATAAAAAAACAAAATCATCATTCTGATTACATCATAATTTGAACCTCTTCTTTAACACCTCACTGTGAATACTTTTGACTATCTATTTTATTTACCACCTTTCTCCCCAGAACTGGGATTCAGGATAGTTTACAAGATTAAAGCTAATATAGTTTCTGTGTCATACTTTAATTTAAATATTCTGATGGCTGCTGACATAGTAAAAGTGATAGGAAAGAAATTTAAGATAGCAACAAACAATTTTTTTAAAAAAAATATTGTTTTAGAAAAAGAATAATACTGAAGATCATCATATTTCAAAAATGAGAAGTTGGGCACAGTTTACTTGGAGAACACTGAAAAAGTTGTAGTCCTTTTAATAAGCTGGGGCTTGGAGATTGAGAACTGAATAACCGTTATAACTTCTATTCATCCAGTCCAGGGCTCCTTGTTTTTGTAGAGGAGAAAGAGTGACTGGAAATAGCTTGTGAGTGTATGGATGGATCAGTATTTATGCCTTCTCCACACTGGGTTTTGGCCCCATCCATTGCTGGAAAATGAGCCATGGCACAGTTCAAATGAAGTCATAGAGATCTTGACATGAAAAACTCCCCATTCCTCTTTTCTTAGGATTGTTGTCCCATCAGTGAGGTATTCTAAGAACAAACTCATTCTATTTGTCAGTCCTGTGGCCAAAATGTTACCATATGCACACATGACCAAGGTATCCACAGATCAGTTGAACCTCAAGATTTGCAGAAGTTTAAAAAAAATCCCTGAGGCAAATGTAAGGGAGGGAATCCAAAGAATTGCCTATTGATGACTGAGCACCATAAAAGGCAACTTAGTGAAGGAAGAACCTTTTTGTGTATGTAATGGAGTATCCTGGAAGAGGATGTGACTAGTTTACGAGAACAAGACCATTCTACACTGAACCCTTATGATGCAGGTCCCATTTGTGTTCTAGAGATCTGATCTTATCTCTCTTCTGTTTTGCAGCTGGAGGTGATGTCTGCTTGCACTCCTATTTGAGTGGACAGCCTACTGATGAATCTCAGCTGAGCATGTTGGCCTGCTTCCTCATCTACCATTCTGTCCCAACTCCAGCACAGCTGTTAGCTGGAGGCTTGGAAGGTAAAAAATGTTCAACTCTGTACTGAAAGCAAACAAATAGTGGCATGGCAGCACCATACTAGCAGAACAGGTGCTCCATTTAAGAACCTAGGAAACTGACTTGTACTGGATCAGGCCTTTTGTCCATCCAGCTCAGTACACTCACAGTCTGGCAGAGGGTCTCCAGACTGGCAGACACAAGTCTTTCCTAACACTGTTTTGAGATGGTGGGAACGAAGCCTGGGATCTTGTGTGTTCTAGTGGGTTGAGCAAGGGTTCAAGGGTCCTGCTCAGCTGTGGAAACCCACAGAGTGACCTTGGGTGTGTCACGGGCTCTCAACCCCAGAAAACCCAGTGATTGGTTTGCCTTAAATTCACTATATGTCAGAAACAAATTGAAGGCACACAACAACAACAATTATGTTATTGGCTAACACAGTACCAAATAGACTGTTCCATTCAGTAGGACAGAAGTAGAAGTCATTTGCCCTCTAGTTGTTGTCGTAGTGCAAGTACCACCAGCATCACTCAGCATAGCCAATGGTGAGGAATACTTGGAGTTGTAGTCCTACATGTGGAAGGCCACTTGTTTTCTACTCCTGCTGTAGAGGTGCCCAGCCTCTTATAAGGAAGAGAATGAATTCATGGCATCACAGACAAAATGGTGATTGTTGAGTAGTCATATTTTCTTTCTTAATAAATAGACAAGAAAAGAAATCTTACTTCCAAACCCAGTGTTTTGTGCAGCATTTTTGTACAGAAAAGTGCTTATTTTCTGTTTTTATTTTTCTAGGTAGAACAAGTTTCTCAGAACTGCTGTTGAAATTCAAACCACTGAAAATGCCAGTTCGTGCGCTACTAAGACTTGCCCTTTTGCTCCTGGGAAATCCTCAGTCCATGGTTTCATGACAGTACCAGCATGCCTGGCAAAACCAAATGACCAAACACCAGTATCAACTCAGTATTTGACAATGAGTGAAAGAAAGCATGAATGAAATCGGCTTTGCTTTCAGATTCACCAAGTTATATCTAATGCAATTTCATTTCTTTTTTGTGTTTTCAGAATGAAGAAGAAAGGTTTATATATTGTTGGACAGTCAACATGCCTGTGAAAATTAATACATTTACTTTTTTGTAAATAAAGCTTGTTTGTCAAAAAAGGGAAGCTTTTTACAAATTTGGAAATAAACCACTTGGAAGCATTTTGACAACTCTGTTCAACACAGCCACTTGAACCAGTGGAGCTTGATTATAGCTATGAAGGCTGTAAAATGAGCGGATAATGCTAGTTCAAAATTTTGAGGTAGGGGACAAAAGCCACAGGTCAAGCATAGCAAATAACTTTTAAATATTTCAAAGTGTCCTTGCTGCAAACAAGCAAGACATTCTGCAGAGCATACAGTATCTTATGCAATACTTAACATTTTCTGCATTTTTTAGTATAGATAGGAGAACAGTAGAGAAATAACTTGGGACAGGAGAATTTCCTCTCCCCCTCACAGCTGTTTTGTGTTGTTTACTCAATGGAGTGAGCCTTGTATAATGCCTAATAAGTAGGTTTTCTCACTGATGTTTTGTCTTTTCTGCATATGCAGCTCATTCAGGGTGGAAATGTTTCAAAAACCTAGGAATACAGCTGAAAAACTGTCATCCAGTGTTGACATCCATTCCTCTATCATACTTGTTTGATGGTTCGTTCTTTCTCTCCCTCTCTGTGGTTTATTTTAAAATATGTGTGCCATAGCTTATCTTCAAGGAATTTAAAATAGCTTGCAACAAAATCAGTAAATCATGGATTGAAAACATCCTTTTGGTGATAGCTCCAACACTTAACATTAAAATAAAAATTAAAAAAGCACAAAATTTTCAATACAGCACCGATTAATACATTCAAAATACATAAAGCTAATTAAAAATAGGCTATGTTCCGTTGGTGCAGTGTGTGAAGTTGCTGCAACTTGTGGGAACAGAGTTGCTGAGGTCTAAAGCTTGGGAAGGAAAATGGCACTAAATGTTGTAAGAAAGCACACCAAAAGGGAAGACTCCCTCCAGATATTGAATGGAAGGGCTGCTTTTTTTTCCCTAGAGGTATTTTGTTTTATACTCTCAAAACAATGCTAATGAACTTGATATTAAGTCACTACAGAGAGATACATATGTAAGCAAACATATGTGGCTTATATATATTTAAACTAGGCATCTGTAACCAAACAGTTATGCTTCTGATAAGAGCCCTATAATGACATTATGGACATTTAGTAGAATTATATGGTTACCCCAATACATACAGGATAATTTTTAGTTATTCCTCTGAAGGGTTTCACTGTACAGAATAAGTTAAGAAACAGAGAACGGGTCCTCTGCATAACCCCAACTGAGGAGATTTCAGAAGTGACTGTTGTGGGCCTATGGTGATCAATGTGTCTATTTTCTATTACACAGAAATAGGTCAATTTCATGTTTGAGGCGGTTTGGATCGTCAGTGCCTCCCACCCTAGCTTTTAAATATTTAATGCCAATTCCTAAAGTGGTTGGCCATTTTTACATTCCCCTTTTTGCAGTGGCGAGAGTTGGAGGAGTCTGGAGAACAGTGGCAATAGAAAGGTTAGAACTGAAAATAATGGGGAAATGGAAGCCACCCACAGACTGCAGATGCTGTAAACCTAAGAATTTGATTATAGTCAGCCCTCCACATTTGTGGGTTTCACTTTTGCTGGTTTGATTATTCACATATTATTTGCTGTCCCCTCTGCTGCCTCCCGATGCCATTTTTAATAGGGACTGCAAGCCTCATGAGACTGAGAACATGCAAAGGAGGCTTGTAAGTCCCTATTAAAAATGATGTGGGGCAGCAGTGGAGGTGGCAGGAAGCCTCGCCAGTCACCCACTTCTGCCTTGTGAAGGAACCCTGATGCTTCAAAGGCATCCACGGTGGGTTGAATATGGTTTGGAAAGACCTAGAATTATTCACGGTTTTTCCACTGTTATGGGAGTCCTGTGCCCCTAAGCCTAGCGAATGTGTTGGGATGGCTGTACAGCCAACTGGGAGATTATTCCTCAGTAAGGAGGGCGGCAGTGCAGCTTATATATGGCTACTCAGGAATGAGTTCCCTGATAATTTACTGCCAGGTCATTGCAGCATTGCAGCCCCAGTGAGTAAAGCAAAACAGACCTGCTTCTTTGACCAGTGCTGACCAACCTTTCAGTCCTTCACTAGGAAAGATGATATAGTTTATATGTTGTTACGGTTGTGTGCCTTCAAGTCTCACATAGCTGATACATTTTAATACACAATCCGAGGACACACCCCTCTGCTCCCCATCCGGGATCAGCGCACAGCGCGCAAACTGTCAGTAATATCTGAGGAAATGGGAGGGGAGAAAGCAAGCGAGTCCTATTTATACCAAAACTATGTGGGGAGTGCGGCTTTTCTTCCGTTTCTGAGAAAAAGAGAATGGAGTTCAGGGGTTGGCAGTTTCATGGTTAGCGCGGATGACAAAAGTGCCACGCAACCCCGGCAGCTGCGTGAGGGGAGAAGGCAGCGAAGGTGCGCGGTCGTGAGGCCGCCGCTGCCCTGCCCTGCCCTGCCCTGCCGCCGTCCGTTTTCCCCCTGGCTGTGGGAACGCGAAACTCCGCTCGTGCAGGAACCGGAGAAACGCCGGCCTCTCGGTTTTATTGTCTTTGCTATTGTATTGAAAGACTTGGCCCTGTTAGTCAGTTTCGGAATAAACAGACCTAAAGGATTCCTGTAGTGATTTTGAGTCAGAAGAAAAAAAGAAATCTCCAGCGTCAGTCCAACCCACTTCCCCAGAGGTGTGTGAGGGAGATAGAAGCCATTTCCACACTAGGCTGTTATAGTGCTATTAATCTACTTTCAACATCCTATGGAATCCTGGGGTTTGCAGTTTAGGGAAGGGCCTCAAAGGCCCCTCCCTAAACTGCAAACCCCAGGATTCCATAGGATGTTGAAAGTGGAATAATAGCACTATAACAGCCTAGTGTGGAAATGGCCTTGGGCGCTTTGGGGCTGGAGGGAAGCGTGAGGAGAGAAAAGGCTCCAGCGCCACCGCAGCCTTGTCATTAGGCGAGCGTGCGTACGACAGAGAGAGAGAC
Source organism: Iguana delicatissima (assembly GCA_948472985.1). Lineage (NCBI taxonomy): Eukaryota > Metazoa > Chordata > Lepidosauria > Squamata > Iguanidae > Iguana > Iguana delicatissima. The sequence goes on along the minus strand of CAOKZL010001203.1, from coordinate 34,726 downwards.
AAACTTCCGGTTTCCATTTTTAAAACGCTGTCACCCAATTTGAAATCAGCCGGTAACGTGACCCGGACCAATGATCTGGGCAGAGGGTTCGGAGTTTCATTTTTGGCGCCCGTTACAAACTCGAGTTTTGGCTCTTTCCTCTCGGCACACGTGCAAGAGGCATAGGCGGCGGCAGCGCTTCTTTTAAATTTCTTTGCAAAAACGAAAAAACCCAGTTGTGCTGGAGGATGGACGGCGGACAGCTAAACTTAGTTCGGAAGCCTGGTCGAAATTTCTTGGCGTGAAGCAGTGTTGGTAAGAGATGCATGCATCTGCTTGCATTCAGCCGCTCCCCCATATTTTTAAAAAACCGACCCTTGCGATAACAGCTGGTTGCGTCCTTGGAACGATTAAGCCATTTCTTTCCACTACTTTGCTAATCATTTCTGACCTTAAGTCCCATCTGGTTATACTGCTGTGCAACCATCACGCGCGGTGCGGGTGTGAGCACGGGAGTCAGTGTGTAAGGTTTGCTTTGTGAAGTTTCCTGTGCTTCGTTCATGGGTGACAGCAACTAGAGAGTGTGTGCCTGAAAGCATCACCGTCTGATCGGAAGGTCCTTCAGCCAGGTGGCAATTTGTGTAGCTGCTCAGAGTTGAGACCAGTGCATTCTGTCCCCTGGTTGCTTGCAGATAATTTGGGTTTCATGGTGCCTTTTATTGATTTCGTCTACAGAATATGATTTACAAAGTGTATCTCTATCGGCTGGGAATCGTGGCCTGAACTGACTCTGTGGTGATAACGATTAATGCCATGGCACTCTTGATTTAAAAAAAAGCCTATGTTATTTTAGTTCTTAGGAATAACATCTTCCAAAATGAACATCTCTTCCCCCTTCCCCCCTCCCCGTGTAACTACCGAAAGAGAAAAGAGGAATCCAGCCACCCAAAAGATTTCTGCCCCCCCCCCCGGGAAATCGTCCTTCAGTCTCAAAATTTCTTGCATTGCAGAGAGTGTGACACTGAAAATCCTTCATACCTAGAATTCTTCTATTTGCCGTCTTCATATTCTCTTGGTAATTTTGCTTGCCTTTTTTCTTTGGCTGCCTAAACTGTATTGCTAAATGGTCAATTCAAGTTTTAAAATAATGCAATGCTAGATATTTGGAGGCTGAAGGACAATTTAATTGGGGGAAGAGGAGAATTCCTGTTTGCAGGGGAATGTCTTCATTTCCCCCCTGTAAGTTCATACTGATTCCCCACCCACCCATACACACCTTGTCAGCTAAAGGCATTAGGTATTGTGGTAGTTAAGAGGCAGGAGTGTGCAGTGAGATCCCAAATTCATGGAGGATGGAGAAAATAATAAGATGACCACAAAATGGAAAAGAGGGTGATCTGCCATTGTCTGTTCAACCACTGAGAATCAGATCTGCTTTGGTCTATACATGCTCCTTTCTATTTTGTGGTGGCCACATTTATATCTTGTATTTTTTGGGGGGGGGAATTAAATGAAAATACCTGATAAATGTGAAATTTACTTCAAAATTGAATAGATCAACCTGATAACACATAGTTGTCAGTTTAAAATATTGTGTGTTTTAACACTACTAGAGCATAAGTTTGCATGCTTCTAGAACTAGTCTTCTGCGTACTCCCTGGTCAGAAACTTGTTGCTGAGGGTAGAAAGAGCAGTAGTAAGCTGAGAGGAAAGGAAATGTAGTAAGAATTGATTTTATTGTAGAAATGGCAGTCTTTCTCCTGGGTAACAGCCCTTCTATCAGTGTTCTTTGTTGCTGTAAACTGTACAACATAGGATTGTCCCTGATTTAAGGAACCATGAGGTCTTATACCAATCTACATCCTCAGCTTGGACATATTTGCGTGTTTAGCAACTAAGGGACAAAGACAGTCATATTTATCAGATCTGGTAAGCAAAGAGTCAAAAATGAATGTGCGCATACTGATGTGAGCTGCATTCCCTCCCCCTCAGGAACAGTTTTTATTCATAGTTTCATTTCCATAGACATTTCCACTGTTTTCAGTGGGGGATGATATATCATCAGTAGTCTATCTGGTTTGCATTTAAGTGGTGTCTGATGTTTCCAATAATTATGGTGGTTATTGCATTGTTTACCAGCCTATCATTTAGAGAGAATTTTATTTATTTGATTTATACCCACCGTTCTCCCCCAAAATTGCATTCAAGTAAGCAAACAATAAAATAAATAAAACACATATTACTTTTAAAAAAAATATAAAACAGATGAATTAAGACAATGTTAAAATAACTTTAAAACACAACAGATGACAATCAGTCACAAACATGGTAAAAAAAATGTCAGACACCAGCTAGGTCTGGCAGCATTATTTAGAAATGATAACAGCATTGGGCATTGTTTTTATCTTGGAACTGAGAAATGGCATTTGGAGACTGAGTATTCAGCAAGCCATAAGGACTATGAGGTCTTTCCCTCAGACACTTGTGCCCTTGAATACCACATTCTGTGAAACCTCTAGGAGTGGATTGAAGAATGATGGGGAACAGTGCCACTTTTGAACATGGAGGCCTTTTATTTTAATGTGTACCTTCAAGTAGTTTCTGACTTACAGCGACCCTAAGGTGAACCAATCGTAAGGTTTTCTTGGCAAGATTTGTTCAGATTGGGTTTGCCTTTCCCTTCCTCTAAAGCTGAGAGAGTGTGACTTAGCCAAGCCCACACTGTGGGTTTCCATTACCGAGTGGGAAATAAAACCCTGGTCTCCCAGAATCCTAGTCCCAACACTCAAACTACTATACCGCATTGTTTCTCCTAGACTCATTTTACACCAGGGTTATTTGTCCCTGTTCAAATTTATGACTACTTTCAGCTTTCAAGCAATATTGGAACTGAGCATGGCTATTCCTGGTGGGCACTTGACATGCCACCCACACAGGCTGTTACTAATCTGTTACTGTTTCAATTCTTAGGCCAAAATCCAATTTTTTAGTTTCAACCAGAGTAGCCCCATAGACTGATTAATAGGAATTTGTTATGTTAGCACATGTAAATTTCATGGATTGAATGGATCTAGTAAATAACTGGACTTGGGCCTGGTAGTATGTGAAGAGAGTGTGACACACATGGGTGAGCCATCTTGAGGCCTAGAAATGGTCTTCATTTCTGTAACGGCAAAAACATCCACAGCTCACCTGATCAGAGGAAAGGAACTGGCTTCCATATAAGGTAAAACAAGGAAAGAGAGCAAGATTTTGTTTCTCCCCCCTCCCAACATGAGAATATATTCAAAACCTCTGCTTCCTCTGGCATTCTTCCTCTTTCAGTCAGCACTGAAGTGCCATTGTCAGGCCCTTGTTTGTAAGTAGGAGCGACTACAAGGCCACAGGCAACGCCAGCTGCTGACGTATTTCTGTGGGCTGGTGGGTGGGTTTATGAGTTTTTAATCCATCTGTTAAATGTAGGGTTGCCAACTGATCAGAAACAAATGGTTTGGCCTGTTCATGTGTCTTTAAACACAGATTTGTCCACATAAATAGTATTTGATGCATTAACTAACCTCTTCTACTCTCTTCGACTGGGTGAACTGTTGTTAAAAAACACAGGAGCAAGCTACAGATTTTTTTGTTTTAAGGTAACCTCAGGTGCTAGATTCAATCTATAGTCTTGGGTTTTGTAATTTGGGGAGGTACTTGGAATTTTTTTAGTTAGAGAGCATCAGTTCCTCTTGGTGGAGTATTCTGAATCCCTCACCAAATTGTAAATTCCAGAATTCCATGAGAGGCAGCCATGGGTGATGAAGTGGGATCACACTACTATAGCTATGTGGTCCAGATATATCTCTGTCTCAAAAAATAGTTTGCAAGTTCCTTGGAGCAGGAACCCACCTATTTTGCTGTTGTTCTACAACATAGGGATGGGAAGCCTTCAAAAGCTTGCTGGACTACGACTCCCATTTTCCCTGACAATAGGTGAGGACACTGCAAAGAAAAAGTACACTATAAATTGTTTCAGGGTGAATTCTATGCTTGGATGTATACTAAAAAGAATTAGCAAAGGAAGAAACCTGGAATCATTTTTCAATTATATTATAAACTGTGTTTTTATAAAATGTATTATTTTTCTCTTTGTATGTGCTTTGGTCTATATTAGTTTTAATTTATATAAGCCACTTTGAGTCCCAGTTTGGGGGAAAAGGTGGGATATAAGTGAATTAATAAAAATAAATAAACTTAGAATAGAAAGGACCATTTCACCAGGTATGGTTTCCTCTCCCAGTGCTGCAGTCCTGGGGGGAGCAGTGAGTGGCGTAATTTTGTTTCCTAAAAAATGCACAACCTTTTCTAGCGTATGAACCGGGAAACATTAGAGGCTGCTCCTGTCCACTATTCTATTGCCATATATGCTATATATTTAGTATGTAGAACAATAAATTATTTCATTAATGTTGATAGTTAGAAATTACATGTTTAATTTGTTGCTGTTGAGATTAAGAACCAGTGTATGTATTAATTTCAGTGTTGGAATACAACTCTGGAGACCAGGGTTTAATTTCCTGCTTAGGGAACCCACTGGGTCACCTTGGGCTAATCACAGTCTCTCAGCCTCAGAGGGAAGCCATGGCAACCCCCCCTCCAACACATCTTGACAAAAAACTCAAAAACCATGGTAGGTTTGCCTCAGGGTCGCCATATACTGAAATCAACTTGAAGGCACAGAACAACATTGATAATCAAAAGAGCTAGATTAAATGAATTATGTTAATTGTTATGCTAAGATGTTAGTTTTTGGAACAACCTGTAAGATTTATAGAAAATGTATGAGATTTTTTGATTTGAAGAAAGGAGTGGGTGAAAAGCAGGAGGAAGAGAGAAGAAAAAAAATGGAGAAGTTTATGGAAAATGATTCTCTTAATTATCCAACTACCTAGTCCTATGTGAGCAATAAATAGGAGTATAAAGTGGTTCATTGCACCTCACCAAATAACAATAAATAAGAGACACCACAAGAAAAACATTTTTAAGAAAATTAAAAATAGAGGGGAAAAAACTGAAGAGACCTAGAACACTCTACCTAGAAAGGATCCAAGAGCTCTCATACAGACCAATAAAAGAGGTGGAGGGATGCCAGCTTAATACCAAAAAGGCCTGACAGTCTTAAAAGGCACCTGGTGTCTCAGAGCCTTCTGCCAAGCAATTAAGTAAATCCTTCCCCATTCCATTCTCCTATTCCCAGGAGGGACTTTTTCTTCTTCTCCATTCTCTTGCTCCTGAAATCCACAAGGTAGTAGGCAGATTAGAACACCAAACTCACCAGCACCGAGCTGTGTGATGTATTTCCTCCCGGCCTTATTCTTCTCTTCCTGAGGCCCTCCTGTCTCACTGCATGTCACAATGAATGCGACACCTTCTCCTTAAAAAATTCCAGTGACCTATAATAAGTAATTTGTTAGTATGAGAATAACTGCAGTGTTGATCAGGCAACCTGTGGAGTTCAGCTGTGTGCATGGGGGAAAACTATAATGTTTTAACAAATTAATTTAACAATTTCCTCCCAAACTCTGGTGTTTGTTTATGGTTAATAGAGTGAAATGCTAGGTATGCTTAGGATACATTATACAATGTCTGTGGAGAGCACCTTTCCCCAGCCTGAGGCCTTCCAGATGTGTTGAACTACAGTCTTCAAAACCTAAGCCTAAGGATGGTGAGATGTGCAGCCCAATGTATTTGGAGGGCAGGAATAGAGATTACACACATTAGGTGACTTAGGAGAAAGTGGAATGGTTAGACAAAGGCGAAGTTATTGTTGTGTGCCTGCAAGTTGTTTCTAACTTAAAGGAGAACTTATTGCAGGGTTTTCTTAGCAAGATTTGTCACAAGAGGTTTGCTAATGCCTTTCTCTGAGGTTGTAGGAGTGTGATTAGCCCAATGTCATCCAGTGAATTCCCAAGTCTCAGTGAGGATTAGAACTCTGGTCTCCCAGAGACCTGGTTCAACACTCAAACGACTATATCACATTAGGTAATCAAAAAAGGCACTGGTGCCATTTTTGTTCATGGCAGAGGCCCAGCTCATGAAAAACAACAGATAGTACTTTATTTGCCACTATATCTCCATGTTGGACAAATGAACACAATATCCTTTTATTCCTTGTAACAAAAAATACTTCCCAGATTGTGGCTTTAGTTTCTATGTGCCCCTATCTTCAGCAAACTATACAAATCAAAGCAGTAAGATATTTTTTAAAAATGGGGAAAGAAGTAATTGCAGTCTCCCAGGACACCTTTAACTTCAAGGTAGCCATCTTTTCAAAATAACTTTAAATACAGATTCCACAGGAAACAGGTGGATACAAATTCATGAAGAAGTTCCGTTTTATCTCTTGTGAGTGGAGTATTGAGAAAAGGTCTTTTGTCTCCATATATGTATTCATCAACTTAATCAATGCAAGTCAGAGCAGCCTTAATCAGTAATCAATGTAAGATTGTCTTGGCAGCCACTCAACTACTGTTAGGTAGAGGCCACTGTTAAAATAATGACAACTGTATTTTTTACATTTTATTTCCTTTTCTCTCCACTGATCACCCAACTGTTCACTCAAATACATGTATAATTCTGATGAAGCAACACTGTATTCATCTAGATGAAGTGAGCTGTGTAGTCCACAAAAATATATGCCAAATAAGACTTGCTAATATGTAAGACACTACTAGTTATTTTTGCTGCAGTAGCTACATCACTATGGGTCCTAAAGCAAATCAGATCTGAACTCTCACTTTAAGCCAAAATGATTAAACTGAGGCTGTTGTACTTTGGACATATCATGAGATGATGTGACTGACTGGAAAATATGATAATGGAAGGCAGTAGGAAAAGAGGAAGACCGCATTACAGGTGGATTGGTTCAATCAAGGAAGTGACGGCTCAAAGTTTGCAAGATCCAAGCAGGGCAGTTGATGGCTGGGGACCCTGGACATCTCTCAGTCATAGGCTCACCATAGCTTGAAGCTGACTTAATGGCAAATAACAACAACGCCACCTCTCTGGAACTTGGAAGCTGTGTAATCATTGTAGCGCCTTATAGTATTGACACTGCATTTCTTTTGCCAGTCAAATAGCAACTCTCATAATAGTAAACCACAGCACCAGACTAATCTCGTGCTCTTTCATATCTTTCCTTGCTCATTTCTAAACTGGACTGTGGGTTTTTAAAAAGTGTGGTACCTTGCTCATCTGTAGCAAGGGTCATTTAAGAAGTAGATGCCTACAAATCATGATCAGGCTTGGTAACCAGGGATTCATTTTTAATAGTCAGCTGAGAAGCCTAGTCATTTATCAACATGGATATTTTCTGAAACTGATGTCTTCTAACTCAGTGCTACACAAAGTGGTGGTCCACAGACTGGGGCTGGTTTGTGAACCATCAGCTACTGGGCTTCAAGAAACTGTAAACAGAATAATAATATGGCATAGACATGGTGTCAATTCCTGACACACTGAGGGGAAAAATAGCAGACCTACTCCATCAGATAGCTTGAAAATCACTGTCTAACTCAGGCTTTATTTAGAATGAATGATATATAGGCCCTGTTCCTTTTAAACTGTGAATTGTTCCCCAGCTTTTGCCTGATTTTTTTAAAAGAAGAGATATTTCAAAGTGTGGGGAAATGTTTGAAAAGATCTTTCAAAATGTGAGAAATGTTGGCTAGTAACATGCCTATTTTAGGTTTCTGTCTATGAAAGTTTTCTTCAAAAACGAAAGAAACATGATCAGTTTGCCAAGATGGGCACTTTACAGCATAATCCTTATGTATGCTTATGCAAAAGTAAGAATTTACCCACTGAATTTAGTGAGGGTTAGTTCCAGTTCAGTAAGTGTAAAGCTCTAACCGTAGACATTTTTTTTCTCCCTGGTGGCCTAACTGCAATCCTGTGCATACCTGCCTGCAAGTAAGATCACTTGAACTTCTGCTTCTGAATGCATTCATTTGATTTGTAAAATATACTGAGCTTTGAAAAAGGATCTTCTTTAGCCAGCCGAATGCAGATATTGCTTTTAGCTGAGAATGCACACAATCATAGAAAGACGTATTCATACCCTCTAACACTTCGCAGATGAAAACGGGGACATGTGTGGCTAGGCAACATCGCAGTGTAGTCAAAACGGCAAAGGTAATGACTGAAGAACACTTAAACTAGGGGCGGGGCTGCAGCAGTTTGCTTTTGCTTGAGCCTGCTGGGAAAGGCAAGATTCTGCCTCCTTCTCTTTTCCCTCCCCGCTTTGCAGTTTTATCCCTGTCTGCAGCAGTTGAAATAAGCTGAGAACAAAGGGGGTGGGAGGGGGAGAAAGAAAGAGAAACTGGAACTTTTTAAAAGCAACTGAAAAAGTGTGATGACAGAGGATTAATCAGGACTGCCCCTGCAAAATTACCGGAGTTGGAAGATGTGAGTGTTACTATTTAAACCCTTCACCTTATACATGAAACCCATTTAAACGGGGGTGGGGGAATGAGAGAGAGGCATTGAGCCTCTCTTGGATTGTTTTCTGTATTTCCTCTTTTATCTGATTTTTAAATTCCTTATTCAAACAGTCACTGTTGCTTCTCTCAATGACTGCAAGGATAAAAATCCAAGGAGAATATTAAGCTACAGCCCTTAGTCTGTCAATTTATTTTATAAGTGCTTTGTATCTGGGCAACATTTTAAGTTTAGTTTGTCTCTCAAACAGTAAAATCTGAAAGCCTTATTCTGACATTATCATTTTTATTGGTTTCACAGGCTACCAGATGTTACCAACTGGAGTCTGGGGACCATTCAAATTCTGTCCAAGAATCTAGGCATCAGTGAGGTATTGCTGGATAACACAGCATGTTCAGACTGTATCAGTTTTTGAAATGGTGCTATTGTGATGCTATCTATGGCAGTTTCATTCCATAGTCATTCAGTCCATTTAGAATTGCTCCCAGAACATGTGTCACTACTATTACAACAGCAACAACAGTATTACTATTGACTGTTATTCCTTTTTTCCAAAACTGGGACTCAACGTAGCTTATTGATTAAAACAAGTGCAATATAGTTAAAACATACAAAACACAGAAACATTGAAAAGCAGCATTAAAATGGAATTAAATTAATAATGTGAAAAGTGGTTTAAAACTACAATTAAAAACGTTATAAAGGCTGGTCACAAACCAGTACAGTATGGCATACAGTCCTTCCTCCCCATTTGTGGATTTGACTTTTGTGAATTTGATTGTTTTGCAAGGCGCACGCATGCCTTTCCTCCTCCTCCCCCGCCTCCCATTCCCTTAACTTTTAACCCAGTGTAGAGAAGGAAGGCAAGCACGCATGGGCAAAAAGCAAGGTAATGAGGAGGAAGGCATGCGTGTGCTTACCTTCTCTGCGTGCAGTGCTCCCCCCCTTCCCTTGCCTTTTGCCTAGGTGCAGAGAATGCGCGCCAAGGCAAAAGGCGAAGGAATGGGAGGAAGGCACGCACACCCCTTCCTTCTCTATGCGAGGTGCTGCCCTTTCCCATTCCCTTGTCTTTTGCCCAGGCATAGAGAACATGCACTGAAGCAAAAGGCAAGGGAATGGGGAAGGCACATACACACCTTCCTTTTCTGCATGCAGTGCTCCCCCTCCCATTCCTTTGCCTTTTGCCCAGGTGCAGAGAACAGGCGCTGAGGCAAAAGGCAAGGGTATGAGGGAGGAGAAGGCTTGAGTATCCTTTCCTTCTCTGTGCATGGTGCTTCCCCCATTCCCCTGCCTGGCACAGAGAAGGAAGGCACACACACCAGAGCAAAAGGCAAGGGAATGGCAGGGGGGAACCCCAAAAGGGAATGATAGGGGGAATATTGGGAGGGGAGTTATTCATGGCTTTTGCACTTTTGTGAGAGTTCTGTGCCCTGAACTCTCTCAAAAGCGGAGGGGCCACTGTACTCATAAAGCCCTTTCTTTAAAAAGCTTTCATTCTCAAAAGTCTGTTAGAATACACTATAACTGCCATGGTGTATGTATTTGCATGTGCACAGACATATACATCCTTACTATATACTTCTCTATATGTATTAGTATGTATTAGAGAGAGAGAGAGAGAGAGAGAGAGAGAGAGGGAGATCCAGATGAAAAAGGACAAATCAGTATACAGATAAACCTCAGTTAATGAAATAGATGTGTAACTGATGCCAAAGTCAGAGATAACATGGAAAGAATAAGGATGGGTTCCTACAAAATAGAAGTGCAGTTCAACATATTTCAGCAAAGATTTAGTTTTTTTAATGCTAATTAAAATCTGTATGTGATATGAAACAACCAGGTCAGTAAACCCTGCATAAGTAAGCAAAACTATTTTGAACCCTCCAGGAACCACTAGAAGGCTTCTTCCATGTTACTTCCAGGGATGACTTTTTCTTTCACTAGCCTCCACTTTTCTTACATTCCATTTTGGTGGCCAAACTTGCAGATCAATGCTTCTTTAACATGCTGGGGGTAGCAGGTGAAGCAGGCTTAACTGCTCTCCCCTTTTTCTTTCTGTTTTGCTATTTATGCATACTCAGTAAGGAATCTGTGGGCAGCTATTGTGTACCTTACCTGTTGTAGGTAGTCACACCCTGCTATAGTGGATCCCATTCTTTTCCAGCTCAAACTTTATTGCATGGTTTACTGCAGACATGCTGCTTCAATCTGACACTGAAAAGTTTTTGTTTTTCTATCCTTCATTCGTTCCTTCATTTGTCATCCTATCAATGCTGATGCTTCTAAAAAACTTCCAGCTAGGCAAAGGGCAAGGAGGAAAAGGGGGGTTGGAGGAGACCAATGATGTAGACTTGAGTCGATTGACCTGGAGGGGAACAGAAAGTATGTTAGATAATGGGCTTGAGGAGGAAGGAGCCTTCCTTCTAAAGCTTTTGGAGCTTCAGTAATGGGGAGTAAGAAAGATCTTATTCCCCACTTCCAAAGCTGCAGATGGCAAAATTGCAAATGTGGAGGGTCAATTCTACTTTAATTGTTAAAACTTACTTTATTTGACTCTGTCCAGACATTCCAAGTTGGGATATAAAGTTGGCTCCCAGACTTGAGACTTGACTTTAAAGTATCTTCAAGGACTTAAGACTCAACTTGAGACTTGAAGGTAGAGATCTGAGATTTGACTTGAGACTTGGAGAAAAAGAATTAATACATCACTGGAGGAGACTAAAAAGACTTTGTTAAAAGGAAGTTCTTTATCAGAGGATATGTTAACTGGGTATGCCCATATGTTGTGCTTTACACAGTACAGTGCACCCTCTTCTGGTGCACCCTCCACATACATGAATGCCAGGTTGCATGAAGTATAATTCCCATTATAGCCAATGAACATGATGGGCGCATGCCTATGGGGGTACAGGCATGCCCACATTGCATCCATTGACTACACTGGGATGTGACACTTGCATATTTTTGTTTTACACTGGGGTTCCTGGAACGGAACCTCGTGTATATGGGGGGTGCACTGAACAAGAGGAGAGGTCCCTGCTCCAAATGCACCATTCAACACAAGGGCAACAACAGAGGTTAGGGAAAGGAGGCTTTAGTTTTACATGTACTATTCAAAGTGTTAAAGAATGATGAGCTTGGCAGTCAAATCCATGCTCCCAGAGAAGTCTCGGAGTGTACTGATTAACTGCGCTGCACAAGGTCACAAGCTGCAGATGTGTGCTGGGAAGAAACAGCTTAGCTGATATGTAGTTTGTTTAGTCTGCAGTTAGTGTCTAGCAGTTCACACGGGAATTGTACTGAGTCTTCCTGTGTGACACTCATGACGTCTGCCTGTTTACCAAAGACAATATGTAAAGGGTGGGATCACTCTGTATTCATTCTGCTTCTGCTTCTGTTCTGTTTCTCTTCTTCTGGGTTTGCTTGCTTCTGTGAGCATGCAACCTGCAATAAAGGTTTTTCTGCTTTAGCCTGAAGATGCAATGTGTGTCAGTTTTCTTTCCTCCAGGCTTGGAGGAGTGGGGTCAGCTCTGTTTTGACTGTTACCCCCATTTTTTCCTGACACAAAGAATAGCCATGTAAGTGTGTTTTAGCATAACAAGATATAAAGGAATCCAGTAGCATTAGAAATGTAAAAATTCCAGAAATTTTGAAGCCAGGAGATGGGTCTGTTTCCCCAGAAAAAAACAGAATTTTCAGAAAAATAGAAAAAATGCCATATTTTCCCTCACCTTTACAGAACGCAAGTCACTTTCTTATTTTAGCAACAAAAAAATACATTGTGTGTAACTTAGTTTGGCATTAAAAGATCATGTCTGTTATGTTAAAAGCAGATTTTGTTCAGAAAATAATTACAAATTGAATTTTTAAAATCTTATTTTTTTTAAACGAAACTACAAGGTCCCCAAATATAAGAAAGGCTTGAACTGCAAGGGATCTCTTTGGTTGAACTATTTTACTAGGATCAGAGAATAAATAAATAAATAAAAAAAATTAAAAAAATTAGTAAAACAGATAATTATTTTTTTCTCCACTAGTTCTCCGTAGTATCAAGCAGACATAATACATTCACTTCCATAAAATGAACTGAGAAAAGGAAACTAAGATCAGGATTTATGGCAGTCTGATAGCTTACATAGTCTTACTTTAAAAAACCTTCTTGCTACATAGTTTTTAGAAATAATGTGGGAAGAATAAAAGTAAGAACACTTTCTCTTAACTGTCTCATTCATCCTTCTAAAAGAATATTTCCCATAATCCACTTTTCTGTTCTGTTCTGTGCTTTTCTTTTGGCTCACAAATAAAACAATTTCCCCTTTTTTCCCCACCAGGTCTTCACCTTTCTAGTAGCACCTTTGAGACTAACTGGAAATGTTTTCTTTTTCCCAACTAGTCTCAAAGGTGAAACTGAATTCCTATATGTCAGGGATGGGCAAAGAGAAGCCTGAAGGCATTTGCCTCTAAATGTCTACAGGGGTGTGGGGGCATATTTGTGACATCTCACCCCACAGTTTAGGCTTATGACAAGCCCTTTTGAAACAGGACATAAACAGGAAATTACTTCTGCTCACTTCTTGTTGTTAAATAAGATCTTTCCTGGGGCTAAAATGGCCCAGATAGGTTAAAAACATGGCAAAAATGCCCCCACACATTCTAGAGGGCATTGGGGGGCAAAAAATTACTTTTATGGTGGGGTGCAGGGGGTGTAGCTCTCCAAAATTCCCCGGGGGAGCTAACACCGGCCCCTAGCCTTCCACAGTTGCCCACCCTTGTGTTATGTCTTTTTAGTTTTATATGGTTAGGCTTAGCTACAAGCTGAGTTACAAGAAGCCATGGAGAATGACCCAAAGGTTTTCTGGGAAAGTTGGGTTTTGAGTAGGAATTTGAAGAGGTGGCATCATGTAGGAGTCCTGAGAGGTGGTTTCAAGTACATGGAACACCAGGGAGAAAGGCTATCAAACAGATTTCTTATATTAACACTCATCAGCTAATAGCTGACTGATATTTGGAAGCTGCAGCATTCAGATGTAGCGAAATTCCTATCCCATAAATCACCTGTTAAATTAGCTTCAGTTACTCCTTGGCCTTTATCAATTAGCTATCAATAGTTCTGTTCTCCAAAACTTAAAAAACGTATTAGTATATAAAATCAGTGTTGCTGACGTGTACTAAGCATAAGGACTTTCTTCTTGCATATACAGGAGTGCTGTTCTCCTGTGTATGCAAAGATGATCCAAGAAAAATAAAGCATGGTTTTGTTGATGCAGTTATCCAAACATTTAGAACAATTATTTTTCTGAAATTACAAGTCCCACAGAAGACTTTAATCACTGCATCACAGTGTCTTTAAGACTTTCCCAAAATATATACTATTTACATTTTGTACTGATCCCACTTATCTTGATCATTGCAGAGGGAAATGCAGAGGGGGGATTTGGGGGATTAAATGTCTCTTGTAGCTTTTCTGGTGAAAATCACCCTTTCCCAAGGTCTTATTGTAAGAGAGAAGCTGCCATTAGTCTAATGTTACACATAACTGCAGTGTAGTTTTGGTTTAGGTTCCCAATTTTATGCCCACTACATAGGACTGATTTTTGCTACAAATTAATATGAGGCAATACTTGAAGCACCAGCAGAGTCACTGAATGGATGACTATGTCCCTTTGAAGTCTGCTTCATTTATTTATTTCAAGACATTTACACTTGGCCTTCTTTTACACTTCTTTTAGGAAGTAGAGGCAACTTTAGGCTTGTGCTGACTATTATCTGAAGCTATTTAAAAGTTAGAACAGTATATGAGAAATAAGGTTACCTGAATTGACTGGGGCATCTGCTTCCCAGTCTGTCCACAGGATGGTTGTAACCTGTGTTGCCAGCAAAAGGGAATCTCATAAATTAGGACTGTGACTCCTTTGGGTCACAAGTCCCATCCAAAAGGGCATCCGTTTGACCTTGCAGAGTCCTGCTTGCAGCTACTACTGGGAACTCATTTTATAAAGCAGCATTAAGGTTCTAGTTTTAGGAGAGGGAGTATATTTCAGTAGTATTGACTCACATGGGCGAGGTCTAACATTCAATCCCTGGCATCTTCAGTTGAAAAGACAGCGTTTTAGAGTAGACTATACTTGGCTAAATGGAACGGGACTCTGAGCTATTCAGCAACCCATGGATATGCTATTTCTTTCTTTCCTAAATATTCTTATATTTCAGGTACTAAATTCTCATGTAAGATTAGCATCACATCTGGAAATCTGGGCTTTTCAAATGTTTAACTGTCAGTGTATCAATATATCATACTTTCAATGTTCTGTAGTAAATCTCTTTCCCCATTTCCCTTGTTTTAGTCCTTAACTGTATCTCCCCTCTAGTTTCTTCCACAGCAGTGCCATCTGCTGGACAAAGCAAAGATGACTAAAGAAAGGGAAAATATTTTTTGCAGAATCTCTGTGGGTTTTTTCTCCCCCTCAGGAAGCAAAACCCTATTTGTGCATCTGTCATGTGAATATATACATATCCTAGTAGAAAGGAACATTCTCTTTCTTTTTAAGTATGTTCCATCTAAGTTCCACTTTTCAGGCTGGAAGCAGACAGTTTGAGTGCATTCAGTGCAGTTTGAGTGCCAGTGATAATTTGAGTGCAGTCAGCCAGAGATCACTGTCGCAAGATATAATTGTGGCTGGGGATTAGATAATGTCATGGAGGATAGAACTATCAATGACTACCAGTCAGGATAGTTTTGTATCACCTCTGGTATCACAGACACTTTGTTGTTATGTTCCTTCAAGTCAGCTCTGTCTCTGACGTACGATAGAGTTTTTCTTAGTAAGATTTATTCAGAGGAGGTTTGCCGTTGCCTTCTTGTTAGGCTGAGAGCATGACTTGTCCAAGGCCATCTAGTAGTTTTCTTGTGACTGAGTGGAAATTTGAACCCTGTTTTCTTGAATTCTAGTTCAGTACTTAAAGCACAACACCACACTGGCATTCCTATCAGAGGCACTACTGCTTTGTATTTTATTTCTGGAGACTGCAGGATGGAAGAAGCAGTTGAACTCACATCCTGGTAGTGGTCTTCCCAGAGCCAAGTGACTTGCCACTATATGAGAGGGAATGCCTTTGGTCCAATGCAGCATGATTCTCCATATATTCTTATGAACAAATCCTGGGGTATTTTTCCAGTTTATTGGAAGGGAACAAATCAGAGAAAGGAAGATGCTTGCTGCTGAAGAACTCAACAAAACTAACTGTGGATCAAAGTTCTGTGCTTTGTTTAGCTGTTCCTACAGTAAGCAGGAGTGACTGAATATCAGCACACACCAGTGCATTGCTTGTTCATGAAAAGTTAGGGCTCCTTCAAATTCCTGGCTTGTCTTGTCATGAGAACATGTCCTAGATTCCCCCTATCCCTCCAAATATAGCTGAAGGTGTCTTTTAAGTGCAATCCTTTTGCGGTGTGTTTATCTGTTCCACTTTCTTTGCTACAAAAGCTGTTCGCTGAGAGGCAACAGCATGGTGAAAATAGTGTGTTTCCAAGGGAAACAATACCTCTTTCCTGTATCTTAATAATTATGGTATCTGTCTCCTGTTCGATCTGCATCAACAACATCAGAGGCTGAATCCTCTGTTGCAAACCAATTGAGCAATGAGATTTTCGATGTAAAGTCGAAGGCTTTCACGACCGGAATCCGTAGGTTGTTGTGGGTTTTCTGGGTTCTGAGGCTGTGTTCTATTAGTATTTTCTCCTGATGTTTTTCCTGCATCTGTGGCTGGCATCTTCAGAGGATGCCAGCCACAGATGCAGGCAAAACATCAGGAGAAAATACTAATAGAACACAGCCTCAAAACCCAGAAAACCCACAACAATCTAATGAGATTTTCCTTGATCTTTGGATCCCACCCCCAACTGGGGTAACAGGGAACAGGGCCTTTTGAGTGGTGGTGCCCCTGTTTTCAGACACCCTCTGCAATAAAACGTTGCTAGTGCTAAATGATGTCTTTTCTCTCCAGCATCAGCTGAAGATAATTTTATTTGGCCATATTTCCTAAATTATTTTAGTCCATTAATATTGAAGGAGTTAGTCTGCTCTGTTCTACTTATGATTTTCTATTTGTTGTCTTAAGTCCTTGGGACTAAAAAGTATAATATTAAATAATCTAAATAAGTAAAATACGTATGCACAAGTAGCACAAAATAAATTCTCTCAGGCTGTTTGAAATATAATTACAGTTTTAGCTATGCATTTTAATGTCTTTCTTACCTGTTACACTGATGTCTTGTCTAGGTTTTTGTAAGAGAAGATAGTATCCTGCTATGTCTCTGGACCTAGGGTGAGCTAGGTCTCACACACACCCTCCTATTTTGTTTGCAGCAGGGAGGCACCTGGACTTAAACAAACCACTTTTGCTTTTCAATAAACCACAGCTTTCCATTTGGCCCACAGTGAAGAACTGTAGTTTGTTTTGAATTCCTTAGTTCAAACAAACCAGGATCAAATCTTCTTATGAGTCAGAGCTGGTAACCAACTAGAGTTTCGCTAACCCAGAATTTTAAGTAACCCGTGTAAGTTAGTGAGAGTTTAAGTAACCCTTGTCCAGAAATAATGGCCAGTTTAAAATCAGAAGTGGATTCACACTGGATTGGGTGCTAGAGGAGGGATTGCAAAAACCCATGACCCAAAACACTTTAGGTAAGACTTTCCCATTACAGCTGAAACAGCTCCATGAATGTCACACGTTAAAATTCCTCTGGTTACTGCACAAAGCTCTATCATTCTTCCTAAAGATGGTAAGCAGCAATTAGCTGTTCTTTTCCTGCAATCTGCCTCTTTATTTGTAGTAAATTATGCATGAGAAATATGCAGCCTTCCAAATAGTGCATAATTAAAGATCAATAAGATTTATGGCAGTTCATAATGTCCCAAGTGAAGAAACAGCAGCTCAGTATCTTACTTAAAACTTTCCAGTAACAGTGAGAGTAAGCCAAAAATAATATGACAGTTGCATTTCTAAGCAGTAGATGGCAGTAGCAACACAGGGATGGTCACCATGTTCTGATTTTTTTCCATGTTTTCATCCTAAGAAGAAGGCATATATTTTGCAAGTCCAAAACAGAATCACGTTAACACACACACACACACACACACACACACACACACACACAGAGTTATGTCTGTAAACACAGGCCAAAGAGCAGCTGCCACTTCTGATCAGAACCACAAAACAGTTACCAAAAGGTCTTCTAAGGACAAGATTTTTTTCTTTAAAAAAAAATCACTCCTCAGGGGCTCTAATTTAAGAGCCTTGTAGTCAAACCTCCATGACTCATGTAAACAGAAGTGGCGCAATTGGTGAGTAATTCTGATAGCACCCTTCTGTAAATATTTAATCGCAGCCAGGCTTGCTGTGAGCCAATTGGATTTTTTATATTAAGAGAATTACAGTCTTAGAGGAAAAGGCGAGAAGAATGGGAAAGAATTCTCTTTTTTCATCACTGTATATGGCTTTCCCCTTGTTTTTTTGCTTTTTCTTTTTAACTGCTGGCCTGTTTTACGGCATGGATTTTTAAGTTTTCATTTATTCTTGTGTTAGCTGCCTTGGGAAACAAGTTAGAGGGTGGCATACAAATGCCTAAAAGTAATAAATTAAATTAAGCAGAATTAGGGACATCTATTAAGACATTGTGATGTTTCTTTGTGTTCCTAGAAATCTCAGTATTTAGCTACTGAGAATACATAAAAGTTCACCCATGAATATGGTTTTGACAAAAGGAAAGCTGGGAGGGGTACAGAATCAGTAGCAGTAGTTGTTGTTGTGTGCCTTCAAGTTATTTTCGACTTATGGCTACCCTAAGCTGAACGTATCACAGGGATTTTCTTTTATTTTTATTAAAATATACATTTTAAATACCTAAAACAACATATAGTAACACACCAAAGATACTAAACTAAGATTAAATGGAAAGTAAGCACCAACAGAATTAACCAAAACAACTACAACTACTGAACAAAGCTAAGTAACAAAATTATGTGTATAACACATCGGTTGCTCATTGTGTGCAAATATATCAGTACTGCCTCTTAGATAAAACTCTAAGTAATCCCTTGTATTGTTAACCTATAAATTATATCATAAAGATCACATTAGAGGCTAAACTTACTCTTTTTGCAAGCACTCACGTCTACTGATTAGTTGGTACATTAATCTGTTATTCTTTAAGTCCCAGAGTTGATCTTTCCTCCATAATGGTTTTAAGTATACTCTCAACTTACCCAGTCCTTTTTGAAATTATTAAGTGAGCCTTCCTTAATTAACACAGACAATTTGTCCGTTTCCATCAAATCCAACATCACAGGGGTTTTCTTGGCAAGATTGGCAAAATTTGTTGAAAGAGGGGTGCCTTTGCCTCCCTCTGAGGCTGAGGCAGTGTGACTTGCCCCAGGCCACCTAGTGGATTTCCATGGCTTAGGATCTGAGTGAGGATTCAAACTCTGCTCTCCAGAGTGCTAATCTAATGCTCAAACCACTGTACCATGCTACTTTCTTTGAAAGTCCTCTTATCGCTTTATCTTTTATTATGTCTTTATGTCTCAGTTCTGTCCAGGTGTGTTTTACTATGTAAGTTCAGACTCAGGTCAGACATTTGCCAGAATGCATGAAGGACTAAATGTATAGGAGGTACGTGGGTATGTATTTAAGTACACCCTCCCAATCACCAACCTGCTGTGCTCCCAGAAGCTTCCTTGGCTTAGGGTGGGCGACCATAGCAGGTCCAGGGGCTAATATTCTGCACTTGAAACCCTCCAGCAGCCTTATGGAGTGCCAAAATTCCAAAAAACAACAAAATCAGTGGTAGTCAGAAGTCTACTTCTAGTTTTGAAGGAAAAAAAACTATTTATATGTGTGTGTTTGTTAAACAATGAAGGGGGAGCCACAACTATTTAAATGGTAAATTGGTGCTCTTGAAGGTTTCCAGGAGACAATTCACCTTTTTCCCCCAGAAAAAGGGCAGTCTGGGGAATCTGGAGGGGTTGAGAGCTTTAACCTTGTGTATGGGGGTGGGTGGGGATTATGTCTGACCCCACCATCGTCCTAGATCTTTGCACACTGAGTCTATAAAGCAGAAGAATTCCTGTACTTAGGAATCCAGGCTTATCAGGGTTCATGATCACAGTAGCTCTGCAATCATGCATGAGGTTACAAAGCCTTATATAAGCCTGAGATGTTATTTGATGTGTGGTGACATTTGGGGATGGGGCTTATATGCGGTGCTCACATCTCTGCCCTTAGTTCACTCCTGCATGTAAGCAGGTGACCTGTGGGCTAGGCCTTTCTTCCAAGTGCAGGATTGTAAGAGCACAAAATGAATTGTGTCACTGTGCTACACACATCCTTGAGTGACTTTAGGCAGTCAAGTTCACCAAGGGACCAACATGATGCTCCATAAACCTACTGAGAGCCATTTCAGACTATACAATTATTGCTGTATGATTTCACTGTAACTAGCCAATGGCAACCTTTGGAATCCTGGAGTTGTTAGTTTGGTGAGGCATTAGAGCTCTCTGGCTGAAAATTCTGAACATTGCTCTCTAAATTGCAAATCCCAGGATTCCATAGGATATTGCCATGGCAATTAAAGTGAGATCATAGCTCTGTAATTGTGCAGTGTGAAAGCCCCCCAGATTTACCTATGTGACAAGATCACTCTGGGCAAATGTCAGGCTAAATGGCTGTGAGGCAGAGAGTCCCCTGTTTCCCAGTCAGTGATGGAATGCCAGCGAAAGATTATCTTCATTGCTTTAGCAATTGAGACAATCATTTAGATTTAGCCACTCACTTTTGAGGATCCAAGCAATATTGCCCAAAGGGGCATGCTTGTTGTAGGATTTTCCAGCAGGAGTCGGAAAAGATTCTAATGGGGGTTGCTTCTCTCTCATTTGGATAGGCAGGTACTAGGAATACTTTTAATAGCAAAGGTGAGTAATTACATGAGAGGCCAGGGCCAATTTCCCTTCCAATCCCTCTGTAGGCCACACCTCTCCCAGAAAGCCTACGTATTTCTGTTGACATCTCCAGCCCCTCTCAAAATGGAGATAGGAACTAATGCAGTATCACTTCCTGTTGCCATTTTGAGAGGGACTACAGAGGAAAATGTAGGTTTCGGGGACAGTATTGAACTCTAGCTGCTTGTGGTGATGGAGATGCTTTCATATGGTTTCATTCATTGCGGGAGGTTTTTGTGTGGTTTGGAGGTAAAGTTCCCAAAAATTCACACCAGTGTTGTAAAAGTTGGGGATATTGGGTGACTATTAGGAACTTCATGGGCTACCCCTGCTTTAACTAACATACCTGTGGGGATATTGGAGTTCCATTACACCAAAGAAGAGAGACTTATTCTTATTCTGCTCTTTCGGCTTAGTGCTGCTGTGAATTGACTGAGACTATAGAGCAAGTGGTATGTGTTACTTTCACTAATCAGCTAATTAACCAATTGTTTCATAGTGCTTACTAAATGTTGTTGCAATTATAGCCGGGTATGTCTGCAGATTTCTATGGAATTTCCATATATCTGCTTCTCTACAAAAATAACCCTAAAGCCACAAGTAAAACAGGAAGTATCTCACTAAGGAGATATAACTTTTGTACCCTTGAATACAAGTCTCCTATCCTTCAGTGGGCATATTCCTGAGCTTGGAAAGTTTAACTGTCCCATTTTCAGCAGGCTGCAGTGGTTTGATGTGGCCCCCATTTAAGGTGACCAAAACTGACAATATATCACTTCTGGTTAATTTTAGACAATTCTTTCTTTGTTTTTGCTGTTTTCAATGGAGAGCTGTCTGAAACGCTATTTTATGGCTTCACGGGTTTTTTTTAATATATATCTAGATATGCGGGACTCTGGGGCTGAAAAAAATTACTTGTTCAGACATCTTGGGCAGGTAACAGGATCTTTTCTGGTTGTTGGGTGGTCCTAAGGCCTAAACTTCTGACTAAATTGGTCACTGTTGCTTTCCGTAATCATTTTTGTTAACAAATTGTTTCACAGGGCAAACAAAATGTTGTTGCAACTACAGGAGAAAGAAAATAAGATCATTTAGAGATGCACACTGAGATTATTCCCCAAGAAGTAACCCTGAGAGAAATACTTAGAGAAGCAGGTAGTGAGAAAGAGGAACCAAGGTAGGTCTTGCCAGGAAGTAAAGTAGGAACAGGAAAGACAGAGCGTGCTTTGTTGCATGGATGCAGCCTGCTAACATGAAGGAGATTATAAAGGGAAAGAGCTAGCCTTGTCCAGTTGCCCCCAGGGAATGCTGGAGCAAAACAAAGAGTTCTACTGAACATGAAATACTTGGCCCACAAATTGCAACTGGTGCCACAAAGCAATTCTTGTGGCTTCTGGCACCTGGGCCAAAAAAACAAACAAACAATATCACCAAAACATGTAATTGTTGCTTTTGGAAACTTCTAGGAGCCTCAGTTTTACTCTACAGCAACAAACAGGGCTTTGGCATAGTGCAGGGATAGGCAACATGTGTCCCCTGAAATGTTGTTCAACTTCAACTCCTATAATTCTTCATTAGCAATTATTGGTGGGAGCTGCTGGGACGTTCAGCCTTCTGGATTTTGTTGGATTCCCACCCATGGATTTGTCTCCATGTGGTGGTGATAGTGGTAGTGGCGGTGCTGCTGCTGCTGCTTTTCCTTCTTTTTCCTCCTCCTCCTCTGCTTCCTCTTCCTCCTCCTCCCAAAATGAGAAGTGAACTCTCTGAAACTTACTGCTTCAGGGAAAAAAAGGGTTTTTTGACTTTGTCAGTCCTGCAGCAGGTCTCTCAGGGAACAGAACTCGTCCCTAGAACTTGCCCCCTGTTGTAGAGCTGCTGAAACTTAAGCAAAGCTATGGCTCTCCAGAGAAGTGCTAACTCTTTTTAACAATTGCTCTTTCTTCTTCTCTTCTTTACTATTTTTTTTCCATGAAGCTATTGCTGTGGGACAGAATTTACATGACATTTGGATTGTAGATGTATGGTATGCTCGTTTGGTAGCATATTTCAAGTGCATAAGTATATATTCAAAATTAATTTGGGATTACTTCTGTGCAGGTGTATACAGGATTGCAGTCTAGGCAACCTGCAGAAGCACTCTGATTATTTTAGAAAGATAATCTGTAAAATCCATTCCATAAAACTGTTTCATAATGAATTTTCAGCAGCTAAAAGAGTAGCCATAGATGTAGCACATATAGCTTTTGTTTGTTTGTTTTTCTTAATTGACTATTCTGCGAGTTTTTAGTTTTTTGTTTTGTTATGCACTTTATGTTATGCATTTTAATTAGAAATCTTACTGGCATCTTACTCAGCTTTTTGTTATAACTGAGGTGATTTTTGCTGCCTCCATATTGACCTGGAGCAATTAGTGAACTTTTGTAGGGTATGGTTATTTTAGTTAAGTTTGGCATTATAGTGATATTGGTTATCCTTTGGAACTGATTACTGCCATAGGTCCCCTGTATCCATGTGACCAATATACAGAGTTTCACTTATCCACGTTGAAATGCATTTTGAAAACATTTTGTAACCATCTCTTTTTGGATCACATGTTGTTGTTAATTTTTATGTTATTATCAGTTGGGCACTGGCTTTGGATTTCAAATAATGGCTACACAGCCTTTTTTGTCTTAGATTTTAAAGTTCTGTCAAGTCTCAGGGCCTCCTCTCCAGGCTGCATGCTCGTTTATGTCATTCATCTCACTGAAAAAAATAGAATTTTGTTACCCATGTTTTTCTTTATCCACAGTAGGCCTGGGAATGTATTCCCCTATGGATACAGGGGACCTATTAGATATGGGTTCGAGTCTTTCTTTTGAGCATTTTTGGGAGGCACAGTAGATTGTTGTGAATCCACTTTGAATGGAGTAATTGCAGGAAAAGTGTATATCAATAAACCTGGCTTGATTTGACTTATCATACTTCCTTTTCAGTATGTGTAGTGTGAGGAGTGGGATTGCACATGCTGTCCTCACCCCCAGACTGAGGCACACAAGATCACTTTCCGCCTTCAGAGGAACATGTATCCATTGGGAGTAAGAACACTAAGCACTTTCTTGCTTAGACAAATAAGTATTCATCTTCTGTGTTGTATACACAGATGCCACAGCAGTCTTTTTCAAGTGAATGTCCTCCAGATGTAACAGACTACAGCGCTCGTCATCCCTAACTAGCTAGCCTGTGGTCAAGTGTGTGGCTGGTGATTACAGAAATTGTAGTTCCACCACAGGCCTAAGGAAGGCTGGACAAAAGTCTTACTACTCACTGCTCTCTAGCAGTCCTTGGAGGGAGTACTGTGTGAGGTGATCTGAAATCACCCCAAGGCCCTTTCCACACGGGGTAAAAAAACGGCTTAGGGCGACCTCATCCGGAGGTCGTCCACACCGTGGAGCGCGCTAGAGCGGTTTGAATAGTGGAGGTTCCACACCTCAAACCGCGCTAGCGCGGCCGCAAGGGGTGGCGCGGCGCGTTTTTTAAAAACCACATTTTATTTGGTTTTTACGAAACGCGAGTGCGCTAACCCGTTGCAGCGCCCCGTTTGAAACTGCAGGGACGCGCTAGCGTGTCCCTGCAGAGCTGCCCGGGGGCGGGCTTCCGGCTGGCACGCTGCCCTGATTGGCGGAGCGCCGCCGGAACTCGCCGGTCGCCATTTTGGGCACCGCCGAACACCGCCGAAATTCGCCAGCGTGTGGAGCGGCGAACGCGCGCTCCCCGCAGGGACGGAGCAACCCGTTTTCAGGTAAGATCCGTCCCTGCGTGCGCTGCCCCATTTCCACGTCCCCCGTGTGGAAAGGGCCCAAGTCTGGCTGTGTAACATGTATACAAACAACCTTAGCTATTGGGACAGGGATGAGTTCAGAAAGCCCTCCAGCATGATGCAAATGCAGAAGCTAGAAAAGTCACTTTGGGGGTCAAAAACTCCTAGAATCCTCTAGCCACAGAGGTTTTGTGCTGGATGCCAAAAGGGACAGGAAGTCAGTGTAGGGATTTCAAGAAGGATGCCTCATGGTCTGAGCAAGAGTGAATGATCCTAGCAGCAGCACAGGTCTAAATATGACCTGGGTAGACCAGAAATAGATAAAGGTTGCAGCAGACATGGCAAGAGATAGTGTTAAGTTTTTACTGTGGAGATGAAGAGGGAGGGAAATAGTTTCTTGAGCAGGGAGGAAGCAATGTGACTTGAGGATAGAGGGAGTGTGTAGACTAAACATTGTCCCAAATGTTTTGATGTCTGCAGCACTAATTTGTCTCATTATTTGGCTGTATACTTAATATTTGATTGCCAGTTACTGGTGAAATTCTTTGTGGATTTAGCAAAGGAGAGTTCATTTAAGAGAATCTCACACTTCAAGTAAGGGTAGGACAACTAGAGCTTGGAAAACTTTCTGTTTTTACTGCCCAAGCTAGCTGAGAGATTCTGGGAGTTGTCATCCCCAAAAGTAATGTTTCCAAGGTTTCTGCCAAGGACCACATCATTCAGCAAATTACATCTGACAAAGTGCTCTCTAGTCCATGAAAATGTGCAGTGCCATAATCTTAGCATGTGATTCTTTAAAATAATATAGGAAACATTATTTATTTTATTACTAGGTGACATAAAATTCCTTTTAATATTCCCTTCCCCATTTTTCAGCTCAAAACAGAAGAAAACAAAGCAAATCTGTTGTGGAACAGATTCTTCCTTTTGTGGGATGTCAGCAAAGGAATTTATATCTTCTCTGGTTTAGTTATTTTATTTAGGGATGGAACAGTAGCTTATCAGACAGATAAACGTTACTCTGTATAGTGCACAACATACTGACAATTTTTATAGCGTCCTCATTATAAGTACCTTAAATAACTGGGGTTCCTCTTTCAACACTTTTAAAATCTTAATCTGGCTGCATTATCTTAAGCCCTTCTTACACCAATGGGAGCTTTTCTTGGTCAAGTGATGTGTAAAATCTGCCAAGCCCCACTTGACTGCAAACGACATCATTGAGAAACGAGTTTCATTAAATCTCGCTTTTTCTTTCTTGATGATCATGGTGTACGCAGGCTGCTGTGCGTTTCCCAGCCAGAGATTAATCTCCAGCAACTGTGAATGGATAGAGAAACCTGATCTCTATAAAAACAAAGCCTTCTCCCCATCCCGCCGCAACTCAGTACCTTTGCTTTCTTCTACAATGTGAATTGTTGGCTTCTATGCTCAAAGTATTCCCCTTCCCCACTTTCTGACAGGCCTGGGTTTGCCATCCAGAGTCTCTATCTGCCAACAGCAGTCAAACTAATAAAAAAAGGCTGAATAAGGCAGAGCTTATCTGGAGAGTGGAGCCTTATCTCTAGTGTGTCTGAGAGCTGGCAGCCCACTGTGTTTACAGGGAGAAGAAATAATTTCTCAGAATGCAGCAGGAATGCTACTGCAAGCTTTCTCTTCTTGGTGACTGAAGTCCTAAGGAGAAAAAAAGCTTTCAAAAAGCCAGTAGATATAGCCACCAGTTTGCAGTCGCTTGAAATCAAGTGATTTGGAATCCATGTCGGGGGAGGGACAGAATGAACAAAGGTTGGTAGGTATGAGATCTATGCTGATTCCTTTGTGATTCAAGAGTTGCATACTCTCCAACATTTCACAGATGCAAACTGGAGCACATGTGGTTGAGCAATGTGAGAGTGTGGTCAAAAGTGTGTGGCCAGGCAACCAGAGGGCAAATGTTATTAATGAAACTACTATTTTAAGCAGAGAACCCTGGGAATTTATATACTCAGTTTAAGAAAGACAAACTTTAGCTCCCTCTTCTCCTCTTCCTCCCGTGAATTGACTGAGGGGTAATTGCTGCTGTACTTTAAATTGAATTTGCAGCAACAGAAGTTAGCCAAGGATGAAAGGGGAAAGTGGGAGGAAGACAGAGAAACCTAGACATTTTAAAAGCTGCTGAGAAAGTGGGAAAGCAGAGGGTTAACTGGGGCTGTCCCTGCCAAATCAGGATAGTTGGAGACTATGGTTTATGCACAGTAAATGATCTCACTGAACATACTCAAAAGTACCAGTAAAATCCCAAATTGAAAGGAGAATTTCTTCATGCTGGAATTTTGTACAGAGGGAGTGCAAAATAGCTAAAATGGTGTATTGGATGGACTTAAGTAAGTGTAGATAAAGTATGCATGTTTTGAGTGTGCTTGCCACTGTTCCTTGTTTCAAGGACCAGTTCCTCATATATAGCAACCTTATTTTATTTGGGAGATGTGCCATAACTGCAAAACCTGACTTTGATTATGTTACAAGGACAGTATTATAATAAAATGTTGTGAGTGTAAGATGTCATTTTTTTACTACCCTAAAATGGGCTTGTTCAGAAATTGCAATAAACCAAGGTCTTACCTTTGGTTGAGATGGTATGCTGGTTCCTGCTAATGAGTATTCCCACTTGCAGTAATACAGGCTATAGAAACCATGAGCTTTTGGTCTGTGGCTTGTTTATCATGACATCTAAATCCAGGAGACGCTGATGCCCTAGCTTATTTCTCTGGCTTGTTGGGCAAATGAACAAACCATGGACCAAAGGCCGACAATTTGTCTAGTTCCTTCATAGTTGCCTAATTCCTTCATAGTATATTGTTTCCATCAGCTTTTTCCTTGTACTTGATCATGTGACCAAATGCAGTCATTAATCAGAATGCAGACTGTAGTCAAAAAATCAGAAGTTGGCTAGGACTTGGAAGGGCAGGTATGAAGAACTCGGAAACATTCTGAAATGTGAAGATATATCATTGAAACTAAAGTTAGGCTTTTTCATGCTATCATATTTCCAGTTCCTATGTATGGTTGTGAAAACTGGACAGTGAAGAAAACCGATAGGAAGAAAATCAACTCATTTGAAATGTGGTGCTGGAGAATTCTACAGATACTGTGGACTGCTGAAAAGGCAAATGAATGGATCCTAGGGCAAATCAAGCCTGAGCTCTCCCTAGAAGCCAAGATGAGTAATGTGAGACTGTCATATTTTGGGCATATCATGAGAACACATGACTTACTGGAAAAGACAATAATGCTTGGTTGGGAAGAAGGCAGTAGGAAAAGAGGCAGACTACATTACAGATGGATAGACTCAACCAGGAATGTCACTGCTCTGAAACTGTGAAACCTGAGCAGGGCTGTTGAGGACAGGGTCACTTGACAGTGTCTCATTCATAGGGTTGGGTCACTGTAAGTCAAAGTCAACTAAGTGGTTAACAAAACAAGGATTGGAAGGGGGATAAGGGAGGAGCACCATGTGTTATGCTTTCTGCAGATTGGATAAATCACCTGATGCAGTTCTGTGGGCAGCACTTATTGGCATGTGGGAATCTTGCTATCTGCTTATAGAATGATGGAAGCTTTGTACTCTCAGGCGCTAATGACTCTCCGGCTACAGAACAAAATTCTCTCTGATGTACATAATTTCAGCTTTATTTTTGTAAGGTATTGAATATATTATGCGGCTGATCAGTTTATCTAGCAGTGCTGTCCTCTTTAACTGGCTGCAGCTCTCCTGTGTCTCAGGCAGAGGTCTTTCACATTAAATGCTGCCTAAGATTCTTTTAAATAAAAAATAAGAGTTTGGAAAATTTTCTTGTTTTTGGACATTAATTGAAAATGCCATAGATATAATGGACTCAGCCAATAGGGCCTTCAGTCTTTCTGACTGAGGGATCTGGGAATTCTAGTCCAAAAAGAATAATATTTCTAATCACTGTTGATATAGGTGCCAGGTAGTATACCTAGGATTTTCTATATCATTTGCTGCCAAAAATATAAAAAAGTAACATGTCAGTATTGTTCTTAATAAATAATACCCTTCTGCAATGTGTCTTTGATTTGGTTTAGATTAATCAATGGAAAGACAATGTTAAAGAGAAAAGAGAAAGTAAGAGTGTCGTGACCATTTGTTATGCGTAGTGCCAACTTTCAAAACAAAACAAACAAACCTATCTCAATTAGTTTCCAAAATGATTAAAAGGATTGTGAATGTTTTAAACCAGATATTGTGATTCATAACTTCTCAGCTGAGATCAGAATGTTAGACAACAATTCTACAAACAAAGCCACCATCATCTGCTTTCTAGTTATGATTACTTGAAGAGCTCTTATGGAACATATGAAGCTGCTTTTTACTAGCTTTGGTGAAGGACAGTTTGCAAACTGGCGACTGCACAGTTGTAGCACTGGGATTCTAGTTTAACTGCCATGGCTTCATCTTATTGAATCCTGGGGTTTGTAGTCTGAGGAGGTGTACGGTAAATCCCAGGTTTCCATAAAATGGGACTGTGAGAGTTAAAGTTAGATCATAGTGGTGTAATTGTGTAATCTGAAAGGTCCCAAGATCAGGCTGTTTGCTGATTTAGTGTAGGGTTCTGACTGGCAGCTCTTCTCAGGCAGAGAATTTTTCTCACTTGGCCCTTTGAACTGGAAATGCTGTAGACTGGAGTCTTTTGTATGCAAGCAGTGCATTTTACTATTGAGCTGTAGTCTGCCCCATGAAAACATAATATTTTGAGATTGTTTTGGTTTACATTTCTGACAAAGTCTTTTTTTAACACTTTAAAAAGAAAATGGTAATTTTCATTCTGAAACATACATGTACAAGAAAAAACAGTTATATCTCAATAATATTACATCCAAGATGCAGTCCAACTGTTAGTAATGCAGACATGTACCAAAACTTCCTGGGATCTTCTGAGGAGTCAAAAATATTCAAAGGACAGCAACATAAATTGAATCAGCCAAACTTCAAACAGAAATGTGCTTTTGGGGCTGGAAAGAACAAAACTGAAAATGGAATTCTGCTTGTGGGTTTTACATGTGCCTATTTAAGACCTTAAGCTAGTAATTTTAAAAGCACACATCATGCCTAAGAATGTGGTTTAACTAGTGCCTTACCTATCAATTGGTTTTAAAACATAGTGTTGGTATAATAACAACTCCAGAAGACAGGAAATATTAGAGGATAGAATTTTAAGAACATTAAAGCACATTTAGACTAGACTTCCGTGTTTCTAGTCAGATATTCTAATAATGAACATCAAGCAATGTTGAAACTAATTCTGGGGAAAGGTGGAACCTGCTGTATGCAGGATGCATCTCTTTTCATTGCAGGCAGCTAGGCATTCAAATCTGGCTTTTTAGGGAATGTGAGAGTTGGGAGTGTATTTCACATGCAATGCAATTAGTATTTGCAAAGAGAAAGTGACCAATCGGGTCTCATACTACTATCCACACACAGGGTCTAGTAGAGAAATAAAGCAGGAGTAGCCTTAGGGTTGCCATAAGTCAGCAATGACTTGAGGACACACACAACAACAAAGTCTTCTTTGTAAAAACATACAGAGTAAGCTTACTTACAAATGCTAAAGGTTGCATAACATTTCATGGTGCAAGGCTCTGTAATATGTGCTTTTCAAACATGCAAGAGAGAGAGAACTGCAGTAAGGAATCACCTAACTAACCTAAAGGAGTTCAGATGTGTAGGGCCAGATGAATTGTATCCCAAAGTACTGAAGGAACTGATGGACTCTCTGAACCATTTGCCATCATTTTTGAGAAATAGGCGATGTGCCAGAGGACTGGAAAAGGGCCAACATTGTCCTTCTCTTCAAAAGAGAAGATCCAGGAAACTACAGACCGGTCAGGCTAATTTCAATGGATTACACAGGAGTCTGTCTGCAAGTATCTTGATGTGACAATGCAGTAGGAGCCAACATGGGTTTGTCAAGAACAGATATCTTTTTTTCAGTCAGGTCACTAGTTAAGTAGACAGTGGAAATGCTGTGGATGTCATTTATCTGGATTTCAGCAAAGCATTTGATAAGGTCCCCTATAATGTTTTGATTATCAAACTGTGGAACAGATGGGAACAATGTCAGATGGACTGGATCCATAACTGGTTGGTAAGCTGGACCCAAAGAATCATTACCAATGGCTGTGCTACAAACTGGAAGAAAGTTTGAGTGGAATGCTTCAGGATTCTAGGGCTATTATTCTTCAACATTTTTTTCACTTACTTACATGATGGTATGGAGACAATCCCTATCAAATTTGCAGATGAGATAAAACGGGGGGGTGTGGCTAACACACTGGAAGATAGGAACAGAATTCAAAAGGACATTGATAAACTAGGAAATTAGGCAGAAAATAATAATGATATTAAATAGAAACAAAAGCAAAATTCTACATTTAGGCCACAAAAAACAAATGCACACTTGTAGGATGAGAGATACATGGCTCAGCAGTACTGCATGCAAAAAGAACCTTGCAATTGTTGTTGATCATAAAGCTGAATATGAGCCAGCAGTATGATGCTGCAGCAAACAAAGTGAATGCTATTTTAGTCTGCATTAATACAAGTATAGTTTCCAAGTCAGGGGAGGTAATAGTTTCACTGCATTCTGTGCTGCTCAGACATCATCTGGAGTACTGTGTCCAGTTCTGGGCATCTCATTTTAAGAAGGATATAGACAGGTTGGAGCAGGTTCAGGGAAGAGTAACAAGGACGAGAAGTGGTATGGAGAACAAAGTATGTGAGGAAAGGTTGAAGGAGCCAGGCATGTTCAGCTTGGTGAAGAGAATGACTGAGGGGGTGACATGATTGCACTTTTTAAATACTTCAAGGCTGTTACAGATATGAAGAGGCAGGCCTGTTCTTTGCTGTTAAAGAATGCTAGGCTAGGCAGTCAGCAGCTAGCCGTAGGCAGCAATGGTTAACTGGTTCAACTGCGCTGCTTAGCAACAGGTTGTAAATACTTCTGTTTTCAGTCTGCTTTCTCAGCTAGCTGACTCAAGGTCACAGCAGCTGTGAGAGGGAGAGTGAGACAGAGTGGTTCCTGATATGAAGTGTTTTGACTGTTTCTTAGTGTCCGGTTCACACGGGACTGCTGATGTGTTTCTGTGTGAATCTTATGACGTCTATTTGTGTACTCCTAGATACTATATGTAAAGTGTGTGAATGCTTTGTCTTCACTTGACTTATTTGCTTGCATCTACTTCTATTCTGCTTCAACATGTTAATCCAACAAAGGCTGTAGTTTTAGACCCTGGAAGCTGTGTGCTGGCTTTTTCCTCCAGGCATGGAGATAGGGTTTTACAGCCTACTCATGGGTTCAGCTCTTTTTACAGCTGACACCCCGGTTTTCCTTGACATTTGCTGCCCCAGAGGGTTGAAGT
Source organism: Iguana delicatissima (assembly GCA_948472985.1). NCBI lineage: Eukaryota > Metazoa > Chordata > Lepidosauria > Squamata > Iguanidae > Iguana > Iguana delicatissima. The sequence continues at coordinate 3,058 of CAOKZL010001203.1, read as the reverse complement.
TACAGCAGAGTAGATTTTGATTGGAAGTTCTTATCATTTAGAGCAGTGGTTCTCAACCTGTGGGTCCCCAGATGTTCGTGGACTTCAGCTCCCAGAAGCTCCAGCCACTATGGTCAATGCTCAGGGCTTCTGGGAGCTGAAGTCCACGAACATCTGGGGACCCACAGGTTGAGAACCACTGATTTAGAGTGATTTGACAATGGAATCATTCTTAACCTGGGCTCTGGGGACTCTTGGGGGGGGCCATGGAGCCCTTACAGGGGTCTGTGAAGCCCTGCTGCTGGACATGAATAGCAGCAGCAGCAGCAGTAATACAGATGTGGCAATGGGGAGGGATTTGTGGCTGCTGAAACTGCTCACTCATTTGCAAATGAGAGAGCAGTTTGGGTGCACACACACATACCCCTGCTGCCACATCCCTGATGAAAGGGACACAACAGTAGGCATGTGCACGTGCCAAAACTATGACTCTGGTGACCAGGGTTTGAATCCCCACTCGGCCATGGTAACCCACTGGGTGACCTCAGCCAAGTCACATTCTCTCAGCTTCAGAGAAAGCCAAAACCAACAAATCTTGTCAAGAAAATCCTCATGATAGGTTTGTCTTAGGGTTGCTGTTACCCTGTTCTCTGGGGGTCCCGGGAGGGACACCTAGGTAACCAAACAACAACACACAGTTTTGGGGGAAATTAGCTGGAGCACTCACTTAAGCTAGCGAGAGGCAGGGTAACTTAGCAGGATCTTGCAACCCAATGTCTACGGGGTCAGGTCAGCCAAGCAGTCACACAGATGAACAGTAATAAAAACGATGCTTTATTGCAGACAAACAAATATTAAAGACACCACAGTCACACAGCTAGCTAAGAAAATAGAGCTTGAGTTAAGGATAGGGATTTATGGGGGAAATGGGTGATCTGACACCTGTTTCGTCGTCCTGGACCTTGTGGAGAATCCGGGGATGCAGAGAAGAATCTCAGCTCGATTAGCTGAGGGGAGCTCGCCAAATGATGTGGCAGCAAGGCGGGGTAGAATCTGGAGCAGGCCGAGCGATCCGAGGAAGGTCTCGGAATCAGGGGTTTTTATAGGGTGAATAGGGACTGCAGGCCATGCCTTACTCGGGGACAACAATGAGTTTTGGGCGTGAGACAATGTCTCAGAAAGGTCACAATTATGCATGATTGAGTCAAAGCTGAATTAACAATGGTGTAGCCAGTATGCAAATACATGGCACTTACCAGTGGACAGCATAACCTTTGTCCAGTAGCCTGCTTGGGGCAGGTAGCCTTTGTTAGTACTGTGCATACTTAATGAGATGTTTGCCGGAGAGGTCCCTGAAGTGACGAACTGGCAATGTCTGGCCTGCCTAGGTGGAGAAAGGCATGTCTCGGCAATTATTGGTCGTGCCTGTTTGCATGCTTGTTCGGTGGCCTTGCAAACACGTGGAGCGGGGTGGCAGGGGAAAGCCAAATGGTTTGATATCAAAAACGATATTGGGTGCTATCTCCGGGTAGGCCTAGGCTGCAGTAACATTGCCATAAGTCAGTTTTCAAAGGGGAGAGACATGATGACTAGGAAGAACCTCCGTCAGCGGCACTTTGTTGTTGTGTGACTTCAAGTCACTTCTGACTTATGGCAACCCTAAAGTAAACTTATCTCAGGGGTTTCTTGGCAAGATTTGTTCAGAGTGGGTTTGGCTTTGCCTTCCTCTGAGGCTGAGAGGATGTTGCTTGCCCAAGGTCACCCAGTGTCTGAATGGAGATTTGAATCCTAGTCTTCAGAAGCTTTTAAGAAACAAATAAATAGTTTAATATTTAAATCTTAATTTAAATATTTAAATCTTGAGTTGGTGGTCACCGGCAAAACAATTATATTTGCAGGGGGTCCCTCGTTAAGAACCACTAGCCTAGGGAGGTAGTGGGATCTAGTTCGGACATATCCAAGGAGAGGCTGGACAGCAACCTCTGAGGAAGCTATAGCTGGAGACACTGCACTGAGCAGACGGTTGGACTAATGGCCCAAGAGGTCTCTTCCGTCTCTATGATGCTTTGACTCTATGACAAAATGGAGGATCAAACGAATCAAAGTAACTGGAGACTAAGGGATGTGAGAAGAGAGAGAATGAGGCTCAGACTAACAACGAATAAATTACATGAAAACACAGTATGCATAAAGTCTTAGAGACACATACAAACTAGTGATTAATTTACATAGGCTTGCTGAAGTTCTTACCTCTAATAGGGTTGATCTCTGCCTCCTCATATAGGCAGTATGATGGGAATGATAGACAAAATAGCTTGGTAAGCTGATATAATTGTAATGCAAGATCCAAAAGTATTTCTAAATAGGGTGAAAAAGACCTTTTTCTTCAAAAATTTGAACAAGACTAATATTTTATAAACTTTGATCAAGAAAGAGTATATCTCACCATAAAAATTGGAAGAGCTGTTCTTGGGAGCAGAACCCTGAGATCCTGTCACAGGTAGTCTTTCCAGGTAGTTTTTCCAGCTACCTCCTGACCTAGGATGGTATTAGAACATGATGTTTTTCCTTGTTTATCATATAGTTCTCAATTTGTATATATATTGCCATGCCTACAAGTGTGGGCCAGGAGGGGGACATTCAAAATGGCCACAGCCTTCTCCAGAAAATTGATAGTAAATCCTTTTATTACTGTAGAATAACCACTGTGACTCCAATCAATAAAAAAATTATATTCACAAATTTTGATTTGAACTGATAAGATCAGCTGTCAAGATGCCAAGCATAAAAACAACAGTGAAAAATCATATTTTTTTCAGTGTTTCTTTCCAAATAGCAACACAGCTATGGCTTTGATAACAGTTTGGCTGGATAACAGTTACTATATTTTGAGCTAGTGAAGAGCTTAATAAGAATTAGTTCAATCTTATTTATTTATTCAGTCAGCGAGCCATTTAATCATCAGTACATATGTGAAGAATTACAATGCAATGTACACAGATGTGAGCTGACAAGTCAATATGTGAGATGTTGTTTCATACAGAAAAAAAAAGGCAGCATTAGATAAATTTTAGTGATT